>SJYT01021849.1:113951-133432 GCA_006410635.1 Cephalophus harveyi | reverse complement strand
AAGACAGAGATACCCGTTTCAAGTCGAGGGGAAGCCTGACACTGCAGATACAGCTCAGGAGGAAAGTGGACGTGCATGCAACCACAGGAGACGAGGCCTGACTCCCCTTGAGAGACTCCAGAGAAACCCCAAGTTCCATGCCAGCACTGGAGAGGATACCTCAGGTTCCAGCTTCGGCTCCAGATGGGGACTCAGGACCTGGCACCGACTGGAGATGAATCCCCAGGAGTCCCTCTCAACTCGCACAGAGACTGGCCTATCCTCAGGCCATGTGAGAGGGTCCCTGAGTTCGCTGTCGTAACTCGAGAGGTACCTGCCACAACTTGAGTAAACCATGAGGTTCTCCCCTCCAGGCGACATGAGGCCGTTTTCTGCTGCGGCATCCCAAGAGAAAACTGGCCTTCCCTACTGAACCTCAAAGAGTCATTCACATCCTTGCTACAACTCCAGAAGTGCCCCGACATAACCATCTCCACTCGAGAGGAACACTGAGGGTTCCACAACAACTCAAGACGAGCCCCCTTTCGCCCTCCTCCACTCCCAATGAGGGATCCTTTCCCTGCTTCGCCAGGAAAGGATTCTGGCGTTCCTGACGCAGAGCAAGAGGGCTTGCTCTCAACAGGAAAGTCGAGAGGAATTCCAGGGGTCATGCCACCATTACAAAAGACCCCCACAAGTCTCAGTCCACTCCAGATGAACCTGATTTCCCTGCACTTCCTCGAAGGTCACTGCAAGCATCGAATCACACCACGGTGGCCTCCTTGACAGCCCTGTGGCACCTCGAGGGAAAGCCACAGATCCCTGTGTCAAATCTTTGGGAAGCCTGACACTGCTGCTACTGCTTGGGAGGTGAACGGACGTGCATGTCTCCACTTGAGAAGAGGCCTGACTCTCCTGTGGCGACTCCAGAGGAACTCCAAGGTCCATGTCAGCACTGGAGAGGAAATCTCATGTTCTGGCTGCAGTTCCAGACGAGTACCTAGGACACAACAATGACTGGACAGGAATCCCAAGTGGCCCCTCGCAACTCGTATGGAGATTGGTCTTTCCTGAGGCCATGCCAGAGGGTCCCTGAGGTCCCCGTCGTAACTCGAGAGGGACCGGCCGCAACTCGAGAAAAACAAGATTTTCCCCTGCAGGCGAGTTGAGGCCCTCTTCTGCTGTGGCATCATGAGGGAAATCACGCCTTCCCACTTGAACCTCGCAAGCGACGTTCCCACCCTTGCTGCAACTCAAGAAGTTCCCCGACATACCACTCCTCACGTGGGAGGAACATGAAGGGTCCCGGCACACCTCAGGAGGAGCCTCGTTTCCCCATCGTGAGCTCGAGATGAAGGTCTTTTTCCCTGCTTCGTCGGGAAAGTATTCCCGTCATTCCCGTCACATCTCAAGAGGTGCCGCTCTCAACAGGAAAGCCGAGAACTCCAGGGGTCGTTCCAGCATACTAAAAGTCCCCCAGATGTCTCAGTCCACTCCAGATGAANGGCCACGCAAGAGGGTCCCTGAGGCCCCAATCATAAACCGAGAGGGACCTGCCACAACTAGAGAAAAACCAGGAGGTTCTCGCCTGCAGGCGAGATGAGGCCCTTTTCTGCTGTGGCATCATGAGGGAAATCACGCCTTCCCACTTGAAACTCGCCAGCGTCCTTTCCACCCTTGCTGCAACTCAAGAAGTTCCCCGACATACCAGTCCCCACACGGGAGGAACACGAAGGGTCCCGGCACACCTCAGGAGGAGCCTCGTTTCACAATCGTGAGCTCGAGATGAGGGTATTTTTCCCTGCTTCGTCGGGAAAGCATTCCCGCCGTTCCCGACACATCTCAAGAGGTGCCGCTCTCAACAGGAAAGCCGAGAACTCCAGGGGTCGTTCCAGCATACTAAAAGCCCCCAGATGTCTCAGTCCACTCCAGATGAACCTGATTTCCCTGCACTATCTCGAGTGTCACCTGTGTATGGCCTCACACCACAGTGGCTCGTGCCACTGGCCTGTGGCATCTCGAGGGAAAGAGAGATACCCGTTTCAAGTCGAGGGGAAGCCTGACACTGCAGATACAGCTCAGGAGGAAAGTGGATGTGCATGCAACCACAGGAGACGAGGCCTGACTCCCCTTGAGAGACTCCAAAGAAACCCCAAGTTCCATGCCAGCACTGGAGAGGATACCTCAGGTTCCAGCTTCGGCTCCAGATGAGGACTTAGGACACGGCACCGACTGTAGAGGAATCCCCAGGAGTCCCTCTCAACTCACACAGGGACTGGCCTATCCTGAGGCCATTCGAGAGGTTCCCTGAGGTTCCTTTCGTAACTTGAGAGGGACCTGCCACAACTCGAGAAAAACTATGAGGTTCTCCCCTCCAGGCGACATGAGGCCATTTTCTGCTGCGGTATCCCAAGAGAATACCGGCCTTCCCTCCTGACCCTCAAAGGGTCCTTCACAGCCTTGCTACAACTCCAGAAGTGCCCCGACATAAACATCTCCACTCGAGAGGAACACTGAGGGTCCCACCACAACTCAAGAGGAGCCCCCTTTCGCCCTCCTCCACTCCCGATGAGAGATCCTTTCCCGGCTTTGCCAGGAAAGGATTCTGACGTTCCTGACGCAGAGCAAGAGGGCTTGCTTTCAACAGGAAAGTCAAGAGTAACTCCAGGGGCCGTGCCACCGTTACAAAAGACCCCAAAAAGTCTCAGTCCACTCCAGATGAACCTGTTTTCCCTGCCCTGCCTCAAAGGTCACCCTGAGCATCGAATCACACCACGGTGGCATCCTCGACAGCCCTGTGGCACCTCAAGGGAAAGCCACAGATCCCTGTGTCAAATCTTTGGGAAGCCTGACACTGCTGCGACAGCTTGGGAGGAGAACGGACCTGCATGTCTCCACTTGAGAAGAGGCCTGAATCTCCTGTGGAGACTCCCGAGGAACCCCAAGATCAATGTCAGCACTGGATAGGAAATCTGAGGTTCTGGCTGCACTTCCAGACGAGTACCTAGGACCCAACACTGACTGGACAGGAATCCCAAGTGGCCCCTCACAACTCGTATGGAGATTGGTCTTTTCTGAGGCCGTGCCAGCGGGTCCCTGAGATCCCATCGTAACTCGAGAGGGACCGGCCACAACTCGAGAAAAACAAAATTTTCCCCTGCAAGCGAGTTGAGGCCATCTTCTCTTGTGGCATCACGAGGGAAATCACGCCTTCCCACATGAACCTCGCCAGCCTCCTTCCCACCCTTGCTGCAACTCAAGAAGTTCCCCGACATAGCAGTCCCCACACGGGAGGAGCACGAAGGGTCCCGGCACACCTCAGGAGGACCCTCGTTTCCCCATCGTGATCTCGAGATGAGGGTCTTTTTCCCTGCTTCGTCGGGAAAGCATTCCCGCCGTTCCCGTCACATCTCAAGAGGTGCCACTCTCAACAGGAAAGCTGACACCTACAGGGGTCGTTCAAGCATACTAAAAGACCCCAGATGTCTCAGTCCACTCCAGATGAACCTGATTTCCCTGCACTACCTCGAGTGTCACCTGCGTATCGCTTCACACCACAGTGGCTCGTGTCACAAGCCTGCGGCATCTCGAGGGAAAGACAGAGATACCCGTTTCAAGTCGAGGGGAAGCCTGACACTGCAGATACAGCTCAGGAGGAAAGTGGACGTGCATGCAACCACAGGAGACGAGGCCTGACTCCCCTTGAGAGACTCCAGAGAAACCCCAAGTTCCATGCTAGCACTGGAGAGGACACCTCATGTTCCAGCTTTGGCTCCAGATGGAGATTTAGGATCCAGCACCGACTGGAGAGGAATCCCGAGGAGCCCCTGTCAACTCGCATGGAGAATGGCCTTTCCTGATGCCACGCGGGAGGTTCCCTGAGTTCCCCATCATAACTGAAAAGGGATCCGCCGCAACTCTAGAAAAACGAGGAGATTCTCCCTTCCAGGCGAGTTGAGACCGTTTTCTGCTGCAGCATCCCAAGAGAAAACCGGCCTTCCATCCTGAACCTCAAAGGGTCCTTTACAGCTTTTCTACAACTCCAGAAGTTGACAACATATCCATCTCCAATCGAGAGGAACACTGAGGGTTCCACCACAACTCAAGAGGGGCCCCCATTCCCCTCCTCTGCTCCCGATGAGGGATCCTTTCCCTGCTTCGACAGGAAAGGATTCTGGCATTCCCATGGCACATTAAGAGGGTGTGCTCTCCACATGAAAGTCGAGAGGAATGCCAGGGGTCATGTTACCATTCCTAAAGAGACCCAAATGTCTCAGTCCACTCCAGATGAACCTGATTTCCCTGCACTGACTTGAAGGTCACACTGAGCATCGAATCACACCACGGTGGAATCTGTGACAGCCCTGTGGCACCTCGAGGGAAAGCCACAGATCCCTGTGTCAACTCGTCGGGAAGCATGACACTGCTGCTACAGCTTGGGAGGAAAACGGACGTGTATGTCTCCACTTGAGAAGAGTCCTGACTCTCCTGTGGAGACTCCTGAGGAAGCCCAAAGTCCATGTCAGCACTGGAGATGAAAACTCAGGTTTTGGCTGCAGTTCCAGACGAGTTCCTAGGACCCGACACTGGCTGGACAGGAATACCGAGGGGCCCCTCGCAACTCCTATGGAGACTGGTCTTTCCTGAGGCCACGCCAGCAGTCCCTGAGGTCCCCGTGGTAACTCGAGAGGGACCTGCCGCAACTTGAGAAAAACCAGGAGGTTCTCCCCTGCAGGCGAGATGAGGCCCTTTTCTACTGTGGCATCACGAGGGAAATCACGCCTTCCCACTTGAACTTCGCAATCGTCCTTCCTACCCTTGCTGCCACTCAAGAAATTTCCCGACATACCACAACCCACGCGGTGGAACACGAAGGGTCCTGGCACACATCAAGAGGAGGCTCGTTTTCTCATCGTGAGCTCGAGATTTTTTCCGTGCTTCGTCGGGACTGGTTTCCCGCCGTTCCCATCTCATCTCAAGAGGTGGCGCTCTCAAAAGGAAAGCCGGTATCTCCAGGGGTCGTGCCAACATAGTAAAAGAACTCCACATGTCTCAGTCCACTCCAGATGAACCTGATTTCCCTGCATTATCTCGAGTGTCATCTGCCTATCCCCTCACATCACGGTGGCACGTGCCACAGGCCTGAGGCATCTCGAGGGAAAGACAGAGATCCCGGGGTTAAGTCGAGGGGAAGCCTGACACTGCAGCTACAGCTCGGGATGAAAGAGGACGTGCATGCAACCACAGGAGACGAGGCCTGACTCCCCTTGAGAGACTCCAGAGAAACTCCAAGTTCCCTGCCATCAATGGAGTGGAAACTTCAGGTTCCAGCTTCGGCACCAGACGGGGGCTTAGGACCCGGCACCGAATGGAGAGGAATCCCGAGGAGCCACTCTCAACTCACACGGACCCTGGACTTTCCTGAGGCCACGTGAGAGGGTCCCTGAGGTCCCCGTCATAACTCAAGAGGGACCTGCCACAACTCGAGAAAACCCAGGAGATTCTCCCCTGCAGGCGAGATGAGGCCCTTTTCTGCTGTGGCATCACGAGGGAAATCACGCCTTCCCACTTGAACCTCGCAAGCGTCCTTCCTACCCTTGCTGCCACTCAAGAAATTTCCCGACATACCAGTCCCCACACGGGAGGAACATGAAGGCTCCCGGAACACCTCAGGAGGAGCNGTGGAGGAGGGTGAAAGGGGGCCCCTCTTCAGTTGTGGTGGGACCCTCAGTGTTCCTCTTGAGATGTGTATAAGAGACAGTTCCTACCCTTGCTGCCACTCAAGAAATTTCCCGACATACCAGTCCCCACACGGGAGGAACATGAAGGCTCCCGGAACACCTCAGGAGGAGCCTAGTTTCACCATCGTGAGCTCGAGATTAGGGTCTTTTTCCCTGCTTCGTCGGGAAAGCATTCCCGCCGTTCCCGTCACATCTCAAGAGGTGCCGCTCTCAACAGGAAAGCCGAGACCTCCAGGAGTCGTTCCAGCATACTAAAAATCCCCCAGATGTCTCAGTCCACTCCAGATGAACCTGATTTCCCTGCACTACCTCGAATGTCACCTGAGTATGGCCTCACACCACAGTGGCTCGTGCCACAGGCCTGTGGCATCTTGAGGGAAAGACAGAGATACCCGTTTCAAGTCGAGGGGAAGCCTGACACTGCACATACAGCTCAGGAGGAAAGTGGACGTGCAAGCAACCATAGGAGACGAGGCCTGACTCCACTTGAGAGACTCCAGAGAAACCCCAAGTTCGATGTCAGCACTGGAGAGGATATCTCAGGTTCCAGCTTAAGCTCCAGATGGGGACTTCGAACCCGGAACCGAATGGAGAGGAATCCCCAGGAGTCCCTATCAACTCGCACAGAGACTGGCCTATCCTGATGCCATGCGAGAGGGTCCCTGAGGTCCCTGTCGTAACTTGAGAGGGACCTGCCACAACTCAAGAAAAAACATGAGCTCTTCCCCTCCAGGCAAGATGAGGTCGTTTTCTGCTGCGGCATCCCAAGAGAAAACCGGCCTTCCCTCCTGAACCTCAAAGGGTCCTTCACAGCCTTGCTACAACTCAAGAAGTTCCCTGAGATAACCATCTCGACTCTAGAGGAACACTGAGGGTCCCACCACAAATCAAGAGGAGCCCCCTTTTGCCCTCTTCCACTCCTGATGAGGGATCCTTTCCCTGCTTCGTCAGGAAAGGATTCTGGCATTCCTGACACAGAGCAAGAGGGCTTGCTCTCAACAGGAAATTCGAGAGTAATTCCAGGAGTCGTACCAAAATTACAAAAGAACCCCAAAATCCTCAGTCCACTCCAGATGAGCCTGATTTCCCTTCACTACCTCGAGTGTCACCTGCGTATCACCTCACACCACAGTGGCTCGTGCCACAGGCCTGTGGCATCTCGAGCGAAAGACAGAGATACTCGTTTCAAGTCTAGGGGAAGCTTCACACTGCAGATACAGCTCAGGAGGAAAGTGGACGTGCATGCAACCACAGGAGACGAGGCCTGACTCCCCTTGAGAGACTCCAGAGAAACCCCAAGTTCCATGCCAGCACTGGAGAGAATACCTCAGGTTCCAGTTTTGGCTCCTGATGGGGACTTAGAACCCGGTACCGACTGTAGAGGAATCCCCAGGAGCCCCTCTCAACTCGCACAGAGAATGGCCTATCCTGAGGCCATGCGAGAGGGTCCCTGAGGTCCCTGTCGTAACTCAAGAGGGACATGCCACAACTCAAGAAATACCATGAGGTTCTCCCCTCGAGGCGAGATGAGGCTGTTTTCTGCTCGGCATCCCAAGAGAAAACCGGCCTTCCCTACTGAACCGCAAAGGGTCCTTCACAGCCTTGCTACAACTCAAGAAGTTCCCCGACATAACAATCTCCACTCGAGAGGAACACTGAGGGTCCCACCACAACTCGAGAGGAGCCCCCTTTCACCTGCCTCCACTCCCGATTAGGGATCCTTTCCCTGCTTCGTCAGGAATGGATTTTGGTGTTCCCGTCACACAGCGAGAGGACACACTGTCAACAGGAATGTCGAGAGGAACTCCAGGGTTCGTTCCACCATTCCAAAAGACCCCCAAATATCTCAGGCCACTTCAGATGAACCTGGTTTTCGTGCCCTGCCTCGAAGGTAACGCCGAGGATCGAATCACACCACGGTGGCACGTGCGAGAGCCCTGTGGGATCTCGAGGGAAAGCCACAGATCCCTTTATCCACTCGTCTGGAAGCCTGACACTGCTGCTACAGCTCGGGAGGAAAACGGACTTGCATGTTACCATAGAAGATGAGGCCTAACTCTCCTGTGGAGACTCCAGCGGAACCCCAAGATCCAAGCCAGATGTGGAGAGAAAACCTCAGGTTCCATCTTCGGCTCCAGACAGGGACTCAGGACCCGGCACAGACAGGAGAGGAATCCCGAGGAGCCGCTCTCAACTCGCATGGAGACTGGCATTTCCTGAGGCACGCGAGCAGGTCCCTGAGATCCCCGTTGTAAGTTGAGAAGGACCTGCCGCTACTCGAGAAAAACCATAAGGTTCTCCCCTCCAGGCGAGATGAGGACGTTTTCTGCTGCGGCATCTCAAGAGAAATCACTCCTTCCCTCCTGAACCTCAAAGGGTCCTTCACACCCTTGCTGCAACTCAAGAAGTTCCTGACATACCCGTCCCCACTCAAGAGGAACACTGAGGGTCCCACCACAACTGAAGAGGGGCCCCCTTTCCCCCTCATCCACTACAGATGAAGGTTCCCTTCCCTGCTTCATCGGGAAAGGAGTCTGGCTTTCCCGTAGCACAGCAAGATGATGTGCTCTTAACAGGAATGTCGAGAGGGACTCCAGGGGACGTGCCACCATTCCAAAGGACCCCCAAATGTCGCAGTCCACTCCAGATGAACCTGATTTCCCTACCCTGCCTCGAAGGTCACACCGAGCATCGAATCACACCACTGTGGAACGTGCAACAGCCCTCTGGCACCTCGAGGAAAAGCCACAGATCCCTGTGTCAACTCATAGGGAAGCCTCACATTGCTCCTACAGCTTGGGAGGAAAACGGACGTGTTTGTCTCCACTCGAGAAGAGTCCTGACTCTCCTGTGGAGACTCCAGAGTAACCCCAAGGTCCATGTCACCACTGGCGAGGAAACCTCAAGTTCTGGCCGCAGTTCCACCCAAGTACTTAGGAACTGACATGAGTTGAGAGGAATCCTGAAAGGCCCCTCGCAAGTCACATGGAGGCTGGTCTTTCCTGAGGCCACGCCAGCAGGTCGCTGAGGTCCCCGCCGTCAATTGAGAGGGACTTTCCGCAACTCGAGAAAAACTAGGAGGTTCTCCCCTGCAGGCGAGATGAGGCCCTTTTCTGCTGCAGCATCACGAGGGAAATCACGCCTTCCCTCCTGAACCTCGCAAGGGTCCTTCCCACCCTTGCTGCAACTCAAGAAATTCCCCGACATACCCATCCCCACATTGGTGGAACACCGAGGGTCCTAGCACAACTCAGGAGGAGCTCCGTTTCCCCACCGTGAGCTCGAGATGAGGGTCCCTTTCCCTGCTTCGTCGGGAAAGAATTCCCGCCATTCCCATCGCATCTCAAGTGGTGGCGCTCTCAACAGGAAAGAGGAATTCTCCTGGGGTCGGGCCACCATACTCAAAATCCCATAGATGTCTCAGTCCACTCCAGATGAACGTGAATTCCCTGCACTACCTCGAGTGTCCTCCGCGTATCACCTCACACCACGGTGGCTCATTCCACAGCCCTGTGCAATCTCAAGGGAAAGACAGAGATCCCTGGGTCAACTCGGCGGGAACCCTGACACTGCTGCTACAGCTCGGGAGGAAAAAGGACGTGCATGTAACCACAGTAGACCAGGCCTGACTACCCTGGGAAGACTCCAGAGGAACCCCAAGATCCATGCCAGCACTGGAGAGGAAACATGAGGTTCCAGTTTCGGCTCCAGACGGAGACTTTGCACCCGGCACTGACTGGAGAGGAATCCCGAGGGGCTACTCTCAACTTGCACAGAGAATCGCCTTTCCTGAGGCCATGCGAGTGGGTCCCTGAGGGCCCCGTCGTAACTCGAGTGGGACCTGCCGCAACTCGCGAAAAACCAGGAGGTTCTCCCCTCCAGGCAAAATAAGGACGTTTTTGGCAGCGGCATCGTGAGAGAAATCACGCCTTTCCTCCTGAACCACAAAGGGTCCTTCATACCCTTGCTGCAACTCAAGAAGTTCCCTGACATTCCCGTCTCCACTCGAGAGGAATAGTGACGGTCCCACCACAAATCAAGAGGGGCCCCCTTTCACCCTCCTCTGCTCCAGATGAGGGTTTCTTCCCTTCTTCGTCAGGAATGGATTCTGGCTTTCCCGTCGCACATCAAGAGGACACACTCTCAACAGGAATGTCGAGAGGGACTCCAGGGGAAGTGCCACCATTCCAAAGGACCCCCAAATGTCACAGTCCACTTCAGATGAACCTGGTTTTCATGCTCTGCCTCGAAGGTCACCCCGAGGATCGAATCACACCACGGTGGCACGTGCGAGAGCCCTGTGGAATCTCGAGGGAAAGGCACAGATCCCTGTGTCCACTCGTCTGGTAGCCTGACACTGCTGCTACAGCTCGGGAGGAAAACAGACTTGCATGTAACCCCCGGAGACGAAGCCTAACTCTCCTGTGGAGACTCCAGCAGAACCCCAAGATCCATGCCAGATGTGGAGAGGAAACCTCAGTTTCCAGCTTCAGCTCCAGACAGGGACTGAGGACCCGACACAGACAGGAGAGGAATCCGGAGGGGCCGCTCTCAATTCACATGGAGACTGGCATTTCCTGAGGCCACGCGAGCGGGTCCCTGAGGTCCCCATAATAACTTGAGAAGGACCTGCCGCTACTTGAGAAAAACCATAAGGTTCTCCCCTCCAGGCGAGATGAGGACGTTTTCTGCTGCGGCATCCCGAGAGAAATCACTCCTTCCCTCCTGAACCTCAAAGGGTCCTTCACACCCTTGCTGCAACTCAAGAAGTTCCTGACATACCCGTCTCCACTCGAGAGGAACACTGAGGGTCCCACCACAACTCAAGAGGGGCCCCCTTTCCCCTGATGAGGACGTTTTCTGCTGCGGCATCCCGAGATAAACCATTCCTTCCCTCCAGAACCTCAAAGAGTCCTTCACACCCTTGCTGCAACTCAAGAAGCTCCTGACATACCTGTCTCCACTCGAGAGGAACACTGAGGGTCCCACCACAACTCAAGAGGGGCCCCCTTTCCCCATCATCCTCTACAGATGAGTGTTCCCTTCCCTGATTCATCAGGAAAGGATTCTGGCTTTCCCGTTGCACAGCAATATGACGTGCTCTCAACAGGAATGTTGAGAGGGACTCCAGGGGACGTGCCATCATTCCAAAGGACCCCCAAATATTGCAGTCAACTCGAGATGAACCTGATTTCCCTACCTTGCCTCGAAGGTCACACCAAGCATCGAATCACACCACTGTGGCACGTGTGACAGCTCTTTGGCACCTCGAGGAAAAGCCACAGATCCCTGTGTCAACTCGTAGGGAAGCCTCACATTGCTCCTACAGATTGGGAGGAAAACAGACGTGTATGTCTCCACTCAAAAACAGTCCTGACTCTCCTGTGTAGACTCCAGAGGAACCCCAAGATCCATGTCAGCACTGGAGAGGAAACCTCAGGTTCTGGTCGCAGTTCCAGCCAAGGACTTAGGAACCGACATGAGTGGAGAGGAATCCCGAGGGGCACCTCGCAACTCGCATGGAGGCTGGTCTTTCCTGAGGCCACGCCAGCGGGTCTCTGAGGTACCCATGGTCAATTGAGAAGGACTTTGCACAAGTCGAGAAAAACCTGGAAGTTCTCCTCTGCAAGCGAGATGAGGCCCTTTTCTGCTGCGGCATCTCGAGGGAAATCACGCATTCTCTCTTGAACCTCGCAAGGGTCCTTCCCACCCTTGCTGCAACTCAAGAAATTCCCCGATATACCCGCCCCCACACTGGTGGAACACCGAGGGTCCCAGCACAACTCAGGAGGAGCCCCGTTTCCCACCATGAGCTCGAGATGAGGGTCCCTTTCCCTGCTTCTTCGGGAAAGAATTCCCGCCATTCCCAGCGCATCTCAAGAGTGGCACTCTCAACAGGAAAGCGGAGTTCCCCTGGGGTCGGGCCACCATACTCAAAGTCCCATAGATGTCTCAGTCCACTCCAGATGAACGTGGTTTTCCTGCACTAACTCGAGTGTCACCCGTGTATCACCTCACACCACAGTGGCTCATTCCACAGCGCTGTGGCATCTCGAGGGAACGACAGAGACCTCTGGGTCAACTCGACGGGAACCCTGCCACTGCTGCTACAGCTCGGGAGGAAAGAGGACGTGCACATAACCACAGGAGACCAGGCCTGACTCCCCTGGGGAGACTCAGAGACTGGCCTTACCTGAGGTCACGCAAGAGGGTCCCTGAGGTCCCTGTCATAACTCGAGAGGGACCTGAAACAACTCCAGAAAAAACAGGAGGTTCTCTCCTTCAGGCGAGATGAGGCTGTTTTCTGCTGTGGAATCACAAAAGAAAACCAGCCTTCCCTCCTGAACCTCAAAGGGTCCTTCACAGCCTTGCTACAACCCAAGAAGTTCCCCGACATACCCATCTCCACTCGAGAGGAATAGTGAGGGTCCCACCACAAATCAAGAGGGGCCCCCTTTCACCCTCCTCTGCTCCAGATGAGGGTTCCTTGCCTGCTTCGTCAGGAATGGATTCTGGCGTTCCCGTCGCACAGCAAGAGGACACACTCTCAACAGGAATGTCGAGAGGAACTCCAGGGGTCGTTCCACCATTCCCAAAGACCCCCAAATATCTCAGTCCACTTCAGATGAACCTGGTTTTCGTACCCTGCCTCGAAGGTCACCCCGAGGATCGAATCACACCACGGTGGCATGTGCGAGAGCCCTGTGGATCTCCACTCGAGAGGAATAGTGAGGGTCCCACCACAAATCAAGAGGGGCCCCCTTTCACCCTCCTCTGCTCCAGATGAGGGTTCCTTCCCTGCTTCATCAGGAATGGATTCTGGCGTTACCGTTGCACAGCAAGAGGACACACTCTCAACAGGAATGTCGAGAGGAACTCCAGAGGTCATTCCACCATTCCAAAAGACTCCCAAATATATCAGTCCTCTTCAGTGAACATGGTTTTCGTGCCGTGCCTCGAAGGTCACCCCGAGGATCGAATCACACCACAGTGGCACGTGCGAGAGCCCTGTGGAATCTCGAGGGAAAGCCACAGATCCCTGTGTCCACTCGTCAAGAAGCCTGACACTGCTGCTACAGCTCGGGAGGAAAACGGACGTGCATGTAACCACAGGAGACGAGGCCAAACTCTCCCGTGGAGACTCCAGCGGAACCCCAAGATCCATGCCAGATGTGGAGAGGAAACCTCAGGTTCCAGCTTCGGCTCCAAATAGGGACTCAAGACTCGGCACAGACAGGAGAGGAATCCCGAGGGGCCGCTCTCAACTCGCACGGAGACTGGCATTTCCTGAGGCCACATGAGCGGGTCCCTGAGGTCCCTGTCGTAACTTGAGAAGGACCTGCCGCTACTCGAGAAAAACCATAAGGTTCTCCCCTCCATGCGAGATGAATATGTTTTCAGCTTCGGATTCCCGAGAGAAATCACTCCTTCCCTCCTGAACCTCAAAGGGTCCTTCATACCCTTGCTGCAACTCAAGAAGTTCCTGACATACCTGTCTCCACACGAGAGGAACACTGAGGCTCCCATCACAACTCAAGAGGGGCCCCTTTCCCCCTCATCCGCTACAGATGATGGTTCCCTTCCTTGTTTCATCGGGAAAGGATTTTGGCTTTCCTGTCACACAGCAAGATGACATGCTCTCAACAGGAATGTCGAGAGGGACCCCAGGGGACGTGCCACCATTCCAAAGGACCCCCCCATGTCACAGTCTGCTCCAGATGAACCTGAGTTCCCTACCCTGCCTCGAAGGTCACATCGAGTATCGAATCACACCACTGTGGCACATGCGACAGGCCTGTCGCACCTCGAGGAAAATCAAAGATCCCTGTGTCAACTCGTAGGGAAGACTCACATTGCTCCTACAGCTCGGGAGGAAAACGGACGCGTATGTCTCCAGTCGAGAAGAGTCCTGACTCTCCTGTGGAGACTCCAGAGTAACCCCAAGATCCATGCCAGCACTGGAGAGGTAACATGAGGTTCCCGTTTAGGCTACAGGCGGGGACTTAGGACCCTGCACTGACTGGAGAGGAATCCCGAGGGGCTATTCTCAACTCGCACAGAGAATCACCTTTCCTGAGGCCACGTGAGCGGGTCCCTGAGGGCCCCGTCGTAACTCGAGAGGGACCTGCCACAACTCGAGAAAAACCAGGGGGCTCTCCCCTCCAGGCGAGATAAGGCCGTTTTCTGCAGCGGCATCCTGAAAGAAATCACGCCTTTCCTCCTGAACAATAAAGGGTCCTTCACACCCTTGCTGCAACTCAAGAAGTTCCCCGACATACCCGTCTCCACTCGAGAGGAATAGTGAGGGTCCCACCACAAATCAAGAGGGGCCCCCTTTCACCCTCCTCTGCTCCAGATGAGGGTTCCTTCCCTGCTTCGCCAGGAATGGATTCTGGCGTTCCCATCGTACAGCAAGAGGACACACTCTCAACAGGAATGTCGAGAGGAACTCCAGGGTTCGTTCCACCATTCCAAAAGACCCCCAAATATCTCAGTCCACTTCAGATGAACCTGGTTTTCGTGCCCTGCCTCGACAGGATACGAGGACTGACTGCCCTTGAGAGACTCCACAGAATCCCCAAGTTCCATGCCAGCACTGGAGAGGAAACCTCATGTTCCAATTTCAGTTCCAGACGGGGACGTAAGACCTGGCACCGACTGGAGAGGAATCCTGAGGAACCCCTCTCAACTCGCACGGAGACTGGCCTTTCCTGAGGCGACATGTGAGGGTCCCTGAGGTCCCCGTCGTAACTCGAGAGGGACCTGCTGCACCTCGAGAAAAACCAGGAGCTTCTCCCCTCCAGGCGAGATGAGGCATTTTTCTGCTGCGACATCCGAAGAGAAATCCGGCCTTCCCTCCTGAACCTCATAGGGTCCTTCACAGCCTTGCTACAACTCAAGAAATTCCCCGACATAATCATCTNGGACCTGCTGCACCTCGAGAAAAACCAGGAGCTTCTCCCCTCCAGGCGAGATGAGGCATTTTTCTGCTGCGACATCCGAAGAGAAATCCGGCCTTCCCTCCTGAACCTCATAGGGTCCTTCACAGCCTTGCTACAACTCAAGAAATTCCCCGACATAATCATCTCCACCTGAGAGGATCACTGTGGGTCCCACCACAACTCAAGAGGAGCCCCCTTTCCCCCACCTCCACTCCCGATGAGGGATCCTTTCCTGCTTTAACAGGAAAGGATTCTGGCGTTCCCATCGCACAGCAAGAGGATGTGCTCTCAACAGGAAAGTCCAGAGGAACTCCAGGGGTCATGCCACCATTCCCAAAGACCCGCAAATGTCTCAGTGCACTCCAGATGAAACTGATTTCCCTGCAATGCCTCAAAGGTCACCCTGAGAATCGAATCACACCACGGTGGCATCTGCAACAGCCCTGTGGCACCTCGAGGGAAAGCCACAGATCCCTGTTTCAACTCGTGCGGAAGCCTGACACTGCTACTAGAGCTTGGGAGGAAAACGGACGTGCATGTCTCCTATTGAGAAGAGTCCTGACTCTCCTGTGAAGACTCCAGAGGAACCCTAAGATCCATGTCCGCACTGGAGAGGAAACCTCAGGTTCTGGCTGCAGTTCCAGACGAGTACCTAGGACCTGACACTGACAGGACAGGAATACCGAGGGGCCCCTCGCACCTCGTATGGAGACTGGTCTTTCCTGAGGCCACACCAGCAGGTCCCTGTGGTCCCCGTTGTAACTTGAGAGGGACCTGCTGCAACTCGAGAAAAACCAGGAGGTTCTCCCCTGCAGGCGAGATGAGGCCCTTTTCTGCTGTGGCATCACGAGGGAAATCATGCCTTCCCACTTGAACCTAGAATGCATCCTTGCCACCCTTGCTGCAACTCAAGAAGTTCCCCGACATACCAGTCCCCATGTGGGAGGAACACTAAGGCTCCCGGCACACCTCAGGGGGAGCCTCCTTTACCCATCATGAGCACCAGATGAGGGTCTTTTCCCTGATTTGTCGGGAAAGGATTCCCGCTGGTCTCAGCACGTCTCAAGAGGTGGCGCTCTCAACAGGAAAGCCGAGACCTCCAGGTGTCGTGCCAACATACTAAAACCTCCCAGATATGTCAGTCCACTCCAGATGAACCTGATTTCCCTGCACTACCTCGAGTGCCACCGAGATGAGGCCGTTTTCTGCTGCGGAATCCCAAAAGAAAACCGGCCTTGCCTCCTAAACCTCAAAGGGTCCTTCACAGCCTTGCTACAACCCAAGAAGTTCCCCAACATAACCATCTCCACTCGAGAGGAACACTGAGGTTCCCACCACAAATCAAGAGGAGCCCCCTTTCTCCCTCCGCTCCCGATGAGGGATCCTTTCCCTTCTTCGACAGGAAAGGTTTCCAGCATTCCCGTCAAACAGCAAGAGGGTGTGCTCTCAACAGGAAAGTCGAGAGGAACTCCAGGGTTATGCCACCATTCCAAAGAAGCCCAAAAGTCTCAGTCCAATCAAGATGAACCTGATTTCCCTGCAATGCCTCGAAGGTCACCCTAAGCAACAAATCACACCACGGTGGCATCTGACGGAAAACGGATGTTTATGTCTCCACTTGAGAAGAGTACTGACTCTCCTGTGGAGACTCCAGAGGAACCCCAAGATCCATGTCAGCCCTGGAGAGGAAACCTCAGGTTCTGGCTGCAGTTCCAGACGAGTACTTAGGACCCGACACTGATTTGACAGGAATCCCGAGGGGCCCCTCGCAACTTGCATAGAGGCTGGTCTTTCCTGAGGCCACGCCGGCGCGTTGCTGAGGTCCCCGTCGTCAATTGAGAGGGACTTTCCACAACGCGAGAAAAACCAGGAGGTTCTCCCCTCCGGGCGAGATGAGGCCCTTTTCTGCTGCAGCATCTCGAGGGAAATCACGCCTTCTCTCTTGAACCTGACAAGGGTCCTTCCCACCCTTGCTGCAACTCAAGAAATTCCCCGACATACCCATCCCCACATTGGTGGAACCCCGAGGGTCCCAGCACAACTCAGGAGGAGCCCCATTTACCCACCATGAGCTCAAGATGAGGGTCCCTTACCCTGCTTCTTCGGGAAAGAATTCCCGCCATTCCTGTCGCATCTCAAGAGGTGGCACTCTCAAAAGGAAAGCAGAGTTCCCCTGGGGTCGGGCCACCATACTTAAGGTCCCATAGATGTCTCAGTCCACTCCAGATGAATGTGATTTCCCTGCACTACCTCGAGTGTCACCCACTTATCGCCTCACACCACGGTGGCTCATTCCACAGCCCTGAGGCATCTCGAGGGAAAGACAGGGATCCCTGGGTCAACTCGACGGGAACACTGACACTGCTGCTACAGCTCGGGAAGAAAGAGGACGTGCACGTAACTGCAGGAGACCAGGCCTGACTCCCGTGGAGAGACTCCAGAGGAACCCCAAGGTCCATGCCAGCACTGGAGCCGAAACATGAGGTTCCAGTTTGGGCTCCAATCGGGGACTTCAGACCTGGCACTGACTGGAGAGGAACCCTGAGGGGCTACTCTCAACTTGCACAGAGAATCGCCTTTCCTGAGGCCACGCGAGTGGAGGCCACGCGAGGGCCCTGACGTAACTCGAGAGGGACCTGCCGCAACTCGGGAAAAACCAGGAGGTTCTCCCCTCCAGGCGAGATAAGGCCATTTTCTGCAGGGGCATCCTGAAAGAAATCACGCCTTTCCTCCTGAACCACAAAGGGTCCTTCACACCCTTGCTGCAACTCAAGAAGTTCCCTGACATTCTCGTCTCCACTCGAGAGGAATAGTGAGGGTCCCACCACAAATCAAGAGGGGCCCCCTTTCACCCTCCTCTGCTCCAGATGAGGGTTCCTTCCCTGATTCGTCAGGAATGGATTCTGGCGTTCCCGTCACAAGCGAGAGGACACAGTCTCAACAGGAATGTCGAGAGGAACTCTAGGGGTCGATCCACCATTCCAAAAGACCCCCAGATATCTCAGTCCACTTCAGATGAACCTGGTTTTCATGCCCTGCCTTGAAGGTCACCACGAGGATCGAATAACAACACGGTGGCACTTGCGAGAGCCCTGTGGAATCTCGAGGGAAAGCCACAGATCCCTGTGTCCACTCGTCTGGAAGCCTGACACTGCTGCTACAGCTCGGGAGGAAAACGGACTTGCATGTAACCACAGGAGACGAGGCCTAACTCTCCTGTTGAGACTCCAGGGGAACCCCAAGATCCATGCCAGATGTGGAGAGGAAACCTCAGTTTCCAGCTTCGGATCCAGAATGGGACTCAGGACCAGGCACAGACAGGAGAGGAATCCCGAGGGGCTGCTCTCAACTCGAAACAGAGACTGGTATTTCCTGAGGTCACGCGAGTGGGTCCCTGAGGTCCCCGTCGTAACATGAGAAGGACCTGCCGCTACTCGAGAAAAACAATAAGGTTCTCCCCTCCAGGCGAGATGAGGACGTTTTCTGCTGCGGCATCCCGAGAGAAATCACTCCTTCCCTCCTGAACGTCAAAGGGTACTTCACACCCTTGCTGCAACTCAAGAAGTTCCTGACATATCCGTCTCCACTCGAGAGGAACGCTGAGGGTCCCACCACAACTCAAGAGGGGACCCCTTTCCCCCTCATCCACTACAGATGAGGGTTCCCTTCCCTGCTTCATCAGGAAAGGATTCTGGCTTTCCCGTCGCACAGCAAGATGATGTGCTCTCAACAGGAATTTCGAGAGGGACTCCAGGGGATGTGCCACCATTCCAAAGGACCCCCAAATGTCGCAGTCCACTCCAGATGAACCTGATTTCACTACCCTGCCTCGAAGGTAACACCGAGCATCGAATCAGAACACTGTGGCACGTGCGACAGCCCCGTGGCACCTCGAGCTAAAGCCACAGATCCCTGTATCAACTCGTAGGGAAGCCTCACATTGCTCCTACAGCTCGGGAGGAAAACGGACGTGTTTGTCTCCACTCGAGAAGAGTCCTGACTCTCCTGTGGAGACTCCAGAGGAACCCCAAGATCCATGTCAGCACTGGAGAGGAAACCTCCGCAGTTCCAGCCAAGGACGTAGGAACCAAAATGACTGGAGAGGAATCCCGAGGGGCCCCTCGCAACTCTCATGGAGGCTGGTCTTTCCTGAGGCCATGCCAGTGGGTCGCTGAGGTCCCCATCATCAATTGAGAGGGACTTTCCGCAACTAGAGAAAAACCAGGAGGTTCTCCCCTGTAGGCGAGATGAGGCCCTTTTCTGCTGCGGCATCTCGAGGGAAATCACGCCTTCTCTCTTGAACCTCGCAAGGGTCCTTCCCACCCTTGCTGCAACTCAAGAAATTCCCCGACATACCCGTCCCCACATTGGTGGAACACCGAGGGTCCCAGTACAACTCAGGAGGAGCCCCGTTTCCCCACCGTGAGTTCGAGATGAGGGTCCCTTTCCCTGCTTCGTCAGGAAAGAATTCCCGCCATTCCCGTCGCATCTCAAGAGGTGGCGCTCTCAACGGGAAAGCGGAGTACTCCTGGGTTTGGGCCACCATACTTAAAGTCCCATAGATGTCTCAGTCCACTCCAGATGAACGTGATTGCCCTGCACTACCTCGAGTGTCACCCACGTATTGCCTCACACCACGGTGGCTCATTCCACAGCCCTGTGGCATCTGGAGGGAAAGACAGAGATCTCTGGGTCAACTCGACAGGAACCCTGACACTGCTGCTACAGCTCGGGAGGAAAGAGGACATGCACGTAACCACAGGAGACCAGGCCTGACTCCCCTGGGGAGACTCCAGAGGAACCCCAAGATCCATGCCAG
>SJYT01021849.1:0-113882 GCA_006410635.1 Cephalophus harveyi | reverse complement strand
GAAAGAGGGCGTGCACGTAACCACCGGAGACCAGGCCTGACTCCCCTGGGGAGACTCCAGAGGAACCCCAAGATCCATGCCAGCACTGGAGCCGAAACATGAGGTTCCAGTTTCGGCTCCAGACGGGGACTTAGGACCCAGCACTGACTGGAGAGGAATCCCGAGGTGCACCTCAAAACTCGCACGGAGACTGGCCTTTCCTCAGGCCATGCGAGAGGGTCCCTGAGGTCCATCGTAACTCGAGAGGGACCTGCCGCAACTCGAGATAAACCAGGAGGTTCTCCCCTCCAGGCAAGATGAGGCCGTTTTCTGTGGTGGCATCCCGAGAGAAAACTGGCCTTCCCTCCTGAAACTCAAAGGGTCCTTCACAGCCTTGCTACAACTCAAGAAGTTCCCCGACATAACCATCTCCAATCGAGAGGAACACTGAGGAATAACCACAATTCAAGAGGAGCCCCCTTTCCCCCTACTCACCTCCGATGAGAGATACTTTCCCTGCTTCGACAGGAAAGAATTATGCCGTTCCCGTCGCACAGCAAGAGGGCATGCTCTCAACAGGAAATTCGAGAGGAACTCCTGGGGTCATGCCACCATTCCAAAAGACCCCCAAATGTCTCAGTCCACTCCAGATGAACCTGATTTCCCTGCACTGCCTCGAAGGTCACCCTGAGCATCAAATCACACCACGGTGGCATCTGCGACAGCCCTGTGGCACCTCGAGGGATAAGCCACAGATCCCTGTGTCAACCCTTGGGAAGCCTGACACTGCTGCTAGAGCTTGGGAGGAAAACGGACGTGCATGTCTCCACTTGAGAAGAGTCCTGACTCTCCCGTGGAGACTCCAGAGGAACCCCAAGATCCATGTCAGCACTGTAGAGGAAACCTCATGTTCTGGCTACAGTTCCGCAGGAGTACCTAGGACCCGACACTGACTGGACAGAAATCCCGAGGGGCCCCTCGCAACTCATATGGAGACTGGTCTTTCCTGAGGCCACGCCAGCTAGTCCCTGAGGTCCCCATGGGACCGGCCACAACTCGAGAAAAACCAGGAGGTTCTCCCCTGCAGGCGAGATGAGGACCTTTTATGCTGTGGAATTGCGAGAGAAATCAGGCCTTCCCACTTGAACCTCGTCAGCGTCCTTCCCACCCTTGAGGCAACTCAAGAAGTTCCCCAGCATAACAGTCCCCACGCGGGAGGAACAAGAACAGTCCCAGCACACCTCAGGAGTAGCCTCATTTCCCCATCATGAGCTCGAGATGAGCGTCTTTTTCCCTGATTCGTTGGGAAAGGATTCCGGCCATTCCCGTCACATCTCAAGAGGTGGTGCTCTCAACAGGAAAGCCGTGATCTCCAGGGGTCGTTCCAACATAGTAAAACTCCATCAGATGTGTCAGTCCACTCTAGATAATCCTGATTTTCCAGCACTACATCGAGTTTCACCTGCGCATCGCCTCACACCATGGTGGCTCGTGCCACAGGCCTGTGGCTTCTCGAGGGAAAGACAGAGATACCCGTTTCAAGTCGAGGGGAAGCCTGACACTGCAGATACAGCTCAGGAGGAAAGTGGACGAGCATACAACCACAGGAGACGAAGCCTGACTCCCCTTGAGAGACTCCAGAGAAACCCCAAGTTCCATGCCAGCACTGGAGAGGATACCTCAGGTTCCAGCTTCGGCTCCAGACGGGGACTTAGGACCCGACACCGACTGGAGAGGAATCCCCAGGAGTCCCTCTAAAATCGCATGGAGACTGGCCTATTCTAAGGCCACGCGAGGGTCTCTGAGGTCCCTGTCGTAACTCGAGAGGGACCTGCCGCAACTCGAGAAAAACCATGAGATTCTCCCCTCCAGGAGAGATGAGTCCGTTTTCTGCTGCGGCATCCCCAGAGAAAACCGGCCTTCCCTCCTGAACCTCAAAGGGTCCTTCACAGCCTTGCTAAAATTCAAGAAGTTCCCCGAAATAAGCATCTCCACTCGAGAGGAACACTGAGGGTTCCACCACAACTCAAGAGGAGCCCCCTTTCACCCTCCTCCGCTCTTGATGAGGGATCCTTTCCCTGCTTCGCCAGGAAAGGATTCTGGCATTCCTGACACAGAGCAAGAGGGAGTGCTCTCAACAGGAAAGTCGAGAGGAACTCCAGGGTTCGTGCCACCATTCCAAATTCCACTCCAGATGAACCTTATTTCCCTGCACTGCCTCCAAGGTCACCCCGAGCATCGAATCATACCACGGTGGCACGTGCGACAGCCCTGTGGCACCATGAGGGAAAGCCAAAGTATCCCTGTGTCAACCCATCGGGAAGCCTGGCACTGTGCTACAGCTCGGGAGGAAAATGGACGTGTATGTCTCCACTCAAGAAGAGTCCTGATTCTCCTGTGGAGACTCCAGAGGGACCCCAAGATCCATGTCAGCACTGGAGAGGAAACCTCAGGTTCAGGTCGCAGTTGCAGATGAGGACCTAGAACCCGACACTGACTGGGGAGGAATCCCGAGGAGCCCCTCGGACTCGCATGGAGACTGGTCTTTCCTGAGATCATGCTAGCGGGTCCCTGAGGTCTCCATCGAAACTCGAGAGGGACCTGCCGCAACTTGAGAAAAACCATGAGGTTCTTTCCCTGCAGGCGAGATGAGGCCCTTTTCTGCTGCGGCGTCTCGAGGGAAATCACACCTTCCCTCTTGAACCTCGCAAGGGTCCTTCCCACCCTTGCTGCAACTCAAGAAGTTCTCTGACATATACGTCCCCACCAGGGAGGAACACAGAGGGTCCTGTCACAACTCAGGAGGAGCCCCATTTCCCCCTCGTAAGCTCGAGATGAGTGTCCCTTTCGCTGATTCGTGGGGAAAGATTTCACGCCATTCTCTTCGCATCTCAAGAAGTGGCACTCTCAACAGGAAAGCCAAGATCTCCAGGGGTCGTGCCAACATACTTAAAGTCCCCCAGATGTCTCAGTCCACTCCAGATGAACCTGATTTCCCTGCACTACCTCGAGTGTCACCTACGTATCACCTCACACCACGGTGGCTCATGCCACAGCCCTGTCGCATCTCGAGGGAAAGACAGAGATCCCAGGGTCAACTCAACGGGAAGCCTGACACTGCTGCTATAGTGTCAGGGAGCATAGCAGACGTGCATGTAGNCTGATTTCCCTGCACTACCTCGAGTGTCACCTACGTATCACCTCACACCACGGTGGCTCATGCCACAGCCCTGTCGCATCTCGAGGGAAAGACAGAGATCCCAGGGTCAACTCAACGGGAAGCCTGACACTGCTGCTATAGTGTCAGGGAGCATAGCAGACGTGCATGTAGCCACAGGAGACGAGGCCTGACTTCCCTGGGGAGACTCCAGAGGAACCCCAATATCCATGCCACCACTGGAGAGGAAAACTCATGTTCCAACTTCAGCTCCAGATGGGGACTTACAACCCGTCAACGACTGGAGAGCAATCCCGAGGGGCCCCTCTCAACTTGCAAGGAGACTGGCCTTTCCTGAGACCACGTGAGTTGTTCTCTGAGGTCCCCATCGTAAGTCGTGAGGGACCTGCCACAACTCGAGAAAAACCAGGAGGTTCTCCCCTCCAGGAAAGATGAGGCCATTTTCTACTGCAGAATTCCGAGAGAAATCACGCCTTCCCTCCTGAACCTCAAAGGGTCCTTCACAACCACGCTGCAACTCAAGAAGTTCCCCAACATACCCATCTTCACTAAAGAGGAATCCTGAGGGTCCCAGCACAACTCAATAGGGAACTCCTTTCCACCTCCTCTGCTCCAGATGAGGGTTTCTTTCCCTGTTTCATTGGGAAGGGATTCTGGGGTTCCTGTTGCACATCAAGAGGACGTGCTCTCAACAGGTAAGTCAAGAGGAACTGAGTGGTTGAGCCACCATTCCAAAAGACACCCAAATATCTCAGTCCACTCAAGATGAAACTGATTTCCATGCCCTGCCTCGAAGGTCACCCCGAGCATCGAATCACACAATGGTGGCTCCTGCCACAGCCCTGTGGCATCTCGAGGGAAAGACAGAGATCCCTGGGTCAACTTGACGGGAAGCTTGACACTGCTGCTACAGTTTGGGAGTAAAGCGGAAGTGCATGTAACCACAGGAGACGAGGCCTGACTCCCCTGGGGAGACTCCACAGGAACCTCTATACACATGACAGTACTGGAGAGGAAACCTCAGGTTCCAGCTTTGGCTCCAGATGGGGACTTAGGACCCGGCACCGACTGGAGAGGAAACCCGAGGGTCCCCTCTCAACTCGCACGGAGACTGGCCTTTCCGGAGGTGAGGCGAGATGGTTCTTGAGGTGCCCTTCGTAACTCAAGAGGGACATGCCGCAACTCAAGAAAAACCAGGAGGTTCTCTCCTCCAGGCGAAATGAGGCTGTTTTCTACTGCGGCATCCTGAGAGAAATAGCGCCTTCCGTTCTTAACCTAAAAGGGTTCTTCACAGCCTTGCTGCCACTGAAGAAGTTCCCCGACATACCCATCTCCACTTGAGAGGAACACTGAGGGTCCCACCACAACTCAAGAGGAGCCCCCTTTCCCCCTCCTCTGCTCCAGATTAGGGTTCCTTTCCCTACTTCTTTGGGAAAGGATTCCTGCGTTCCCATCGCCCAGCAAGAGGATGTACTCTCAACAGGTAAGTTGAGAGGAGCTCCAGGTGTCATGCCACCATTCCAAAAAAACCCCAAATGTCTCAGTCCACTGCAGATGAACCTGATTTCCCTGCACTGCCTTGAAGGTCAGCCCGAGCATCAAATCACACCATGATGGCATGTGCGACAGCCCTGTGGCACCTCGAAGGAAAGCCACAGATCCCTGTGTCAACTCGTTGAGAAGACTGACACTGCTGCTAAAGCTCGGTAGGAAAATGGACGTGTATGTCAGCACTGGAGAAGAGTTCTGACCCTCCTGTGGCGACTCCAGAGGAATCCCAAGATCCACATACCCATCCCCACACAGGAGGAACACCGAGTGTTCCGGCACAAATCAGGAGGAGCCCAGATTCCCCCTCGTGACCTTGAGATGAGGGTCGCTTTCCCTGCTTCTTCGGGAAAGGATTCCCGCCATTCTGATTGCATCTCAAGAGGTGGCGTTCTCAGCAGGAAAGCCAAGATCTCCAGGGGTCCTGCCAAAATGCTAAAAGTCCCCCAGATATCTCAGTTCACTCCATATGAACCTGATTTCCCTGCCCTGCCTCGAGTGTCACCCGTGTGTCACCTCACAAAATGGTGGCTCATGCCACAGCCCTGTGGCATCTCGAGTGAAAGACAGAGATCCCTGGGTCAACTCGATGGGAAGCTTGACACTGCTGCTACAGCTCAGGAAGAAAGCGTACGTGCATGTAACCACAGGAGATGAGGCCTGACTTTCCTGGGGATACTCGAGAGGAACCCCAAGATCCATGTCAGCACTGCAGAGGAAACCTCATGTTCCAGCTACGGCTCCAGACGGGGATTTAGGACCCGGTACCGACTGGAGAGGAATCCCGAGGATCCCCTCTCAACTCGCACGGAGACTGGCCTTTCCTGAGGCCTCGCAAGCAGGTCCCTGAGTTCCCCATCGTAATTCGAGAGGGACCTGCCCCAACTCGAGAAAAACCAGGAGGTTCTCCCCTCCAGGCGAGATGAGGCCCTTTTCTGCTGCGGTGTCTTGAGGGAAATCACGCCTTCCGTCCTGAACCTCACAAGGGTCCTTCCCAACCTTGCTGCTACTCAAGAAGTTCCCCGACATATCGTCTCCACTCGAGAGGAGCACAGAGGGTCCCACCACAACTCAAGAGGGGCCCCCTTTCCCCCTCCACCGTTGAAGATGTGGTGTCCTTTCCCTGCTTTGTCAGGAAAGGATTCTGGCATTCCTGTCACACAGCAAGAGGAGGTGCTCACAACAGGAAAGTTGAGAGGAACTCCAGGGTTCTTGCCTCATTTCAAAAGACCCCCAAGTATCTCAGTCCACACCAGATGAACATGATTTCCCTGTCCTAACTCGAAGGTCACCCCGAGCATCGAATCACACCATGGTGGCACGTGCGACAGCCCTGTGGCACCTCGAGGGAAAGCCACAGGTCCCTGTGTCAACTCGTCGGGAAGCCTGACACTGCTGCTACAGCACGGGAGGAAAGCGGACGTGTATGTCTCCACTCGAGAAGAGTCCTGACTCTCCTGTGGAGAATCCAGGGGTATCCAAAGATCCATGTCAGCACTGGAGAGGAAACCTCAGGTTCTGGTCACAGTTCCAAATGAGGACCTAAGACCTGACACTGACTGGAAAGCAACCCCGAGGGGCCCCTTGCAACTCTCATGAAGACTGGTCTTTCCTGAGGCCATGACAGAGGGTCCCTGAGGTCCCCATCGTAACTCGAGAGGGACCTGCCACAACTCGAGAAAAACCAGGAGGATCTCCCCTGCAGGCGAGATGAGGCCCTTTTCTGCTGCGGCGTCTCAAGGGAAATCACGCCTTCCCTCTTGAACCTCGCAAGGGTCCTTCCCAACCTTGCTGCAACTCAACAAGTTCCCCGACATAATCGTCCCCAGGCGGGAGGAACACCGGGGTTCCCGGCACAACAAAGAGGAGCCCCATTTCCCCCTCGTGAGCTCGAGATTAGAGTACCTTTTCCTGCTTCGTCAGAAATGGATTCCCTCCGTTACCATCGCATCTCAAGAGGTGGTGCTCTCAAAATGAAAGCCGAGATCTCCAAGAGTTGTGTCAACATACTAAAAGTCCCCCAGATGTCTAATATCACTCCAGGTGAACCCGATTTCCCGGCACTGCCTCGAATGTCACCCGCATATCGACTCACACCACGGTGGCTCGTGCCACAGCCCTGTGGCATCTCGAGGGAAAGACAGAGATTCCTGGGTCAATTCGACAGGAAGCTTGACACTGATGTTACAGCTCAGGATGAAAGCAGATGTGCATGTAACCACAGGAGACGATGCCTGACTCCCCTGGGGAGACTCCAGAGGAACCCCAAGATCCATACCAGCACTGGAGAGGAAACCTCAGGTTCCAGCTTCAGCTGCAGACAGGGAATTCAGATCCAGCACTGAATGGAGATGAATCCCGAGGGTCCCCTCTCAACTCACATGGAGACTGGACTTTCCTGAGGCCACGTGAGCTGGTCCCTGAGGTCCCCGTCGTAACTCAAGAGGGACCTGCTGCAACTCGAGAAAAACCAGCAGGTTCTCCCCTGCAGGCAAGAGGAGATTTCTTTCTGCTGTGATGTCTCGAGGGAAATCACGCCTTCCCTCTTGAACCCAGCAAGGGTCCTTCCCACCCTTGCTGCAACTCAAGAAGTTCCCCGACATACCCGTCCCAACCCAGGAGGAACACCGAGGGTCCCGGCACAACTCAAGAGGAGCCACGTTTCTCCCTCATGAGCTCGAGATGAGGGTTCCTTTACCTGCTTCGTCGAGAAAGGATTCCCGCCATTCCCGTCACATCTCAAGAGGCGGTGCTCTCAACAGGAAAGTCGAGATCTCCAGGGTCGTGTCAACATACTAAAAGTCCCCCAGATGTCTCAGTCCACTCCAGATGAACCTGATTTCCCTGCACTACCTCGAGTGTCACCTGTGTATCGCCTCAACCACGGTGGCTCGTTCCACAGGCCTGTGACATCTCGAGGGAAAGGCAGAGATCCCGGAGTCAAGTCAAGGGGAAGCCTGACATTGCAGCTACAGCTCGGGAAGAAAGCGGACGTGCATGCAACCTCAGGAGACGAGGCCTGACTCCCCTTGAGAGACTCCAGAGAAAACCCGAGTTCCATGCCAGCACTGGAGAGGAACCCTCAGGTTCCAGCTTCGGCTCCAGACAGGGACTTAGGACCCGGCACCGACTGGAGAGGAATCCCGAGGATCCCCTCTCAACTCGCACGGAGACTGGCCTTTCCTGAGGCCACGTGAGAGGGTCCCTGATGTCCCCGTCGTAACTCGAGAGGGAACTTCAGCAACTCGAGAAAAACAGGAGGTTCTACCCTCCAGGCGAGATGAGGCCGTTTTCTGCTGCAGCATCCCAAGTGAAAACCGGCCTTTCTTCCTGAACCTCAAATGGTCCTTCACAGCCTTGCTACAACTCAAGAAGTTCCCCGATATAACCATCTCCACTCGAGAGGAACACTGAGGGTCCCACCACAACTCAAGAGGAGGCCCCTTTTCCCCTCCTCCACTCCCAATGAGGGATCCTTTCCCTGCTTCGACAGGAAAGGATTCTGGCGTTCCCGTCACACAGCAAGAGGGCGTACTCTCAACATGAAAGTCGAGAGGAACCTCAAGGGACATACCACCATTCCACAAGACCCCCAAATGTCTCAGTCCACTCCAGATGAACCTGATTTCCCTGTCCTGCCTCGAAGGTCACCCTGAGCATCGAGTCACTGCACGGTGGCATCTGCGACAGTCCTTTGGCACCTGGAAGGAAAGCCACAGATCCCTGTGTCAACTGGTCGGGAAGCCTGACACTGCTGCTACAGCTTGGGAGGAAAATGGACGTGTATGTCTCCACCTGAGAAGAGTCCTGAATCTCCGTTGGACACTCCAGAGAAACCCCAAGATCCATGTCAGCACTGGAGAGGAAACGTCAGGTTCTGGCTGCAGTTATAGAGGAGTACCTAGGACCTGACACTGACTGGACAGGAATCCCAAGGGGCCCCTCGCAACTGGTATGGAGACTGGTCTTTCCTGAGGCCACGTCAGCGGGTCCCTGAGGTCCCTGTGGTAACTCGAGAGGGACCTGCCGCAACTCGAGAAAAACCAGGAGGTTCTCCCCTGCAGGCAGGATGAGGACCTTTTCTGCTGTGGCATCCCAAGGGAAATCACGCATTCCCACTTGAACCTCAGAAGCGTCTTTGCCACCCTTGCTGAAACTCAAGAAGTTCCCCGACATACCAGTCCGCACGCGGGAGGAACTCTAAGGGTCCCAACACACCTCAGGAGGTGCCTCGTTTCCCCATCGTGAGGTCGATATGAGGGTCTTTTTCCCCACTTCGTCAGGAAAGGATTCCTGCAGTTCCAGTCACATCTCAAGACGTGGTGCTCTCAACTGGAAAGCTGAGATCTCCAGGGGTCGTGACAACATATGAAAAGTCCCCCAGTTGTCTCAGCACACTCCAGATGAACCTGATATCCCTGCACTACATCGAGTGTAACCATCATATCAACTCACACCATGGTGGCTCGTGCCACAGGCCTGTGGCATCTCGAGGGAAAGACAGAGAACCCGGAGTCAGGTTGAGGGGAAGCCTGACACTACAGCTACAGCTCGGGAGGAAAGCGGACGTGCATGCAACCACAGGAGACGAGGCCTGACTCCTCTTGAGAGACTCCAGAGAAACCCCAAGTTCCATGCCAGCACTGTAGAGGAAACCTCAGGTTCCAGCTTCGGCTCCAGATGGGGACTTAGGACCCGGGACTGACTGGAGAGGAATCCCGAGGAGCACCTCATAACTCGTATGGAGACTGGCCTTTCCTGAGGCCACGAGAGAGGGTCCCTGAGTTCCCCATCCTAACTCGAGAGGGACCTGCCGAAACTCGAGAAAAACCAGGAGGTTCTCCCCTCCCAGTGAGATGAGGTGGTTTTCTGCTGCGGCATCCCAAGAGAAAACCGGCCTTCCCTCCTGAACCTCAAAGCGTCCATCACATCCTTGCTAAAATCCAAGAAGTTCCCCGACATAACCATCTCCATTCGACAGGAAAACTGAGGATTCCACCAAAACTCAAGAGGACCCCCTTTCCCCCTCCTCTGCTCCCGATCAGGGATCCTATCCCTGCTTTGACAGGAAAGGATCCTGGCGTTCCCGTCGCACAGCAAGAGGGCCTGCTCTCAACAGGAAAATCGAGAGAAACTCCAGGTGTCATGCCACTATTCCAAAAGACCCCCAAATGTCTCAGTCCACTCCAGGTGAACCTGATTTCCCTGCACTGCCTTGAAGGTCACCCTGAGCATCGAATCACACCACGGTGGCATCTGCGACAGTCCTGTGACTCCTCGAGGGAAAGCCACAGATCCCTGTGTCAACTCGTTGGGAAGCCTGACACTGCTGCTACAGCTTGGGAGGAAAACGGCCGTGTATGTCTCCACTTGAGAAGAGTCCTGACTCTCCTGTGGAGACTCCAGAGGAACCCCAAGATCCATGTCAACACTGGAGAAGAAACCTCAGGTTCTGGCTGCAGTTCCAGACATGTTCCAAGGAACCGACACTGACTGGACAGGAATCCCAAGGGGCCCCTCGCAACTCGCATGGAGACTGGTTTTTCCTGAGGCCACGCCAGCGGGTCCCTGAGGTCCCCATCGTAACTCGAGAGGGACCTGCCGCAACTCGAGAAAAACCAGGAGGTTCTCCCCTGCAGGCGAGATGAGGCCCTTTTCTGCTGTGGCATCTTGAGGGAAATCACGCCCTACCACTTGAACCTTGCAAGCGTCCTTCCCACCCTTGCTGAATCTCAAGAAGTTCCCCGACATACCAGGCCCCACGTGTGAGGAACTCTAAGGGTCCTGGCACACCTCAGGAGGAGCCTCCTTTCCCCATCGTGAGCTCAAGATGAGTGTCTTTTCCCCCGCTTCGTCGGGAAAGGATTCCCGCTGTTCCTGTCACATCTCAAGAGGTGGCGCTCTCAACAGGAAACCCGAGATCTCCAGGGGTCGTTCCAACATACAAAAAGTCCCCCAGATGTCTCAGTCCAGTCCAGATGAACCTGATTTCCCTGCACTACCTCGAGTGTCATCTGAGTATCCCCTCACACCACGGTGGCTTGTGCCACAGACCTGTGGCATCTCGAGGGAAAGACAGAGATCCTGGGGTCAAGTTGAGGGGAAGCCTGACACTGCAGCTACAGCTCGGGAGGAAAGTGGACATGCTTGCAACCACAGGAGACGAGGCCTGACTCCCCCTGAGAGACTCCAGAGAACCCCCAAGTTCCATGCCAGCACTGGAGAGGAAACCTCAGGTTCCAGCTTTGGCTCCAGGCGGGGACTTAAGCCCAGAACTGACTGGAGAGGAATCCCAAGGAGCCCCTCTCAACTTGCACGGAGATTGGCCTTTCCTGAGGCCACGTGACAGGATCACTGAGGTCCTGTCGTAACTCAAGAGGGACCTGCCGCAACTTGAGAAAAAACAGGAGGTTCTTCCCTCCAGGAGAGTTGAGGCCGTTTTCTGCTGTGGAATCCCAAGAGAAAACCGGCCTTCCCTCCTGAACCTCAAAGGCTCCTTCACAGCCTTGCTACAACTCAAGAAGTTCCCCGATATAACCATCTCCACTCGAGAGGAACACTGAGGGTCCCACCACAACTCAAGAGGAGACTCCTTTCCCCCTCCTTTGCTCCAGATGAGGGTTCCTTTCCGTGCTTCTTCGGGAAAGGATGCCTGCGTTCCTGTCACCCAGCAAGAGGATGTACTCTCAAAAGGTAGGTCGAGAGGAACTCCAGGTGTCATGCCACCATTCCAAAAGACCCTCAAATGTCTCAGTCCACCCCAGAGGAACCTGATTTCCCTGCCCTGCCTCGAAGGTCACCCCAAGCATCAAATCACACCATGCTGGAATGTGCGACAGCCCTGTGGCACCTCGAGGGAAAGCCACAGATCCCTGTGTCAACTTGTCGGGAAGCCTGACACTGCTGCTACAGCTCGGGAGGAAAACGGACGTGTATGTCTCCACTCGAAGAGAGTCCTGACTCTCCTGTGGAGACTCCAGAGGAACCGCATGATCCATGTCAGCACTGGAGAGGAAACCTCAGTTTCTGGCCGCAGTTCCAGTCAAGGACCTAGGACCCGACACTGACTGGAGAGGAATCCCGAGGGGCCTCTTGCAACTCGCATGGAGACTGGTCTTTCCTGAGGGCACGTCAGCGGGTCCCTGAGGTCGTTGTCGTAACTCCAGAGGGACCTACCGCAACTCGAGAAAAACCAGGAGGTTCTCCCCTGCACGCGAGAGGAGGCCCTTTTCTGCTGTGGTGTCTCGAGGGAAATCACACCTTCCCTCTTGAACCCTGCAAGGGTCCTTCCCACCCTTGCTGCAACTCAAGAAGTTCCCTGACATACCCATCCCAACCCGGGAGGAACACCGAGGGTCCCAGCACAACTCAAGAGGAGCCACGTTTCTCCCTCATGAGCTCGAGATGAGGGTTCCTTTACCTGCTTCGTCAGGAAAGGATTCCGCCGTTCCCGTCACATCTCAAGTGGTGGCACTCTCAACAGGAAAGACGAGATCTCCAGGGGTTGTGCCAACATACTTAAAGTCCCCCAGATGTCTCAGTCCACTCCAGATGAACCTGATTTCCCTGCCCAGCCTCGAGAATCACCCGCGTATCTCCTCACATCACAGTAGTTCTTGCCACAGCCAGGTGGCATCTCGAGGGAAAGACAGAGGTCCCTGTGTGAATTCGATGGGAAGCTTGACAATCAAGGGGTGGTGACCGCCTATTGCCACACAACAAGGTGGCTCGTGCCAAAGCCCTGTGGCATCTCGAGGGAAAGACAGAGATGCCTGGGTCAACTCGACAGGAAGCCTGACACTGCTGCTACAGCTCAGGAGGAAAGCCGACCTGCATGTAACCACAAGAGACGAGGCCTGACTGCTCTGGGGAGATTCCAGAGGAACCCCAAGATCCATGCCAGCACTAGAGAGGAAACCTCAGGTTCCAGCTTCGGCTCCAGGCAGGGACTTAGGACCTGGCACCGACTGGAGAGGAATCCAGAGGGGCTCCTCTCAACTCGCACAGAGAATGCACTTTCCTGAGGCCACGTGAGCGTGTCCCTGAGGTACCCATCTTAATTCCAGAGTGACCTGCCGCAACTCCAGAAAAACCATGAGGCTCTCCCCTCCCAGCGAGATGAAACCGTTTTCTGCTGCAGCATCCCAAGAGATATCACGCCTTTCCTCGTGAAACTCAAAGAGTCCTTCACACTCTTGCTACAACTCAAGACGTTCCCCAACATACCCGTCTCCACTCAAGAGTAACACTGAGGGTCCCAACACAACTCAAGAGGGGCCCCTTTTCCCCCTACTCCCCTCCAATTGTGGGTTCCTTTACCTGCTTCGTCGGGAAAGGATTCTGGCATTCCCGTGGCACAGCAAGAGGAGGTGCTCTCAACAGGAAAGACTTCAGGAACTCCAGGGATTGGGCCACAATTCCAAAAGCCCCCAAATGTCTCAGTCCACTCCAAATGAACCTGATTTCCCTGCCCTGCCACGAAGGTCACCCCGAGCATCGAATCACACCACGGTGGCTCGTGCCACAGGCCTGTGGCATCTCGAGGGTAAGACAGAGATCCCGGGGTCAAGTCAAGGGGAAGCCTGACACTGCAGCTACAGCTCAGGAGGAAAGCAGACGTGCATGTAAGCAAAGGAGACGAGGCCTGACTCCACTGGGGAGAATCCAGAGGAGTCACAAGTTCCATGCCAGCACTGGAGAGGAAACCTCAGGTTCCAGCTTCGGCTCCAGATGGGGACTTAGGACCCGGCACTGACTGGAGAGGAATCCCGAGGAGCCCCTCTCAACTCGCACGGAAACTGGCTGTTCCTGAGGCCACGTGAGCGGGTCCCTGAGGTCCCCGTCGTAACTCGAGAGGGACCTTCCGCAACAAGCGAAAAACCAGGAAGTTCTCCACTCCAGGCGAGATAAGGCCGTTTTCTGCTGCGGCATCCCAAGAGAAAACCGGCCTTTCCTCCTGAACCTAAAATGGTCCTTCACACCCTTGCTGCAACTCAAGAAGTTCCCTGACATACACGCCTACACTCGAGAGGAACACTGAGGAAACCACCACAACTCAAGAGGAGCCCTCTTTCCCCCTCCTCCGCTCCCAGTGAGGGATCCATTCCCTGATTCGACAGAAAAGGATTCTGGCGTTCCTGTCGCACAGCAAGAGGCCGTGCTCTCAACAGGAAAGTCGGGAGGAACTCCAAGGGGCATGCCACCATTCTAAAAGAGCCCCAAATGTCTCAGTCCACTCCAGATGAATCTGATTTCCCTGCACTGCCTCGAAGGTCACCCTGAGCATCGAATCACACCACGGTGGCATCTGCCAAAGCCCTGTGGCACCTCGAGGGAAAGGCACGGACCCCTGTGTCTAATCGTCGCGAAGACTGACACTGCTGCTACAGCTTGAGAGGAAAACAGACGTGTATGTCTCCACATGAGAAGAGTCCTGACTCTCCTGTGGAGAGTCCTGAGGAACCCCAAGATCCATGTCAGCACTGGAGAGGAAACGTCAGGTTCTGGCTGCAGTTCCAGACGAGTACCTAGAGCCGACACTGACTGGACAGGAATCCCGAGGGGCCCATCGCAACTCGTATGGAGAGTGGTCTTTCCTGAGGCCACGCCAGCGGGTCCCTGAGGTCCCCGTCTTAACTCAAGAGGGACCTGCTGCAACTCGAGAAAAACCAGGAGGTTCTCCCCTGCAGGCCAGATGAGCCCCTTTTCTGCTGTGGGATCATGAGGGAAATCACGCCTTCCCACTTGAACCTTGCAAGCGTCCTTCCCACCCTTGCTGCACCTCAAGAAGTTCCCCGACTTACCAGTCCCCACGTGGGAGGAACACTAAGGGTCCCGGCACACCTCAGGAGGAGCCTCGTTTCCCATCGTGAGCTCGAAATGAGGGTCTTTTTCCCTACTTCCTCGGGAAAGGATTCCCGCCGTTCCCGTCACATCTCAAGAGGTGGCACTCTCAACAGGAAAGCCGAGATCTCCAGGGGTCGTGCCAACATACTAATAGTCCCCCAGATGTCTCAGTCCACTCCAAATGAACCTGATTTCCCTGCACTACCTTGAGTGTCACCAGGGTATCGCCTCACACCATGGTGGCTCATGCCACAGGCCTGTGGCATCTTGAGGGAAAGATAGAGATCCCGGGGACAAGTCGAGGGGTAGACTGACACTGTAGCTACAGATCGGGAGGAAAGTGAATGTGCATGCAACCAGATGATACGAGGCCTGACTCCCCTGGAGAGACTCCAGAGAAACCCAAAGTTCCACACCAGCACTGGAGAGGAAACTTCAGGTTCCAGTTTCAGCTGCAGACGGGGACTTATTACATGGCAGCATCAGGAAAGGAATCCCGTGGAGCCCCTCTCCACTCACACGGAGACTGGCCTTTCCTGAGGCCATGCAAGAGGGTCCCTGAGGTCCCCGTCGTAACTCGAGAGGGACCTGCCCCAAATCGAGAAAAACCAGGAGGTTCTCCCCTCCAGGCGAAATGAGGCCACTTTCTGCTGCAGCATCCCAAGAGAAAACTGGCCTTCCCTCCTGAACCTCAAAGCGTCCTTCACAGCCTTGCTACAAACGAAGAAGTTCCCCGACATAACCATCTCCACTCAAGAGGAACACTGAGGGTCCCACCACAACTCAAGAGGAGCCCCCTTTCCCCCTCCTCCACTCCTAATGAGGGATCCTTTCCCTGCTTCGACAGGAACAGATTCTGGCATTGCCATTGCACAGCAAGAAGATGTGCTGTCAAGAAAGACGAGAGGAACTTCAGGGGTTGTGCCACCTGCCCCTCGTGAGCTCAAGATGAGGTTCCTTCCCTGCTTCATCGGGAAAGGAATCCCACAGTTCCCGTTGCATCTCAAGAGGTGGCACTCACAACAGAAAAGTCGAGATCTCCAGGGTTCATTCCAACATATACTAAAATTCCGCCAGATGTCTCAGTCCACTCCAGATGAACTTGATTTCCCTGCACTACTTCGTGTGTCACTGAGCATCAAATCACACCATGGTGGCATGTGCCACAGGCTTGTGGCACCTCGAGCAAAAGTCACAGATCCCTGTGTCAACTCGTCAAGAAGCCTGACACTGCTGCTACAGCTCAGGAGGAATACGCACGTGTATGTCTCCACTCGAGAAGAGTCCTGACTCTCCGGTGGAGACTACAGAGGTACCCCAAGATCCATGTCAGCAGTGGAGAGGAAACCTCTGGTTCCAACTTCAGCTCCACACGGGGATTTAGGACCCTCCCCGGACTGGAGAGGAATACCGAGAGTCCCCTCTCAACTCGAAAGGAATATGGCCTTTGCTGAGGCCACACGAGCGGGTCCCTGAGGTCCCCGTCTTGACTCAATAGGAACCTGCCGTCTCAGGTTCCATCTTCAACTCCAGATGAGGACTTAGGACCTGGCAACGACTGGAGAGGAATCCCGAAGGGCCCCTCTCAAACCGCACAGAGACTGGCCTTTCCTGAGGCCATGCGAGCGGGTCCCTGAAGTCCCCGTCGTAACTCGAGAGGGACCTGCTGCAACTCGAGTAAAACCAGGAGGTTCTCCCCTCCAGGCGAGATGAGGCCGTTTTCTGATGCGGCATCTCGAGAGAAATCACGCCTCCCCTCCTGAAGCTCAAAGACTCTTTCACACCCTTGCTGCAACTCAAGAAGTTCCCCGACATAACCGTCTCAACATGAGAGGAACACTGAGGGTCCCACCATATCTCAAGAGGAGCCCCCTTTTGCCCTCCTCCGCTCGAGATGAGAGTTCCTTTCCCTGCTTCGTGAGGAAAGGATTCTGGCATTCCTGTTGCACAGCAGGATCACGTGCTCTCAAGAGCAAAGTTGAGAGGAACTCCAGGGGTCATGCCAACATTCCAAAAGACCCCCAGATATCTCAGTCCACTACAGAGGAACCTGATTTCCCTGCACTCCCTCAAAGGTCACCCCGAGCATCGAATCACACCTCGGTGGAACGTGCGACAGCCCTGTGGCACCTCGAGGGAAAGCCACAGATCCCTGTGTCAACTCGTCGGGAAGACTGACACTGCTGCTACAGCTTGGCAGGAAAACGGACGTGAATGTCTCCACTTGAGAAGAGTCCTGACTCTCCTGTGGAGACTCCAGAGGAACACCAAGATCCTTGTCAGCACTGGAGAGGAAACCTCAGGTTCTGGCTGCAGTTCCAGACGAGTAACAAGGACCCGACAGTGACTGGACAGGAATCCCAAGGGGCCCCTCGCAACTCTTATGGAGACTGGTCTTTCCTGAACTCACACCAGCGGGTCCCTGAGGTCCCTGTCGTAACTCGAGAGGGACCTGCTGCAACTCGAGAAAAACCAATAGGTCCTGCCCCGCAGGCGAGATGAGGACCTTTTCTGCTGTGGCATCACGAGGGAAATCACGCCTTCCCACTTGAACCTCGCAAGAGTCCTTCCCACCCTTGCTGCCACTCAAGAAATTTCCCCGACATACCAGTGCCCATACGGGTGGAACACGAAGAGTCCCGGCACACATCAAGGGCAGCCTCGTTTCCCAGTCGTGAGCTCGAGATGAGGGTCTTTTTCCATGCTTCACCGGGACTGGTTTCCCGCCGTTCCCGTCATATCTCAAGAGATGCCGCTCTCAACAGGAAAGTCGGTATCTCCAGGGGTCGTGCCAGCATATTAAAAGGTCCCCACATGTCTCAGTCTACTCCAGATGAACCTGATTTCCCTGCACTATCTCGAGTGTCATCTGCGTATCCCCTCACACCATGGTGGCACGTGCCACAGGCCTGTGGCATCTCGAGGGAAAGACAGAGATCCCGGGGTCAAGTCGAGGGGAAGCCTGACACTGCAGACACAGCTCAGGATGAAAGAGGACGTGCGTGCAACCACAGGAGACGAGGCCTGACTCCCCTTGAGAGACTCCAGAGAAACCCCAAGTTCCCTGCCAGCACTGGAGAGGATACCTCAGGTTCCAGCTTTGGCTCCAGATGGGGATTTAGGACCCGGCACCAACTGGAGAGGAATCCCCACGAGTCCTTCTCAACTCGCACAGAGACTGGCCTATCCTGAGGCCATGTGAGAGGGTCCCTGAGGTCCCGGTCATAACTCGAGAGGGACCTCCGTCAACTCGAAAAATACCATGAGGTTCTCCCCTCCAGGCGAGATGAGGCCGTTTTTCGCTACGGCATCCCAAGAGAAAACTGGCCTTCACTACTGAACCTCAAAGGGTCCTTCACAGCCTGGTTACAACTCAAGAAGTTTCCCGACATAACAATATCCACTTGTGAGGATCACTGAGGGTTCCACCACAACTCAAGAGGAGCCCCCTTTCGCCCTCCTCCACTCGTGATGAGGGATCTTTTCCCTGCTTCGCCAGGAAAGGATTCTGGCGTTCCTGATGCAGAGCAAGAGGGCTTGCTCTCAACAGGAATGTCGAGAGTAATTCCAGGAGTCGTGCCACCATTACAAAAGACCCCCAAAAGTCTCAGTTCACTCCAGATGAAAATGATTTCCCTGCACTACCTCGAGTGTCACGTGCGTATCGCCTCACACCAGAGTGGCTCGTGCAACAGGCCTGTGGCATCTTGAGGGAAAGACAGAGATACCCCTTTCAAGTCAAGGGGAAGCCTGACACTGCAGATACAGCTGAGGAGGAAAGTGGACGTGCATGCAACCACAGGTGACGAGGCCTGACTCCCCTTGAGAGACGCCAGAGAAACCCCAAGTTCCATGCCAGCACTGGAGAGGAAACCTCAGGTTCCAGTTTCAGCTCTAGATGGGGACTTAGAACCCGGTACCAACTGGAGAGGAATCCACAGGAGTCCCTCTCAACTCGCACAGAGACTGGCCTATCCTGAGGCCATGCGAGAGGGTCCCTGAGGTCCCTGTCGTAACTCGAGAGGGACCTGCCGCAACTCGAGAGAAGCCAGGAGGTTCTCCCCTCCAGGCGAGATGAGGCCGTTTTCTGCTGCGGCATCCCAAGAGAAAACCAGCCTTCCCTACTGAACCTCAAAGGGTCCTTCACAGCCTTGCTACAACTCAAGAAGTTCCCCGAAATAACCATCTCCACTCAAGAGGAACACTGAGGGTCCCACCGCAACTCAAGAGGAGCCCACTTTCGCCCTCCTCCACTCCTGATGAGGGATCCTTTCCCTGCTTTGTCAGGAAAGGATTCTGGCGTTCCTGACGCAGAGCAACAGGGCTTGCTCTCAACAGGAAAGTCGAGATGAATTCCAGTGGCAGTGCCACCATTACAAAAGACCCCCAAAAGTCTCAGTCCACTCCAGATGAACCTGATTTCACTGCTTCTGGCTGCAGTTCCAGACAAGTACCTAGGACCCGACAGTGACTGGACAGGAATCCCGAGGAGCCCCGCTCAACTCACACGGAGACGGGCATTTCCTGAGGCCATGTTGGGGGGAACCTGAGGTCCCCATCTTAACTCGAGAGGGACCTGCCGCAATTCGAGAAAAACCAGGAGGTTCTCCCCTCCAGGCGAGATAAGGCCGATTTCTGCTGCGGAATCACAACAGAAAACTGGCCTTCCCTCCTTAACCTCAAAGGATTGTTGGGGGGAACCTGAGGTCCCCATCTTAACTCGAGAGGGACCTGCCGCAATTCGAGAAAAACCAGGAGGTTCTCCCCTCCAGGCGAGATAAGGCCGATTTCTGCTGCGGAATCACAACAGAAAACTGGCCTTCCCTCCTTAACCTCAAAGGATCTTTCACAGCCTTGCTACAACTCAAGAAGTTTCCCGACATAACCATCTCCACTCGAGAGGAACACTGAGGGTCCCACGACAACACAAGAGGATCCCCCTTTCCCCCTCCTCCACTCCCTTGAGGGATCCTTTACCTGCTTCAACAGGAAAGGAATCTGGGGTTCCCGTCACACTGCAAGAGGGCGTGCTCTCAACAGGAAAGTCGAGAGGAACTCCAGGGTTCATGCCACCATTGCAAAAGACTGCCAAATGTCTCAGTCCACTCCAGATGAACCTGATTTCCCTGGCCTGTCTCAAGTGTCACCCGTGTATCGCCTCACACCACAGTGGCTCATGCCACAGCCCTGTNTTTCAACAGGAAAGCCGAGATCTCCAGGGTTCCTGCCAACATACTAAAAGTCCCCGAGATGTCTCAGTCCACTCCAGATGAACCTGATTTCCCTGGCCTGTCTCAAGTGTCACCCGTGTATCGCCTCACACCACAGTGGCTCATGCCACAGCCCTGTGGCATCTTGAGGGAAAGACAGAGATCCCTGGGTCAACTCGACAGGAAGCTTGACACTGCAGCTACAGCTCGGGCGGAAAGCATATGTGCATGTAACCACAGGAGACGAGGCCTGACCTTCCTGGAGAGACTCCAGAGGAACCCCAAGATGCATGCCAACACTGGAGAGGAGACCTCAGGTTCCAGCTTTGGCTCCAGACGGGGACTTAGTACCTGGTACCGACTGCAGAGGAATCCCGACAGTCCCCTCTCAACTCGCAAGGAGACTGGCCTTTCCAGAGGCCTCGCGAGCAGGTCCCTGAGGTCCCCATCATAACTCGAGAGGGACCTGCCGTAACTGGAAAAAAACCAGGAGGTTCTCCCCTGCAGGCGAGATGAGGCCCTTTTCTGCTGCAGCGTCTCGAGGGAAATCACGCCTTCCCTCTTGAAACTCACAAGGGTCATTCCCACCCTTGCTGCAACTCAAGAAGTTCCCCGACATACCCGTCTCCACTCGACAGGAATTCTGAGGGGCCCATCACAATTCAAGAGGGGCCCGCTTTCCCCCTCCTCTGTTCCAGATGAGCATTCCTTCCCCTGCTTCGTCGGGAAAGGATTCTGACTTTCCCGTCACACAGCAAGATGGCGTGCTTTCAACAGAAAAGACGACAGGAATGCAAGGGGTCATGCCACCATTCCAAAAGACCCCCAAATGTCTCGGTCCATTCCAGATGAACCTGATTTCCCTGCCCTGCCTCAAAGTTCACCCCAAGCATTGAATCATACCATGGTGGCACGTGCGACAGCCCTGTGGCACCTCGAGGGAAAGCCACAGATCCCTGTATCAACTCATTGGGAAGTCTGACACTACTGTTACAGATCATGAGGAAAACGGTCGTGTATGTCTCCACTCGAGAAGAGTCCTGACTCTCCTGTGGAGAATCCAGAGGAACCCCAAGATCCATGTCAGTACTGAAGAGGAAACCTGAGTTTCTGGTCACAGTTCCAGATGAGGACCTAGGACCCAATACTGACTGGAGACGAATCCCGAGGGGCCCTTCGCAACTCACATGGAGACTAGTCTTTCCTGAGGCCACACGAACGGGTCCATGAGTTCGCCGTCGTAAATTGAGAGGGACCTGCTGCAACTCGAGAAAAGACAGGAGGTTCTCCCCTGCAGGCGTGATGAGGCCCTTTTCTGCTGCGGTGTCTCGAGGGAAATCACACCTTCCCTCTTGATCCTCACAAGGGTCCTTCTCACCCTTGCTGCAACTCAAGTTCCCCGACATACCCTTCGACACATAGGAGGAAACCCAAGGGTCCAGGCAAAACTCTGGAGAAGCCCTGTTTCCCCACTGTGAGCTCGAGATGAGGGTGCATTTCCCTGCTTCGTCGGGAAAGGTCTCCTGCCATTACCGTCGCATCTCAAGATGTGGCACTCACAACAGGAAAGCCGAGATCTCCAGGGGTCGTGCCAACATACTAAAAGTCCCCCAGATGTCTCAGTCCACTCCAGATGAACCTGATTTCCATGCACTACCTCGAGTGTTACCCGCATATCGCCTCACAGCACGGTGCCTCGTGCCAAAGCATTGTGGCATCTCGAGGGAAAGACAGAGACCCCTGGGTCAAATCGGTGAGAAGCCTGACACTGCTGCTACAGCTCAGGAGGAAAGCAGACGTACATGTAACCACAGGAGACGAGACCTGACTCCACCTAGGAGACTCCATGCGGAACCCCAAGTTCCATTTCAGCATTGGAGAGGAAACCTCAGGTTCCAGCTTTGGCTCCAGATGNCACTGCTGCTACAGCTCAGGAGGAAAGCAGACGTGCATGTAACCACAGGAGACGAGACCTGACTCCACCTGGGAGACTCCATGCGGAACCCCAAGTTCCATGCCAGCACTGGAGAGGAAACCTCAGGTTCCAGCTTTGGCTCCAGACAGGGACTTAGGACCCGGCCCCAACTGGAGAGGATTCCCGAGGGGCCACTCTCAACTCGCACGGAGACTGGCCTTTCCTGAGGCCACGTGAGCGTGTCCCTGAGGTCCCCGTCGTAACTGGAGAGGGACCTGCCGCAACTCGAGAAAAACCAGGAGGTTCTCCCCACTAGGCGAGATGAGGCCGTTTTCTCCTATGGAATCCCGAAAGAAATCATGTCTTCCCTCCTGAACCACAAAGGGTCCTTCACACCCTTGCTGTAACTCAAGAAGTTCCCCGACATACCCGTCTTCACTCGAGAGGAACACTGAGGGTTCCACCACAACTCAAGAGAAGCCCCCTTTCCCCCTCCTCCGTTCCAGATGAGGCTTCCTTTCCCTGCTCATTGGGAAAGGATTCTGGCGTTCACGTCGTAACTCAAGAAGTTCCCCGACATACCCGTCTTCACTCGAGAGGAACACTGAGGGTTCCACCAAAACTCAAGAGGAGCCCCCTTTCCCCCTCCTCTGTTCCAGATGAGGCTTCCTTTCCCTGCTCATTGTGAAAGGATTCTGGCGTTCACGTCGCACAGCAAGAAGATGTGCTCTCAACAGGAATCTCGAGAGGAAATCCAGGGGTCTTGCCACCATTCCAAAAGATCCTGAAATGTCTCAGTCCACTCCAGATTAACCTGATTTCCCTGCCCTACCTCAAAGGTCACACCGAGCATTGAATAACACCACAGTGGCACATGCGACAATCCTGTGGCACCTAAAAGGAAAGCCACAGATCCCTGTATCAACTCATTGGGAAGCCTGAGACTGCCTCTATAGCTCAGGAGGAAACAGACATATATGTCTCCACTCGGAAAGAGTCCTGACTGTCCTGTGAATACTCCAGAGGAACCCCAAGATCCATGTCAGCACTGGAGAGGAAACCTCAGGTTCTGGCTACAGTTCCAGACGAGGACCTAGGACCTGACACTGACTGGAGAGGAATCGCAAGGGGCCCAATGCAACTATCATGGAGACTGGTCCTTCCTGAGGTCACACCATTGGGTCCCTGAGGTCCCCGTCGTAACTCGAGGGGGACCTGCCGCAACTCGAGAAAAACCAGGAGGTTCTCCCCTCCAAACGAGATGAGGCCCTTTTCCACTGCGGCATCTCGAGGGAAATCACACCTTCCTTCTTGAACCTCCAAATTGTCCTTCACACCCTTGCATCAACTCAAGAAGACCCCCGACATACCTGTCTCCACTCGAGAGGAACACCGCAAGTCCCGACAAAGTCAAGAGGAGCCCCGTTTCCCCCTCCTTTGCTCAAGATGAGATTTCCTTTACCTGCTTCATTGGGAAAGAATTCCTGGAATTCCCTAAGATCCATGTCAGCACTGGAGAGAAAACCTCATGTTCTGGCAGGAGTTCCAGACGTGGACTTAAGACCCGACACTGACTGGAGATGAAGCCCGAGGGGCCCCTCTCAACTCGCATGGAGACTGGTCTTTCCTGATGCCACACGAGCGGGTCCTTGAGGTCCCCATCGTAACTCGAGAGGGACCTGCCGCAACTGGAGAAAACCAGGAGGTTCTCCCCTGCAGACGAGATGAAGACCTTTTCTGCTATGGCATCTCGAGGGAAATCACGCCTTCCATCTTGAACCACGCAAGGGTCCTTCCCACCCTTGCTGCAACTCAAGAAGTCCCCTGATATACCCTTCTCCATGGGGGAGGAACCCGGTGGGTCCAGACACATCTCAAGAGGAGCCCCGTTTCCCCCTCGTGAGCTCGAGATGTGGGTTCCTTTCCCTGCTTCGTCGGGAAAGGATTCCCGCCGTTCCCGTTGCATCGCAAGAGGTGGCACTCTCAACAGGAAAGCTGATATCTCCAGGGGTCGTGCTAAGATACTAAAAGGCCCCCAGATGTCTTAGTCCATTCCAGATGAACCTGATTTCCCCGCATTACCTCGAGTGTCACCCGCGTATTGCCTCACACCATGGTGGCTCGTGCCACAGCCCTGTGGCATCTCCAGGGAAAGACAGAGATCCATATGTCAGCTCGACAGGACGACTGACACTGCTGCAACACGTCGGGAGGAAAGCAGACGTGCATGTAACCACAGGAGATGAGGCCTGACTCCCCTGGCAAAACTCCAGAGGAACCCCAGGGTGCATACCAGCACTGGAGAGGAAACCACAGGCTCCAGCTTCAGCTCCAGGCGGGGACTTAGGTCCTGTCACTGACTGGAGAGGAATCCCGAGGGTCCCCTCTCAACTTGCATGGAGACTGGCCTTTCCTGAGGCCACACGAGTGGGACTCTGAGGTCCCCATCATAACACGAGAGGAACCTGCCACAACTCGAGAAAAACCAGGAATTTCTCCCTTCCAGGCGAGTTAAGGCCATTTTCTGCTGTGGCATTCCGAAAGAAATCACGCCTTCCCTCCTGAAACTCAAAGGCTCCTTTACACCCTTACTGCAATTCAAGAAGTTCCCCAACATACCCGTCTCCACTCGAGAAAAACACTGAGGGTCCCACCACAACTCAAACGGGGCTTCATTTCCCCCTCTTCTGCTCCAGATGAAGGTTCCTTTCCCTGCTTCGTCGGGAAAGGATTCTGGTGTTCCCGTTGCACAGCAAGAGGACGTGCTCTCAACAGGAAAGTCGAGAGGAACTCCAGAGGTGGTGCCAACATTCCAATAGACTCCCTAAAGTCTCAGTTCACTCCAGATGAACCTGATTTCCCTGCCCTGCCTCGAAAGTCACTCTGAGCATCGAATCACACCATGGTCTCACGTGCGACAGCCCTGTGGCACCTCGAGGGAAAGCCACAGATCCCTGTGTCAACTTGTCGGGAAGCCTGACACTGCTGCTGCAGCTCAGGAGGAAAGTGGACGTGCATGTAACCACAGAACGTGAGGGCTGACTCCCCTGGGGAGATTCCAGAGGAACCCCAAGATTCATGTCAGCAATGGAGAGGAAATCTCAGGTTATGGCCACAGTTCCAGATGAGGACCTAGGACTTGACACGACTGGAGAGGAATCCCGAGGGGCCCCTTGCAACTCGCATGGAGACTGGTCTTTCCTGAGGCCATGCCAGCGGGTCCCTGAGGTCCTCGTCATAACTCAAGAGGGACCTGCTGCAACTCGAGAAAAACCAGGAGGATCTCGCCTGCAGGCGAGATGAGGCCCTTCTCTGCTCTGGCGTCTCGAGGGAAATCACACCTTCCCTCTTGCACCTCGCAAGGGTCCTTCCCACCCTTGCTGCAACTCAAGAAGCTCCCCGACATACCCATCCCCACATGGGAAGAACACCGAGTGTCCCGGCACAAACCAGGAGAAGACCTGATTCCCCCTCATGAGCTCAAAATCAGAGTCACTTTCCTTGCTTCGTGGGAAAGGATTGCCGCCGTTCTGATTGCATCTCAAGAGGTGGCGTTTTCAACAGGATAGCTGAGATCTCCAGGGGTTGTTCCAACATACTAAAAGTCCCTCAGATGTCTCAGTCCACTCCATATGAACCTGATTTCCCTGCCCTGCCTCGAGTGTCACCCATGTATCACCTCACGCCACGGTAGCTCATGCCAGAGCCCTGTGGCATGTCGAGGGAAAGACAGAGATCCCTGGGTCAACTAGACGGGAAGCTTGACACTGCTGCAACAGCTCGGGCGGAAAGCGGACGTGCATGTAACCACAGGAGACGAGGCCTGATTCCCCTGGGGAGACTTCAGAGGAACCCCAAGATCCATGCCAGCACTGGAGAGGGAACCTCAGGTTTCAGCTTTGGCTCCAGATGGGGACTTAGGACCCGGCACCAACTGGAGGGGAATCCCAATGGGCCCCTCTCAACTCTCACGGAGACTGGCCTTTCCAGAGGCCTCGCGAGCAGGTCCCTGAGGTCCCCTTCGTAACTCAAGAGGGACATGCTGCAACTCAAGAAAAACCAAGAGGTTCTCTCCTCCAGGCGAGATGAGGCTGTTTTCTGCTGCAGCATCCAAGAGAAATAGCGCCTTCCGTTCTTAACGTAAAAGGGTCCTTCACACCCTTGCTGCCACTGAAGAAGTTCCCCGACATACCCGTCTCCATTTGAGAGGAACACTGAGGGTCCCACCACAACTCAAGAGGAGCCCCCTTTCCCCCTCCTTCGCTCCAGATGAGGGTTCCTTTCCCTGCTTCTTTGGGAAAGGATGCCTGTGTTCCCGTCGCCCAGCAAGAGGACGTCCTCTCAACAGGTAAGGTGAGAGGAACTCCAGGTGTCGTGCCACCATTCCAAAAGACCCTCAAATGTCTCAGTCCACTGCAGATGAACCTGATTTCCCTGCCCTGCCTCAAAGGTCACCCCGAGCATGAAATCACACCACGCTGGAATATGCGACAGCCCTGTGGCACCTCGAGGGAAAGCCACAGATCCCTGTGTCAACTCGTCGGGGAGCCTCACACTGCTGCTACAACTCAGGAGGAAAACGGACGTGTATGTCTCCACTATATAAGAGTCCTAACTCTCCTGTGGAGACTCCAGAGGAACGCCAAGATCCATGTCAGCACTGGAGAGGAAACTTCAGGTTCTGGCCGGAGTTCCAGACGAGGACCTAGGACCTGACAGTGACTGGAGAGGAATCCTGAGGGGCCCCTTGCAACCCGCATGGAGACTGGTCTTTCCTGAGGGCACGTCAGAGGGTCCCTGAGGTCCCCGTCATAACTCGAGAGGGACCTCCCACAACTCGAGAAAAACCAGGAGGTTCTCCCCTGTAGGTGAGATGAGGCCCTATTCTGCTGCGGTGTCTCGAGGAAATTACTCCTTCCCTCTTGAACCTAGCTAGGGTCCTTCCCACCCTTGTTGCAACTCAAGAAGTTCCCCAACATAATCGTCCCCATGTGTGAGGAACACCGGGGTTCCTGGTACAACACAGAGGAGCCCCGTTTCCGTCTCATGAACTCCAGATTAGGGTCCCTTTCCCTACTTCGTCAGAAATGGATTCCCACCATTACCATCGCATCTCAAGAGGTGGCACTCTCAACAGGAAAGCCGAGATCTCGAGGAGTCGTGCCAACATACTGAAAGTCCCCCAGATGTCTAACACCACTCCAGATGAACCTGATTTCTCTGCACTGCCTCAAGTGTCACCCGCATATCGGCTCACTTCACGATGGCTCATGCCACAGCCCTGTGGCATCTCGAGGGAAAGACAGAGATCCCTGGGTCAACTCGATGGGAAGCTTGACACTGATGTTACAGCACAGGACGAAAGCAGACGTGCATGCAACCACAGGAGATGAGGCCTGACTCCCCTGGGGAGACTCCAGAGGAACCCCAAGATCCAAGCCAGCACTGCAGAGGAAACCTCAGGTGCCAGCTTCGGCTCCAGATGGGGACTTAGGACCCGGCACTGAATGGAGATGAAACACGAGGGTCCCCTCTCAACTCGCATGGAGACTGGACATTCCTGAGGCCACCCGAGCTGGTCCCTGAGGTCCCCTTCGTAACTCAAGAGGGACCTGCCACAACTCAAGAATAACCAGGAGGTTCTCCCCTCCAGGCGAGATGAGACCGTTTTCTGCTGCAGCATCCCGAGAGAAATAGCGCCTTCCATTCTTAACCCCAAAGGGTCATTCACACCCTTGCTGCCACTGAAGAAGTTCCCCCACATACCCGTCTCCAATTGAGAGGACCACTGAGGGTCCCACCACAACTCAAGAGGAGCCTCCTTTCCCCCTCCTCCATTCCCAATGAGGGTTCCTTTCCCTGTTTTTTGGGAAAAGATGACTGCATTCCCGTCGCCCAGCAAGAGGATGTACTCTCAACTGGTAAGTCGAGACGAACTCCAGGTGTCGTGCCACCATTCCAAAAGACCCTCAAATGTCTCAGTCCATTCCAGATGAACCTAATTTCCCTGCCCTGCCTCGAAGGTCACCTCGAACATTGCCTCACACCACGGTGGTTCATGCCATAGGCCTGTGGCATCTCGAGGGAAAGACAGAGATCCCAGGGTCAAGTCGATGGGAAGCCTGACACTGCAGCTACAGCTCGGGAGGAAAGTGGATGTGCATGCAATCATAGGAGATGAGGCCTGACTCCCCTGGGGAGACTCCAGAGGAACCTCAATTTCCATGCCAGCACTGGAGAAGAAAACTCAGGTTCCAGTTTCTGCACCAGACAGGGACTTAGGACCCAGCACCGAATGGAGAGGAATCCCGAGGAGCCCCTCTCAACTAGCACGGAGACTGGCCTTTCCTGAGGCCATGCGAGCGGGTCCCTGAGGTCCCAGTCGTAACTCGAGAGGGACTGCCGCAACTAGAGAAAAACCAGGAGGCGAGATGAGGCCTCCAGGTTCAAGTGGGATGAGGCCGTTTTCTGCTGCGGCGAGATGAGGCCGTTTTCTGCTGCGGCATCCCAAGAGAAAACCGGCCTTCCCGCCTGAAGCTCAAAGGGTCCTTCACACCCTTGCTGCAACTAAAGAAGTTCCCCGACATAAACATCTCCACTCGAGAGGAACACTGAGGTCTAACCACAACTCAAGAGGAGCCCCCTTTCCCCCTCCTCCGCTCCCAATGAGGGATCCTCTCCCTGCTTCGACAGGAAAGGATTCTGGCGTTCCCGTCACACAGCAAGAGGGCGTGCTCTCAACAGGAAAGTCGAGAGGAACTCCAGGGGTCGTGTCACCATTCCAAAAGACCACCAAACATCTCAGTCCACTCTGAGGGATCCTTTCCCTGCTTCGACAGGAAAGGATTCTGGCATTCCCGTCGCACATTAAGAGGGTGTGCTCAACATGAAAGTCGAGAGGAATGCCAGGGGTCATGCCACCATTCCTAAAGAGACCCAAATGTCTCAGTCCACTCCAGATGAAACTGATTTCCCTGCACTGCCTCGAAGGTCACCCTGAGCATTGAATCACACCATGGTGGCATATGCGTAAGCCCTGTGGCTCCTCAAGGGAAAGCCACAGATCCCTGTGTCAACTCGTTGGGAAGACTTGACAGTGCTGCTACAGCTTGGCAGGAAAACGGACGTGTATGTCTCCACTTGAGAAGAGTCCTGACCTTCCTGTGGAGACTCAAGAGGAACCCCAAGAATGCGACAGCCCTGTGGCACCTCAAGGGAAAGCCACAGATCCCTGTGTCAACTCTTCAGGAAGACTGACACTGCTGCTACAGCTTGGGAGGAAAACGGACGTGAATGTCTCCACTTGAGAAGAGTCCTGACCTTCCTGTGGAGACTCAAGAGGAACCCCAAGAACCATGTCAGCACTGGAGAGGAAACCTCAGGTTCTGGCTACAGTTCCAGACGAGTACCTAGGACCTGACACTGACTGGACAGGAATCCCGAGGGGCCCCTCGCAACTCGCATGGAGACTGGTCTTCCCTGAGGCCACGCCAGCGGATCCCTGAGATCCCTGTCATAAATTGAGAGGGACCTGCCGCAACACGAGAAAAACTAGGATATTCTCCTCTGCAGGGTAGATGAGGCCCTTTTTTGCTCTGGCATCACGAGGGAAATCACGCCTTCCCACTTGAACCTCGCAAGCGTCCTTCCCACCCTTGCTGCAACTCAAGAAGTTCCCTGACATACCAGTCCCCACGCAGGAGGAACACTAAGGGTCCCAGCACACCTCAGGAGGAGCCTCGTTTCCTCATCGTGACCTCGAGATGAGGGTCCCATTCCCTGCTTCGTCGGGAAAGGATTCCCGCAGTTCCCGTCATATCTCAAATGATGGCGCTCTCAACAGGAAAGCCGAGATCACCAGGGGTCGTGCCAACATACTAAAAGTCCCCCAGATGTCTCAGTTCACTCCACATGAACCTGATTCCCCTGCACTAACTCGAGTGTCACCCGCGTAACGCCTCACACCACGGTGCCTCGTGCCACAGCCCTGTGGCATTTAAGGGAAAGACAGAGATACCTGGATCAACTCGACAGGACGCCAGACACTGCTGCTACACCTCAGGAGGAAAGCAGACGTGCAAGTAACCACAGGAGACGAGGCCTGACTCCCCTGGTGAGACTCCAGAGGAACCCCTAGATCCATGCCAGCACTGGAGAGGAAACCTCATGTTCCAGCTTCGGCTCCAGACAGGGACATAGGATATGGCACCAACTGGAGAGGAATCCCATGGGGCCTCTCTCAACTTGCATGTAGAGTGGTCTTTCCAGAGGCCACAACAGTTGGTCCCTGAGGTCCCCATCTTAATTCGAGAGGAACCTACAACAACTCGAGAAAAACCATGAGGTTCTCCCCTGCAGGCAAGATGAGGCCCTTTTCTGCTGCGGCGTCTCAAGGGAAATCAGGCCTTCCCTCTTGAAACTCGCAAGGGTCCTTCCCACTCTTGCTGCAACTCAAGAAGTTCCCCAACATACCCGTCCCCACGCGGGAAGAACACTGAGCGTCCCAGCACAACTCAAGAGTGGCCACCTTTCCCCCTCCTACATTCCAAATGACGGTTCCTTGCCCTGCTTCATGAGGAAAGGATTCTGGCGTTCCTGTCGCACAGCAAGAGGACGTGTTTATGACAGGAAAGTCGAGAGGAACTCCAGGGTTCTTCCACCATTCCAAAATACCCCCAAATGTCTCAGTCCACTCCAGATGAACATGATTTCCCTGGCTTGCCTTGAAGGTCACCCCGAGCATCGAATCACACCATGGTGGAATGTGCAACAGCCCAGTGGCACCTCAAGGGAAAGCCATAGGTCCCTGTGTCAACTCGTTGGGAATTCTGACATGCTGCTACAGCTCGGGAGGAAAGCCAATGTGTATGTCGCCACTCGAGAAGAGTCCTGACTCTCCTGTGGAGACGCCAGAGGAACACGAAGATCCATGTCAGCACTGGAGAGAAAACCTCAGGTTCTGTCCGCAGTTCCAGATGAGGATCTAAGACCTGACACTGACTGGAGAGGAACCCCGAGGGGCCCCTTTCAACTCGCATGGAGACTGGTCTTTCCTGAGGCCACGCCAGTGGGTCCCTGAGGCCCCCGTCGTAACTCGAGAGGGACCTACCGCAATTCGAGAAAAACCAGGAGATTCTCCCCTGCAGGCGAGATGAGTCCCTTTTCTGCTACAGCGTCTTGAGGGAAATCACACCTTCCCTCTTGAGCCTCGCAAGTGTCCTTCCCACCCTTGCTGCAACTCAAGAAGTTCCCCGACATACCCGTCCCCACGTGGGAGGAACACCGAGTGTCCCGGCACAAACCAGGAGGAGCCCCAATTCCCCCTCATGAGCTCGAGATGAGAGTCGCTTTCCCTGCTTCGTTGGGAAAGGATTGCCGCCGTTCTGATCGCATCTCAAGAGGTGGCGTTTTCTACAGGATAGCTGAGATCTCCAGGGGTCGTTCCAACATACTAAAAGTCCCTCAGATGTCTCAGTCCACTCCATATGAACGTGATTTCGCTGGCCTGCCTCGAGTGTCACCCGTGGATCGCCTCACACCACGCTGGATCATGCCAGAGGCTTGTGGCATGTCGACGGAAAGACAGAGATCCCTGGGTTAACTCGACAGGAAGCTTGAAACTGCTGCAACAGCTCGGGTAGAAAGCGTACATGCATGTAACCACAGGAGACGAGGCCTGACTCCCCTGGGGAGACTCCAGAGGAACCCCAAGATCCATGGCAGCACTGGAGAGGAAACCTCAGGTTCCAGCTTCAGCTCCAGATGGGGACTTAGGACCCGGCACCAACTGGAGAGGGATCCCGACGGGCCCCTCTCAACTCTCACAGAGACTGGCCTTTCCAGAGGCCTCACGAGTGGGTTCCTGAGGTCCCCATCTTAAATCGAGAGGGACCTGACACAACTAGAGAAAAACCAGGAGGTTCTCCCCTCCAGGCGAGATGAGGCCGTTTTCTGCTGCGGCATCCCGAGAGAAATCACGCCTTCCTTCCTGAACCTCAAAGGGTCCTTCACACCCTTGCTGCAACTCAAGAAGTTCCCCGACATACCCGTCTCCACTCGAGAGGAATACTGAGGGTCCCACCACAACTCCAGAGTGGCCACCTTTCCCCTTCCTTTGCTCCAAATGACGGTTCCTTTCCCTGATTCGTGGGGAAAGGATTCTGGCATTCCTGTCGCACAGCAAGAGGACGTGCTCACAACAGGGAAGTCGAGAGGAACTCCAGGGTTCTTGCCCCATTCCAAAAGAGCCCAAAAGGCCCAGTCCACTCCAGATGAACATGATTTCCCTGCCCTTCCTCGAACGTCACCCCAAGCATCGAATCACACCATGGTGGCACGTGCGACAGCCCTGTGGCACCTCGAGGGAAAGCCACAGGTCCATGTGTCAAGTTGTCGGGAAGCCTGACACTGCTGTTACAGCTCGGGAGGAAAGCGGACGTGTATGTCGCCACTAGAGAAGACTCCTGACTCTCCTGTGGAGACTCCAGAGGAACCCCAAGATCCATGTCAGCACTGGAGAGGAAACCTCAGGTTCTGGCTGCAGTTCCAGAGGAGGATCTAAGACCTGACACTGACTGGAGAGAAACCCTGAGCGGCCCCTCGCAAATCGAATGGAGACTGGTCTTTCTTGAGGCCACGCCAGCGGGTCCCTGAGGTCCCCATCGTAACACAAGAGGGACCTGCCACAACTCGAGAAAAACCCGGAGGTTCTCCCCTGCAGGCGAGGTGAGGCCCTTTTCTGTTGTGGCGTCTCGAGAGAAATCACGCCTTCCCTCTTGAACCTCGCAAGGGTTCTTCCCACCCTTGCTGCAACTCAAGAATTTCCCTGACATACCCGTTCCCACGTGGGAGGAACCCTGAGTGTCCCAGCAAAGCCAGGAGGAGCCCCGATTCCCCCTCATGAGCTCGAGATGAGAGTCACTTTCCCTGCTTCATTGGGAAAGGATGGCCGCTGTTCTGATCGCATCTCAAGAGGTGGCATTTTCAACAGGATAGCGGAGATCTCCAGGGGTCGTTCCAACATACTAAGGTCCCTCAGATGTCTCACTCCACTCCATATGAACCCGATTTCCCTGCCCTGCCTCAAGTGTCACCCGTGTATCGCCTCACACCACGGTGGCTCATGCCAGAGCCCTGTGGCATCTCGAGGGAAGACAGTGATCCCTGGGTCAACTCGACGGGAAGCTTGACACTGCTGCAGCAGCTCAGGTGGAAAGCGTACGTGCATGTAACCACAGGAGACGAGGCCTGACTCCCCTGGGGAGACTCCAGAGGAACCCCAAGATCCATGGCAGCACTGGAGAGGAAACCTCAGGTTCCAGCTTCGGCTCCAGAGGAGGACTTAGGACCCAGCACTGATTGGAGAGGAATCCCGACAGGCCCCTCTCAACTCTCACGGAGACTGGCCTTTCCAGAGGCCTCACGAGCGGGTCCCTGAGGTCCCCATCGTAACTCGAGAGGGACCTGGCACCACTCGAGAAAAACCAGGAGGTTCTCCCCTCCAGGCGAGAGGAGGCCGTTTTATGCAGTGGCATCTCAAGTGAAATCACGCGTTCCCTCTTGAACCTCGCAAGGGTCCTTCCCACCCTTGCTGCAACTCAAGAAGTTCCACAAAATACCTGTCCCCACGCGGGAGGAACACCAAGTATCCCGGGAAAAAACTAGAAGGAGCCCTGATCCCCCTTCGTGATGTCGAGATGAGGGTCGCTTTTCCTGCTTCATCGGGAAAGGATTGCTGCCGTTCTGATCACATCTCAAGAGGTGGCATTTACAACAGGAATGTCGAGATCTCCAAGGGTCCTGCCAACATACTAAAAGTCCTCCAGATGTCTCCGTCCACTCCATATGAACGTGATTTCCCTGGCCTATCTCGGGTGTCACCCGTGTATCGCCTCATACCACAGTAGCTCATGCCACAGCCCCATGGCATATCGAGGGAAAGATAGAGATCCCTGGGTCAACTCAACAGGAAGCTTGACACTGCAACTACACCTCGGGCGGAAAGCGTACATGGATGTAACTACAGGAGACGAGGCCTGGCTCCCCTAGGGAGACTCCAGAGGAACCACAAGATCCAAGCCAGCACTGGAGAGGAAACTTCAGGTTCCAGCTTCGGCTCCAGACGGGGACTTAGGACCCGGCACCAACTGGAGAGGAATCCCGACGGGCCCCTCTCAACTCTCACGGAGACTGGCCTTTCCAGAGGCCTTGCGAGCAGGTCCCTGAGTTCCCCATTTTAACTCGATAGGGACCTGCTGCAACTCGAGAAAAAACTGGAGGTTCTCCCCTGCAGGCGAGATGAGGCCTTTTTCTGCTGTGGCATCCCAAGACAAAACTGGCCTTCCCTCTTGAACCTCGCAAGGGTCCTTCACAGACTTGCAGCAACTCAAGAAGTTACCAGATATAACCATCTCCACTCGAGAGGAACACTGAGGGTCCCACCACAACTCAAGAGGAGCGCCCTTTCTCCCTCCTCCACTCCCGATGAGGGATCCTTTCCCTACTTCATCGGGAAAGGATTCTGGCGTTCCCATCGTGCAGCAAGAGGGTGTGCTCTCAACAGGGAAGTCGAGATGTACTCCAGGGGTCATGCCACCATTCCAAAAGACCCCCAAATGTCTCAGTCCACTCCAGATGAACCTGATTTCCCTGCACTGCCTCAAAGGTCACCCTGAGCATCGAATCACACCACGGTGGCATCTGAGACAGCCCTGTGGCACCTCGACGGAAAGCCACAGATCCCTGTGTCAACTCGTCGGGAAGGCTGACACTGCTGCTACAGCTTGGGAGGAAAACGGACGTGTATGTCTCCACTTGAGAAGAGTCCTGACTCTCCTGTGGAGACTCCAGAGGAACCCCAAGATCCATGTCAGCACTGGAGAGGAAACCTCAGATTCGGGCTGCAGTTCCAGACGGGTACCTAGGACCCGACACTGACTGGAGAGGAATCCCGAGGGGGCCCTCGCAACTCGCATGGAGACTAGTCTTACCTGAGGCCACGCCAGCGGGTCCCTCAGGTCCCCGTCGTAACTCGAGAGGGACTTGCCTCTACTCAAGAAAACCAGGAGGTTCTCCCCTGCAGGCGAGATGAGACCCTTTTTTGCTGTGGCATCATGAGGGAAATCACACCTTCCCACTTGAATCTCGCAAGCGTCCTTCCCACCCTTGCTGCAACTCAAGAAGTTCCCTGACATACCTGTCCCCAAGCAGGAGGAACACTGAGGGCCCCGATACATCTCAGGAGGAGCCTCGTTTCCCCATCGTGAGCTCGAGATGAGGATCCCTTTCCCTGCTTCGTCGGGAAAAGATTCCCGCCATTCCCATCGCATCTGAAGAGGTGGCACTCTCAACAGGAAAGCCGAGATCTCTAGTGGTCGTGCCAACATACTAAAAGTGCCCCAGATGTCTCAGTCCACTCCAGATGAACCTGATTCCCCTGCACTACCTCGAGTTTCACCCTCGTATTGCCTCACAGCATGGTGGCTTGTGCCACAGGCCTGTGGCATCTGAAGGGAAAGACAGAGATCCCTGGGTCAACTCGATGTGAAGCCTGACACTGCTGCTACAGCTCGGGAGGAAAGCGGATGTGCAAGTAACCACAGGAGACGAGGCCTGACTACCCTGGGGAGACTCCAGAGGAACCCCAAGATCCATGCCAGCACTAGAGTGGAAACCTCATGTTCCAGCTTCGGCTCCAGACAGGGACTTAGGACCTGGCACCAACTGGAGAGGAATCCCTAGGGGCCCTTCTCAACTTGCATGGAGAGTGGTCTTTCCTGAGGCCATGTCATCGGTTCCCTCAGGTCCCCATCGTAACTCGAGAGGGACCTGCCGTAACTCGAGAAAAACCAGTAGGTTCTCCCCTGCAGGCGAGATGAGGCCCTTTTCTGCTGCGGCGTCTCAAGCAAAATCATGCCTTCCCTCTTGAACCTCACAAGGGTCCTTCCCACCCTTGCTGAAACTCAAGAAGTTCCCCGACATACCAGTCCCCACGCGGGAGGAATACTGAGGGTCCCGTTACAACTCAGAAGTTCCCCGTTTCCCCCTCGTGAGCTCAAGATCAGGGTCCCTTTCCCTGCTTTGTGGTAAAGGATTCCTGCCTTTCCTGTTGTATCTCAAGAGGTGGCGCTCTCAACAGGAAAACCGAGATCTCCACGGGTCGTGCCAACATACTAAAAGTCCCCCAGAAGTCTCAGTCCACTCCAGATGAACCGCATTTACCTGCACTACCTTGAGTGTCACCCACGTATCGCCTCACACCACGGTGGCTCATGCCCTAGGCATGTGGCATCTCGAGGGAAAGACAGAGATTCTGGGGTCAAGTCGAGGGGAAGTCTGACTCTGCAGCTACAGCTCAGGAGGAAAGCGGACGTGCATGCAACCACAGGAGATGAGGCCTGACTCCCCTGGGGAGACTCCAGAGGAACCCCAAGTTCCATGCCAGCACTGGAGAGGAAACCTTAGGTTCCAGCTTCGGCTTCAGAGGAGGACTTAGGACCCGGCACTGACTGGAGAGGAATCCCGAGGAGCCCCTCTCAACTCGCACGGAGACTGGCCTTTCCTGAGGCCACGCGAGAGGGTTCCTGAGGTCCCCGTCATAATGCGAGAGGGACCTGCCACAACTTGAGAAAAGCCAGGAGGTTCTCCCCTCCAGGCGAGATGAGGCCGTTTTCTGCTGCGGCATCCCAAGAGAAAACTGGCCTTCCCTCCTGAACCTCAAAGGGACCTTCACACCCTTGCTGCAACTCAGGAATTCCCCAACATTCTCCGCTCCACTCGAGAGGAACCCTGAGGGTCCCACCACAACTCAGGAGTGGCCACCTTTCCCCCTCCTTCGCTCCCAATGACCGTTCCTTTCCCTGCTTCGTGGAGAAAAGTTTCTGGCGTTCCTGTCGCACAGCAAGAGGACGTGCTCTCAACAGGAAAGTCGAGAGGAACTCCAGGGTTCATGCCCCATTCCAAAAGACCCCAAAATGTCTCAGTCCACTCCAGATGAACATGATTTCCCTTCCCTGCCTCGAAGGTCACCCCAAGCATCGAATCACACCATGGTGGCACGTGCAACAGCCCTGTGTCCCCTCAACGGAAAGCCACAGGTCCCTGTATCAACTCGTCGGGAAGCCTGACACTGCTGCTACAGCTTTGGAGGAAAGCGGACGTGTATGTCTCCACTTGAGAAGAGTCCTGACTCTCCTGTGGAGACTCAGAGGAACACCGAGATCCATGTCAGCACTGGAGAGGAAACCTCAGGTTCTGGCTGCAGTTCCAGATGAGAACCTAGGACCCGACACTGACTGGACAGGAATCCCGAGGGGCCCCTCGCAACTCGTATGGAGACTGGTCTTTCCTGAGGCCACGCCAGCGGGTCCCTGAGGTCCCCGTCGTAACTCGAGAGGGACCTGCCGCAACTCGACAAAAACCAGGAGGTTCTCCCCTGCAGGCGAGATGAGGCCCTTTTCTGCTGCAGCGTCTCGAGGGAAATCACACCTTCCCTCTTGAACCTCGCAAGGTTCCTTCCCACCCTTGCTGCAACTCAAGAAGTTCCCCGACATACCCATCCCCACGCGGGAGGATCACCGAGTGTCCTGGCACAAATCAGGAGGAGCCCCGATTCCCCCTCGTGAGCTTGAGAATAGGGTCGCTTTCCCTGCTTCGTCGGGAAAGGATTCCCGCCGTTCTGATTGCATCTCAAGAGGTGGCGTTCTCAGCAGGAAAGCCAAGGTCTCCAGGGGTCGTGCCAACATACTAAAAGTCCCCCAAATATCTCAGTCCAGTCCATATGAACCTGATTTCCCTGCCCTGCCTCGAGTGTCACCAGTGTATCGACTCACAAAATGGTGGCTCATGCCACAGCCCTGTGGCATCTCGAGGGAAAGACAGAGATCCCAGTGTCAACTAGTCGGGAAGCCTAACACTGCTGCTACAGCTTGGGAGGAAAATGGACGTGTATGTCTCCACTTGAGAAGAGTCCTGACTCTCCAGTGGAGACTCCAGAGGAACCCCAAGATCCATGTAAGCACTGGAGAGGAAACCTCAGGTTCCAGCTTCAGCTCAAGACGGGCACATAGGACCCGGCACCGACTGGAGAGGAATCCCGAGGAGCCCCTCTCCACTCACACGAAGACTGGCCTTCCTGAGGCCACGTGAGAGAGTCCATGAGGTCCCTGTCGTAACTCGAGAGGGACTTGCCGCAACTAGAGAAAAATCAGGAGGTTCTACCCTCCAGGCGAGATGAGGCCGTTTTCTGCTGCAGCATCCCAAGAGAAAACCGGCCTTACCTCCTGAACCTCAAAGGGTTCTTCACAGCTTTGCTACAACCCAAGAAGTTCCCCGATATAACCATCTCCACTCGAGGGGAACACTGAGGGTCCCACCACAACTCAAGAGGAGCCCCCTGACCCCCTCCTCCACTCCCGATGAGGAATCCTTTCCCTGCTTCGACAGGAAAGGATTCTGGTGTTCCCGTCGCACAGCAAGAGGGCGTGCTCTCAACAGGAATGTCGAGAGGAACTCGACGGATCGTGCCACCATTCCAAAAGACCCCCAAATGTCTCAGTCCACTCCAAATGAACCTGATTTCCCCGCACTGCCTCGAAGGTCACCCTGAGCATCGAATCACACCTCGGTGGCATCTGCGACAGCCCTGTGGCACCTTTAGGGAAAGCCACAGATCCCTGTGTCAACTCGTCGGGAAGCCTGACACGGCTGCTACAGCTTGGGAGGAAAACAGACGTGTAAGTCTCCAACTGAGAAGAGTCCTGACTCTCCTGTGGAGACTCCAGAGGAACCCCAAGATCCATGTCAGCACTGGAGAGGAAACCTCAGGTTCTGGCTGCAGTTCCAGACGAGTACCTAGGACCCGACACTGACTGGACAGGATCCTGAGGGGTCCCTCGCAACTCGTATGGAGTCTGGTCTTTCCTGAGGCCACGCCAGCGGGTCCCTGAGATCCCCGTTGTAACTCGAGAGGGACCTGCCGCAACTCGAGAAAAACCTGGAAGTTCTCCCCTGCAGGCGAGATGAGGCCCTTTTCTGCTGTGGCATCATGAGGGAAATCACGCCTTCCCACTTGAACCTGGCCAGAGTCCTTCCCACCCTTGCTGCAACTCAAGAAGTACCCCAACATACCAGTCCCCACACGGGAGGAACAATAAGGGTCCTGGCACAACTAGGAGGAGCCTCGATTCCCCATCGTGAGCTCGAGATGAGGGTCTTTTTCCCTGCTTCATCGGGTAAGGATTCCCGCCATTCCCGACACATCTCAAGAGGTGGCGCTCTCAACAGGAAAGCCAAGACATCCAGGGGTCATGCCCACAAACTAAAATTCCCCCAGAGATCTCAATCCACTTCAGATGAACCTGATTTCCCTGCACTACCTCGAGTGTCAACTGCATATCGCCTCACACCATGGTAGCTCGTCCCACAGGACGGTGGCATCTCGCGGGAAAGACAGAGATCCTGGGGTCAAGTCGAGGGGAAGCCTGACACTGCAGCTACAGCTCGAGAGGAAAGCGGACGTGCATGCAACCACAGAGACGAGGCCTGACTCCCCTTGAGAGACTCCAGAGAAAACCCAAATTCCATGCCAGCACTGGAGAGGAAATCTCAGGTTCCAGCTTCGGCTCCATACGGGGACTTAGGACCCAGAACCAACTGCACTGGAATCCTGAGGAGCCCCTCTCAACTCGCACGGAGACTGGCCTTTCCTGAGGCCACGTGAGAGGGTCTATGAGGTCCCCGTCATAATTTGAGAGGGACCTGCCCCAACTCGAGAAAAACAGGAAGTTCTCCCCTCAAGGCGAGATGAGTCTGTTTTCTGCTGCGGCATCTCAAGACAAAACCGGCCTTCCCTCCTGAACCTCAAAGGGTCCTTCACAGCCTTGCTATAACTCAAGAAGTTCCCCGACATACCATCTTCACTCGAGAGGAACACTGAGGGTCCCACCACAACTCAAGAGGAGCCCCCTTTAACCCTCCTCCACTCCCGATGAGGGATCCTTTCACTGCTTCGAAAGGAAAGAATTCTGGCATTCACGTCACACAGCAAGAGGGCGAGCCCTCAACAGGAAAGTCGAGAGGAACTCCAGGGGTCATGCCACCATTCCAAAAAACCCCCAAATATCTCAGTCCACTCCAGATGAACCTGATTTCCCTGCACTGCCTCGAAGGTCACCCTGATCATCGAATCACACCATGGTGGCATCTGCAACAGCCCTGTGGAACCTCGAGAGAAAGCCACAGATCCCTGTGTCAACTCGGCGGGAAGCCTGACACTGCTGCTACAGCTCGGGAGGAAAACGGACGTGTATGTCTCCACCTGAGAAGAGTCCTGACTCTCCTGTGGAGACTCCAGAGGAACCCCAAGATCCATGTCAGCACTGGAGAGGAAACCTCAGGTTCTGGCTGAAGTTCCAGACGAGTACCTAGGACCCGACATTGACTGGACAGGAATCCCGAGGGGCCCTTCGCAACTAGTATGGAGACTGGTCTTTCCTGAGTCCACACCAGCGGGGCCCTGAGGTCCCCATCGTAACTTGAGAGGGACCTGCCACAACTCGAGAAAAACGAGGATGTTCTCCCCTGCAGGCGAGATGAGGCCCTTTTCTGCTGTGGCATCACGAGGGAAATCACACCTTCCCACTTGAAACTCGCAAGCGTCCTTCCCACACTTGCTGCAACTCAAGAAGTTCCCCGACATACCAGTCCTATGTCTCCACTTGAGAAGAGTCCTGACTCTCCTGTGGAGACTCCAGAGGAACCCCAAGATCCATGTCAGCACTGGAGAGGAAACCTCAGGTTCTGGCTGCAGTTCCAGACGAGTACCTAGGACCCCACACTGACTGGACAGGAATCCCGAGGGGACCCTCACAACTCGTATGGAGACTGGTCGTTCCTGAGGCCACGCCAGCGGGTCCCTGATATCACCATCGTAACTCGAGAGGGACCTGCTGCAACTCGAGAAAAACGAGGAGGTTCTCCCCTCCAGGCGAGATGAGGCCCTTTTCTGCTGTGGCATCACGAGGGAAATCACGCCTTCCCACTTGAACCTAGCAAGCGTCCTTCCCACCCTTGCTGCAACTCAAGAAGTTCCCTGATATACTTGTCCCCACGCTGGAGGAACACTAAGGGCCCCAGCACACCTCAGGAGGAGCCTTGTTTCCCCATCGTGAGCTCGAGATGAGGGTCTATTTCCCTGCTTCGTCGGGTAAGGATTCCCGCCGTTCCCGTCACATCTCAAGTGGTGGCGCTCTCAACTGAAAGCCGAGATCTTCAGGGCTCATGCCACCAATCTATAAGTCCCCCAGATGTCTCTGTCCACTCCAGATGAACCTGATTTCCCTGCACCTCCTCGAGTGTCACCTGCGTATCGCCTCACACCACGGTGGCTTGTGCCACAGGCCTGTGGCATCTCGAGAGAAAGACAGACATTGCGGGGTCAAGTCGAGGGGAAGCCTGACAGTGCAGCTACAGCTCGGGAGGAAAGTGGACGTGCATGCAACCACAGGAGACGAGGCCTGACTCGCCTGGAGAGACTCCAGAGAAAACCCAAGTTCCATGCCAGCACTGGAGAGGAAACCTCAGGTTCCAGCTTCGGCTCCAGACGGGGACTTAGCACCCGGCACTGACTGGAGAGGAATCCCGAGGAGTGCCTCTCAACTCGTACCGAGACTGGCCTTTCCTGAGGCCACGTGAGAGGGTCCTAGAGGTCCCTGTTTTAACTCGAGAGGGACCTGCCGCAACTCGTGAAAAACCAGGAGGTTCTCCCCTGCAGGCCACATGAGGCCCTTTTCTGCTGTGGCATCACGAGGGAAATCACGCCTTCCCACTTGAACCTCGCAAGCGTCCTTCCCACCCTTGCTGCAACTCAAGAAGTTCCCCGACAGACCAGTCCCCACGCGGGAGGAACAATAAGGGTCCCGGCACACCTCAGGAGGAGCCTCGTTTCCCCATCGTGAGCTCGAGATGAGGGTCTTTTTCCCTGCTCGTCGGGAAAGGATTCCCGCCATTCCCATCACATCTCAAGAGGTGGCACTCTCAACAGGAAAGCCAAGATCTCCAGAGGTCGTGCCAACATACTAAAAGACCCCCAGATATCTCAGTCCACTCCAGATGAACCTGATTTCCCTGCACTATCTCGAGTGTCACCTGCGTATCGCCTCACACAACGGTGGCTCGTGTTACAGGCCTGTGGCATCTCGAGGGAAAGACAGAGTTCCTGGGGTCAAATCGAGGGGAAGCCTGACACTGCATCTAAATCTCGGGAGGAAAGTGGACGTGCATGCAACCACAGGAGATGAGGCCTGACTCCCCTTGAGAGACTGCAGAGAAAACCCAATTTCCATGCCAGCACTGGAGAGGAAACCTCAGGTTCCAGCTTTGGTTCCAGAGGAGAACTTAGGACCGGCACCGACTGGAGAGGAATCCCGAGGAGCCCCTCTCAAATCGCGCGGAGACTGGCCTTTCCTGAGGCCACAGGAACGGGTCCCTGAGGTCCCCGTCATAACTTGAGAGGGACCTGCAGCAACTCGTGAAAAACGAGGAGGTTCTACCTTTCAGGCGAGATGAGGCCGTTTTCTGCTGTGGTATCCAAAGAGAAAAACTGCCTTCCCTCCTGAACCTCATCGGTCTGTCCAAGTCTTGCTACAATGAAAGTAGTTTCCCAACATATCCATCTACACTCGACAGGAACACTGAGGGTCCCACCACAAATCAAGAGGAGCACCCTTTCCCCCTCCTCTGCTCCCGATGAGGGATCCTTTCCCTGCTTCGACAGGAAAGGATTCTGGCATTTTCGTCTCACAGCAAGAGGGCGTGCTCTCAACAGGAAAGTCAAGAGGAGCTCCAGGGGTCATGCCACCATTCCACAAGATCCCCAAATGTCTTAGTCCACTCCAGATGAACCCGATTTCCCTGCACTGCCTCGAAGGTCATCCTGAACATCGAATCACACCACAGTGGCATCTGCGACAGCCCTGTGGCACCTCGAGTGAAAGCCACAGATCCCTGTGTCAACTCATTGGGAAGCCTGACACTGCTGCTACAGCTTCGGAGGAAAACGGACGTGTATGTCTCCACCTGAGAAGAGTTCTGACTCTCCTGTAGAGACTCCAGAGGAACCCCAAGATCCATGTCAGCACTGGAGAAGAAACCTCAATTTCAGGCTGCAGTTCCAGACGAGTACCTAGGACCCGACACTGACTGGACAGGAATCCCGAGGGGCCCTTCGCAACTCGTATGGAGACTGGTCTTTCCTGAGGCCACATCAGCGGGTCCCTGAGGTCCCCAACGTAACTCGAGAGGGACCTGCCGCAACTCGAAGAAAAACAGGAGGTTCTCCCCCTACAGGAATCCCGAGGGGCCCTTCGCAACTCGTATGGAGACTGGTCTTTCCTGAGGCCACATCAGCGGGTCCCTGAGGTCCCCAACGTAACTCGAGAGGGACCTGCCGCAACTCGAAGAAAAACAGGAGGTTCTCCCCTGCAGGCCAGATGAGGCCTTTTTCTGCTGTGGCATCACGAGGGAAATCACGCCTACCCACTTGAACCTCGCAAGCATCATTCCCACCCTTGCTGCAACTCAAGAAGTTCCCCGACATACCAGTCCCCACGCGGGAGGAACACTAAGGGTCCGGGCACACCTCAAGAGGAGACTCGTTTCCCCATCGTGAGCTCGAGATGCGGGTCTTTTTCCCTGCTTCATCGGGAAAGGATTCCCGTCGTTCCCGTCACATCTCAAGAGGTGGTGCTCTCAACAGGAAAGCCGAGATCTCCAGGGGTTGTGCCAACATACTAAAAGTCCCCCAGATTAACCGGGAAGTCAATGGCACCCCACTCCAGTACTCTTGCCTGGAAATTCCTATGGACCAAGGAGCCTGGTAGTCTGCAGTCCATGGGGTCGCTGAAAGTTGGGCACAACTCAGTGACTTCACTTTCACTTTTCACTTTCATGCATTGGAGAAGGAAATGGAAACCTACTTCACTGTTCTTGCCTGGAGAATCCCAGGGACAGGGGAGCCTTTTGGGCTGCCATCTATGGGGTTGCACAGAGTCGGACACGACTGAAGTGACTTAGCAGCAGCTCTCCCCTCCAGGAGAGATGAGGCTGTTTTCTGCTGCGGCATTCCAAGAGAAAACCGGCTTTCCCTCCTGAACCTCAAAGGGTCCTTCTCAGCCTTCCTACAATTCAAGAAGTTCCCCGAAATGACCGTCTCCACACGACAGGAACACTGAGGGTCCAAAAACACCTCAAGAGCTGTCCCCTTTCCCCCTCCTCCGATCCCGATGAGGGATCCGTTCCCTGCTTCGACAGGAAAGGATTCTGGCATTCCCGTCGCACAGCAAGAGGGTGTGCTCTCAACAGGAAAGTCGAGAGGAACTCCAGGGGTAATGCGACCATTCCAAAAGACCCCCAAATGTCTCAGTCCACTCCAGATGAATCTGATATCCCTGCACTGCCTCGAAGGTCACCCTGAGCATGGAATCACACCATCGTGGCATCTGTGACAGCCCTCTGTCACCTCGAGGGAAAGCCACAGATCCCTGAGTCAACTCGTCAGGAAGCCTGACACTTCTGCTACAGCTTGGGAGGAAAATGGACGTGTATGGCTCCATCTGAGAAGAGTCCTGACTCTCCTGTGAAGTATCCAGAGGAACCCCATGATCCATGTCAACACTGGAGAGGAAGCGTCAGGTTCTGGCTTCAGTTATAGATGAGTACAAGGACCCAACACTGACTGGACAGGAATCCCGAGGGGCCCCTCGCAACTCGTATGGAGACTGGTCTTTCCTGACGCCACGCCAGTGGGTCCCTGAGGACCCCGTCGTACCTCGAGAGGGATCTGCCGCAACTTGAGAAAACCAGGAGGTTCTCCCCTGCAGGCGAGATGAGGCCCTTTTCTGCTGTGGCATCATGAGGGAAATCACGCCTTCCTACTTGAACCTCGCAAGCGCCCTTCCCACCCTTGCTGCAACTCAAGAAGTTCCCCGACTTACCAGTCCCCACGCGGGAGGAACTCTAAGGGTCCCAGCACACCTCAGGAGGAGCCTCATTCCCCCATCGTTAGCTTGAGATGAGGGTCTTTTTCCCTGCTTCGTCGGGAAAGGATTCCAGCCGTTCCCGTCACATCTCAAGAGGTGGCACTCTCAACAGGAAAGCCGAGATCTCCAGGGGTCGTGCCAACATACTAAAAGTCGCCCAGATGTCTCAGTCCACTCCAGATGAACCTGATTTCCCTGCACTACCTCGTGTGTCACCTGCATATCACCTCACACCACAGTGGCTCGTGCCACAGGCCTGTGGCATCTCGAGGGAAAGACAGAGATCTTGGGGTCAACTCGAGGGGAAGCCTGACACTGCGGCTACAGCTCGGGAGGAAAGCGTACATGCATGCAACCACAGGAGACGAGGCCTAACACCCCTTGAGAGACTCCAGAGAAACCCCAAGATTCATGCCAGCACTGGAGAGAAAACCTCAGGTTCCAGCTTCGGCTCCAGACAGGGACTTAGGACCCAGCACCGACTGGAGAGGAATCCCGAGGAGCCCCTCTCAACTCGCACGGAGACAGGCCTTTCCTCAGGCCATGCGAGAGGGTCCCTGAGGTCATCGTCGTAACTCGAGAGGGACCTGCTGCACCTCGAGAAAAACCAGGAGGTTCTACCGTCCAGGAGAGATGAGGCCGTTTTCTGCCGCGTCATCCCAAGAGAAAACCGGCCTTCCCTCCTGAACCTCAAAGGGTCCTTCACAGCCTTGCTACAAAACAAGAAGTTCCCCGATATAACCATCTCCATTCGAGAGGCACACTGAGGTTCCCACCACAAATCAAGAGGAGTACGCTTTACCCCTTCTCTGCTCCTGATGAGGGATCCTTTCCCTGCTTGGACAAGAAAGGATTCTGCCGTTCCCGTCGCACAAGAAGAGGGTGTGCTCTCAACAGGAAAGTCGAGAGGCACACCAGGGGTCATGCAACCTTTCCAAAAGACTGCCAAATGTCTCAGTCCACTCCAGATGAACCTGATTTCCCTGCACTGCCTCAAAGGTCACCCTGAGCATCGCATCATACCACGGTGGCATCTATGACAGCCCTGTTGCACCTCGAGGGAAAGCCACAGATCCCTGTGTCCACTCGTCAGGAAGCCTGACACTGCTGCTACAGCTTGGGAGGAAAACGGATGTGTATGTCTCCACTTGAGAAGAGTCCTGACTCTCCTGTGGAGACACAAGAGGAACCCCAAGACCAATGTCAGCACTGGAGAGGAAACCTCACGTTCTGGCTGCAGTTCCAGACGAGTACCTAGGACCCGACACTGACTGGACAGGAATCCCGAGGGGCCCCTTGCACCTCGTATGGAGACTGGTCTTTCCTGAGGTCACGCCAGTGGGTCCCTGATATCACTGTCGTAACTTGAGAGGGACCTGCCGCAACTCGAAAAAAACCTGGAGGTTCTCCCCTGTAGGGGAGATGAGGCCCTTTTCTGCTGTGGCATCATGAGGGAAATCACGCATTCCCACAAGAACCTCCCAAGTGTCCTTCCCACCCTTGCTGCCACTCAAGAAGTTCCCCGATATACCAGTCCCCACGCGGGAGGAACACTAAGGGTCCCGGGACACCTCAGCAGGAGCCTCGGTTCCCCATCGTTAGCTCGAGATGAGGGTCTTTTTCTCTGATTCGTCGGGAAAGGATTCCCGTCATTCCCGTCACATAACAAGAGGTGGCACTCTCAACAGGAAAGCCGAGATCTCCAGAGGTCATGCCAACACCCTAAAAGTCCCTGAGATGTCTCAGTCTACTCCAGATGAACCTGATTTCCCTGCACTGCCTCGAAGGTCACCCTGAGCATCGCATCACACCACGGTGGCATCTGCGACAGCCTTGTGGCACCTCGAGGGAAAGCCACAGATCCCTGTGTCAACTCGTCGGGAAGCCTGACACTGCTGCTACAGCTTGGGAGGAAAACGGACGTGTATGTCTCCACTTGAGAAGAGTCCTGACTCTCCTGTGGAGACTCCAGAGGAACCCCAAGATCCATGTCAGCACTGGAGAGGAAACCTCAGGTTCTGGCTGCAGTTCTAGACGAGTATCTAGGACCCGACACTGACTGGAAAGGAATCCTGAGGGGCTCTTCGCAACTCGTATGGAGACTGGTCTTTCCTGAGCACACGCCAGTGGGTCCCTGATATCACCGTCGTAACTCGAGAGTGACCTGCCGCAACTCGAGAAAAACCTGGAGGTTCTCCCATGCAGGCGAAATGAGGCCCTTTTCTGCTGTGGCATCACGAGGGAAATCACGCCTTCGTACTTGAACCTCGCAAGCATCCTTCCCACCCTTCCTGCAACTGAAGAAGTTCCCCGAAATACCAGTACCCACGCGGGAGGAACACTAAGGGTCCTGGCACACCTCAGGAGGAGCCTTGTTTCTCCATCGTGAGCTCGAGATGAGGCTCTTTTTCCCTGCTTCTTCGGGAAAGGATTCCCGCTGTTCCTATCACATCTCAAGTGGTGGCGCTCTCAAAAGGAAAGCCGAGACCTCCAGGGGTCGTGCCAACATACTAAAGTCCCCCAGATGTCTCAGTCTACTCCAGATGAACCTGATTTCCCTGCACTAATTCGATTGTCACCTGCGTATCGCCTCACACCACGGTGGCTCGTGCCACAGGCCTGTGGCATCTGGAGGGAAAGACAGAGATCCCGGGGTCAAGTTGAAGGGAAGTCTAACACTGCAGCTACAGCTAGGGCGGAAAGCGGACGTGCGTGCAACCACAGAAGATGAGGCCTTACTCCCTTTAAGAGACTCCAGAGAAACCCCAAGTTCCATGCCAGCACTGGAGAGGAAACCTCAGGTTCCAGCTTTAGCCCCAGACGGGGACTTAGGACCCAGCACCGACTGGAGAGGAATCCGAGGTGCCCCTCTCAACTCACACAGAGACTGGCCTTTCCTGAAGTCACGTGAGAGGGTACCTGAGGTCCCCATTGTAACTGGAGATGAACCTGCTGCAACTCGAGAAAAACCAGGAAGTTCTCCCCTCCAGGCGAGATGAGGCCGTTTTCTGCTGTGGCATCCCAAGAGAAACCCGGCCTTCCCTCCTGAACCTCAAACGGTCCTTCACAACCTTGCTACAACCCAAGAAGTTCCCCGACATAACTATCTCCACTCAAGAGGAACACTGAGGGTTCCACCACAAGTCAAGAGGAGCCCCCTTTCCCCCTCCTCCGATCACGATGAGGGATCCTTTCCCTGCTTCGAGAGGAAAGGATTCTGGCGTTCCCGACTCACAGCAAAATGGCGTGCTCTCAACAGGAAATTTGAGAGGAAATCCTGGGGTCATGTCACCATTCCAAAAGACCCCCATATGTCTCAGTCCACTCCAGATGAACCTGATTTCCCTGCACTGCCTTGAAGGTCACCCTGAGCATCGAATCACACCACGGTGGCATCTGCGACAGCCCTGTGGCACCTCGAGGGAAAGCCACAGATCCCTGTGTCAACTCGTCGGGAAGCGTGACACGGCTGCTACAGCTTGGGAGGAAAACGGACGTGCATGTCTCCACCTGAGAAGAGACCTGACTCTGCTATGGAGACTCCAGAGGAACCCCAAGATCCATGTCAGCACTTGAGAGGAAACCTCAGGTTCTGGCTGCAGTTCCAGACGGGTACCTAGGACTCGACACTGACTGACAGGAATCCCGAGGGGCCCCTCGCAACTCATATGGAGACTGGTCTTTCCTGAGGCCATGTCAGCGGGTCCCTGAGTCCCCGTCGTAACTCGAGAGGGACCTGCCGCAACTCGAAAAAAACCAGGAGGTTCTCCCCTCTACGCGAGATGAGGCCGTTTTCTGCTGCAGCATTCCAAGAAAAAAACTGGCCTTCCCTCCTGAACCTCGCAAGGGTCCGTACCACCCTTGCTGCAACTCAAGAAGTTCCCCGACATACCCGTCCCCATGTTGGAGGAACACGGTGTCCCAGCACAACTCAGGAGGAGCCCCGTTTCCCCACCGTGAGCTCGAGATGAGGGTCCCTTTCCCTGCTTTGTCAAGAAAGGTTTCCCGCCATTCCCGTCGCATCTCAAGAGGTGGCACTCTCAACAGGAAAGCGGAGATCTTCTGTGGTCAGCCCAACATACTAAAAGTGCCCCAGATGTCTCCGTCCACTCCAGATGAACGTGATTTCCCTGCACTTCCTCGAGTGTCACCCATGTATCGCCTCACACCATGGTGGCTCATGCCACAGCCCTGTGGCATGTCGAGGGAAAGTCAGAGATCCCTGGGTCAACTCGACGGGAAGGCTGACACTGCTGCTACAGCTCGGAAGGAAAGTGGACTTGCATGTAACCACAGAAGACGAGGCCTGACTCTACTGGGGAGACTCCAGAGAAACTCCAAGTTCCATGCCAGCACCGGAGAGGAAACCTCAGGTTCCAGCTTTGGCTCCATACGGGGACTTAGGACCCGGCACCGACTGGAGAGGAATTCCGAGGGGCCCCACTCAACTCGCACAGAGATTCGCCTTTCCTGAGGCCACACGAGCGGGTCCCTGAGGTTCCCGTTGTAACTCGAGAGCATCCTGCCACAACTCGAGAAGCTCCAGGAGGTTCTCCCCTGTAGGCAAGATGAGGCCGTTTTCTGCTGCGGCATCCCAAGGGAAATCACGCCTTCCGTTCTGAACCTCAAAGGGTCCTTCACACCCTTGCTTAAACTCAAGAAGCTCCCCGACATATGCGTCTCCACTCGAGAAGAACACTGATGGGCCCACCACAACTCAATGGGTCCCTCTTTCCCCCTCCTCCGCTCCAGATGAGTGTTCCTTTACCTGCTTTTTTGGGAAAGGATTCCCGTCATTCCTGTCGCATCCCAAGGCGTTACGCTCTCCACAAGAAAACTGAGATCTCCAGGTGTTGTGCCAATATACTAAAAGTCCCCCAGATGTCTCAGTCCACTCGAGATGAAACCGATTTCCCTGCACTACCGCGAGTGTCACCCGCGAATTGCCTCACACCACGGAGGCTCGTGCCACAGCTCTGTGGCATCTCGAGGGAAAGACAGAGATCCCTGGGTCAACTCGATGGGAAGCCTGACACTGCTGCTACAGCTCCAGAGGAAAGTGGACATGCGTGTAACCACAGGAGACGAGGCCTGACTTCCCTGGGAAGACTCCAGAGGAACCCCAAGATCCAATCCAGCATTGGAGAGGAAACCTCACGTTCCAGTTTCGGCTCCAGAGAGGGACTAAGGACCCAGCACCGACTGGAGAGGTATCCTGAGGGGAGCCTCTCAACTCGCAGAGACTGGCCTTTCCTGATGCCACACGAGAGGACACCTGTGGTACCCGTCATAACTCGAGAGGGAACTGCCGCAACTTGAGAAAAACGAGGAGGTTCTCCCCTCCAACCAAGATGAGGCTGTTTTCTGCTGCGGCATCCCGAGAGAAATCACACCTTCCCTCATGAACCTCAAAGGGTCCTTCACAACTTTGCTGCAACTAAAAAGTTCCCCGTCATACCCGTGTCCACTCGAGAAGAACACTGGAGTTCCCACCACAACTCAAGAGGAGCCCCCTTTCCCCTTCCTCCGCTCAATATGAGGGTTCCTTTCCCTGCTTGGTCGGGAAAGGATTCTGATGTTCCCGTCGCACAGCAAGAGGACGTACTCTCAACAAGAAAGTAGAGAGGAACTCCCGGGGTCGTGCCACCATTCCAAAGGATCCCCAAATGTCTCAGTCCACTCCACATGAACCTGATTTCACTGCCTTTCCTCGAAGGTCACCCCAAGAGTCGAATCACAGCATAGTGGCACGTGCAACAGCCCTGTGGATCCTTGAGGGAAAGCCACAGATCCCTGTGTCCACTCATCGGGAATCCTGAAACTGCTGCTACAGCTCGGGAGGAAAACGGACGTGTATGTCTTCACTCGAGAAGAATCCTGACTCTCCTGTGGAGACTCCAGAGGAACCCCAAGATCCATGTCAGCACTGGAGAGGAAACCTCAGTTTCTGGCTGCAGTTCCAGAGGAGGACATAGGACCAAACATTGACTGGAGAGGAAAATCGAGGGGCCCCTCACAACTCACATGGAGACTGGTTTTTCCTGAGGTCACGCCAGGGGGTCCCTGTGGTCCCCGTCGTAACACGAGAGGGAACTGAAGCAACTCGAGAAAAAACAGGAGGTTCTCCCCTGCAGGCCAGATGAGGCCCTTTTCTGCTCTGGCATCAGGAGGGAAATCACGCCTTCCCACTTGAACCTCGCAAGCGTCCTTCTCACCTTTGCTACAACTCAAGAAGTTCCCCGACATACCCGTCCCCACGCGGGAGGAACACTAAGGGTCCCGGCACACCTCAGGAGGAGCCTCGTTTCCCCATCGTGAGTTCGAGATGAGGGTCTTTTTCCCTGCTTTGTCGGGAAAGGATTCCCGCCGTTCCCATCACATCTCAAGAGGTGGCGTTCTCAACAGGAATGCCGAGATCTCCAGGGGTCGTGCCAACATACTAAAAGTCCCCCAGATGTCTCAGTCCACTCCAGATGAACCTGATTTCCCTGCACTACCTCGAGTGTCATCTGCGTATCACCTCACACCACGGTGGCTCGTGCCACAGGCGTATGGCATCTCGAGGGAAAGACAGAGATCCTGGGGTCAAGTCGAGGGGAAGCATGACACTGCAGATACAGCTCGGGAGGAAAGCGGACGTGCATGCAACCACAGGAGACGAGGCCTGACTCCTCTTGAGAGACTCCAGAGAAACCCCAAGTTCCATGCCAGCACTGGAGAGGAAACCTCAGGTTCCAGCTTTGGCTCCAATCAGGGACTTAGGAACTGGCACCGACTGGAGATGGATATTGAGGGGACCGTCTCAACTCGCACAGACACTGGCCTTTCCTGAGGCCACGCGAGAGGATGCCTGCAGTGCCCATTGTAATTTGAGAGGGACCTGCCGCAACTCGAGAAAAACCACGAGGTTCTCCCCTGTAGGCGAGATGAGGCCGTTTTCTGCTGCGGCATGCTGAGAGAAATCACGACTTCACTCTTGAGCCACACAAGGTTCCTTCCTACCGTTGCTGCTACTCAAGAAGTTCCCCGAAATACACGTCCCCAAGTGGGAGGAACAACGAGTGTCCTGGCAAAACTCAGGAGGAGCCCCTTTTCCCCTCGTGAGCTCGAGATGAGTGTCCCTTTCCCTGCTTTGTTGAGAAAGGATTCCTGCCATTCCCGTCACATCTCAAGAGGTGGCGCTCTCAACAGGAAAGCTGAGATCTCCAGGGGTTGTGCCAACATACTAAAAGTCCCCCAGATGTCTCAGTCCACTCCAGATGAACCTGATTTCCCTACCCTGCCACGAGTGTCACCTTTGTATCATGTCACACCATGGTGGCTCGTGGCACAGCCCTGTGGCATCTCGAAGGAAAGACAGATATCCCTGGGTCAACTCCACAGGAAGCCTGACACTGCTGCCACAGTTCGGAATGAAAGCGGACGTGCATGTAACCACAGGAGACGAGACCTGACTCCCCTTTGGAGACTCCAGAAAGACCCCAAAATCCATACCAGCACTGTAGAGGAAACCTCAGGTTCCAGCTTCGGCTCCAGATGGGGACTTAGGACCCGGCACTGACTTAAGTGGAATCCCGAGGGGCCCCTCTCAACTCGCACGGGGACTGGCCTTTCCTGAAGCCAAGTGAGCGAGTCCCTGAGGTCCGCATCGTACCTCGAGAGGGACCTGCCGGACCTCGAGAAAAACCAGGAGGTTCTCAACTCCAGGCGAGATGAGGCCGTTTTCTGCTTCGGCATGCTGAGAGAAATCACGCCTTCACTCTTGAGCCACACAAGGTTCCTTCCCACCGTTGCTGCTACTCAAGAAGTTCCCCGAAATACACATCCCCATGTGGGAGGAACACCGAGTGTCCCGGCACAACTCAGGAGGAGCCCCTTTTCCCCTCGTGAGCTCGAGATGAGTGTCCCTTTCCCTGCTTTGTTGAGAAAGGATTCCTGCCATTTCCATCACATCTCAAGAGGTGGCGCTCTCAACAGGAAAGCTGAGATCTCCAGGGGTCGTGCCAACATACTAAAAGTCCCCCAGATGTCTCAGTCCACTCCAGATGAACCTGATTTCCCTACCCTGCCACGAGTGTCACCTTTGTATCGCGTCACACCATGGTGGCTCATGGCACAGCCCTGTAGCATCTCGAAGGAAAGACAGATATCCCTGGGTCAACTCCACAGGAAGCCTGACACTGCTGCCACAGTTCGGAAAGAAAGCGGACGTGCATGTAACCACAGGAGACGAGACCTGACTCCCCTGTGGAGACTCCAGAAAAACCCCAAAATCCATACCAGCACTGTAGAGGAAACCTCAGGTTCCAGCTTCGGCTCCAGATGGGGACTTAGGACCCGGCACCGACTTAAGTGGAATCCCGAGGGGCCCCTCTCAACTCGCACAGATACTGGCCTTTCCTGAAGCCAAGAGAGCGAGTCCCTGAGGTCCACGTCGTACCTCGAGAGGGACCTGCCAGACCTCAAGAAAAACTAGGAGGTTCTCAACTCCAGGCGAGATGAGGCCGTTTACTGCTGCGGCATCCCGAGAAATATCATCCCTTCCCTCCTGAACTTCAAAGTGTCCTTCACACCCTCGCGCGACTCAAGAAGTTCGCCAACATACCCGTCTCCACTCGAGAAGAACACTGAGGGTCTCACCACAACCCAAGAGGAGCCCCCTTTCCCCCTCCTCCACTCCAGATGAGGCTTCATATAACTGCTTCGTCAGGAAAAGATTCTGGTGTTTCCATCACACTGCAAAAGGACGTGCTCTCAACAGGAAAGTCGAGAGGAACTCCAGTGGTCGTTCCACCATTCCAAAAGACCCCCAAATGCCTCAGTCCACCCCAGATGAACCTGATTTCCCTGCCCTGCCTCGAAGGTCACCCCAAGCGAAGAATCACACCATGGGGGCATGTGCGACAGCCCTGTGGCACCTCGATGGAAAGCCACAGATCCTTGTGTCCACTTGTCCAGAAGCCTGACACTGCTGCTACAGCTTGGGAGGAAAATGGACGTGTATGTCTCCACTCGAGAAGAGTCCTGACTCTCCTGTAGAGACTCCAGAGGAACCCCAAGGTCCATGTCAGCCCTGGAGTGGAAATCTCAGGTATTGGCCGCAGTTCCAGACGAGGACCTAGGACCCGACACTGACTGGAGAGGAATCCCGAGGGGCCCCTCGCAACTCGCATGGAGACTGGACTTTCCTGAGGCCACGCCAGCGGGTCCCTGGGGTCCCCGTTGCAACTCGAGAGGGACCTACTGCCACTCGAGAAAAACCACGAGGTTCTCCCCTGCAGGCGAGATGAGGCCCTTTTCTGCTGCGACGTCTCGAGGGAAATCACGCCTTTGCTCTTGAACCACACAAGGTTCCTTCCCACTGTTGCTGCTACACAAGAAGTTCCCCAAAATACATGTCCCCACGCGGGAGGAACACCGAGTGTCCCCACACAACTCAGGAGGAGCCCCTTTTCCCCTCGTAAGCTCGAGATTAGGGTCCCTTTCCCTGCTTCCTCGGGAAAGGATTCCCACCTTTACTGTCGCATCTCAAGGGGTGGCACTCTCAACAGGAAAGCCGAGATCTCCAGGGGTCATGCCAACATACTATACGTCCCACAGATGTCTCAGTCCACTCCAGATGTACCTGATTTCCCTGTTCTACCTCCAGTGACACCCGCGTATCACCTCACACCATGGTGGCTCGTGCCCCATCCCTGTGGCATATCGAGGGAAAGACAGAGATCCCTGTGTCAGCTCGACGGGAATCATGACACAGCTGCTACAGCTCGGGAGGAAAGCGGACTTGGGTGTAATCACAGGAGATTAGGCCTGATTCCCCTGGGGAGACTCCAGAGGAACCCCAAGATCCATGCCAGCACTGGAGAGGAAAGCCCAGGTTCCTGCTTCACCTCCAGACGGAGACTTAGGACCCAGCCCTAACTGGAGAGGAATCCCGACAGGCCCCTGTCAACTCACACGGAGACTGGCCTTTCCTGACGCCATATGAGAGGGTCCCTGAGATACCCTTCGTAACTCGAGAGGGACCTGCCGCAACTAAAGAAAAACTAGGAGATTCTCCCCTCCAGGCGAGATGAGGCCCTTCTCTGCTGTGGCATCAAGAAGGAAATCACACATTCACTCTTGGACCTCGATAGGGTCCTTCACACCCTTGCTGCAACACAAGAAGTTCCCCAACATACCTGTCTCCACTCGAGAGAATCTCCGAGGGTCCCGCCACAACTCAAGAGGAGCCCCGTTGTCCCCTCCACAGCTTGAGATGAGGGTTCTTTCCCCGCTTCACTGGGAAAGGATTCCCGGCATTCCCATCGCATATCAGGAGGAGGCACTCTCAACAGGAAAGTCGAGATCAACTCCAGGGGTATTGCCACTGTCGGGGGCCAGAGTGAGGTATTCCACCTGTGACAAGGTCATGTGGAAGGAAGCCTGACAAAACGCAAGGACATGGTCAGGTTTCAGGTGTTTCCCTGGAATTTCTTGAGCATCCACCCCCCAAAAAATAAAAATCTGCTGGCCTTTGTACTCTGGTTTTCCACTCTTCTGGTATTCTCTGGAAAAAGTCAAATCAGGGCTTTAGTCTTCTGCATTTGAAAGGGATGTTTCAGTTAAACTCCCTCTGATAACTCTCTAGCTTTCCTAACAGGTTCTCCGGTACCTCTTACAGCTTGTGAATTGCTTACAGCCCCAACCGCGAGAGCCGCAAAGCTTAGAAGCATCTTAAAGAGACAGAGCCTTTTCTAAAGAGTTACAAATCATATTGGTGACAGGTTTTCACTGTTGACTCAATGATTGCTGCCAGGCCTCCGTATTCCTTATCTTTTAGGCACCTGGGAGGATGTTAATCAATGTAAATGGGATATGGGAAAAGACATATAGTAGTTTTGATGTTAGCAACACTAGATTTTCTTTTGTTATAAATCACTGTACTCCTTTTACTTGTTATAAATTGCTGTATCTTTGCTATGTATGAATGTAAGTTTATTTAGTGCTTTCTGAGTGTGGCACCAGACTTTGGGAAGATCAACACAAATAAATCTTCTGGCTGACAAACCCTTATTAGAAAAAAGGCTGTAAAATGTTAATTGGCCCTTTTTGGCTGGAAGAAGATGTAAATTATCTAAGACTTGTGTATACAATTAGGTATGCAGAGAGAAAAGCCTGTTTTTGATGAGTCTGGGCTGTTAACACTGCGTAACTGCCAGGAGCCAGTGTGAGGAATCCCGCCCATGACAAGGTCATGTGGAAGGAAGCCTGGCAAACGCAAGGCGTGTTCAGGTTTCAGGGGTTCCCCCTGGAATTTCCCGAGCATCCACCCCCCAAAGAATAAGAATCTGCCGGCCTTTGTACTCTGCTTTTCCACTCTTCTGATATTCTCTGGAAAAGTCAATTCAAGGCTTTAGTCTTCTGCATTTGAAAGGGATGTTTCAGGTAAATGCCCTCTGATAACTCTCTAGCTTGCTTGCCTAACAGGTTCCCTAGACCTCTTACAGCTTGTGAATTCTTACAGCCCCCAACCGTGAGAAGCACAAAGCTTAAAAGCATCTTAAAGAAACAGAGCCTTTTCTAAGGAGTTAAAAATTACATTGGTGAAGGTTTTCACTGTTGACTCAATGACTGCTGCCAGACCTCCATATTCTTTATCTTTTAGGCACCTGGGAGGATGTTAATCAATGTAAACGGGATATGGAAAAGGATAGATAGTAGTTTTGATGTTAGCAACACTAGACTTTTGAGTTAATTACTTTTCTTTGTTGTATATCACTGCACTCCCCTTGTGTCCTTGCTATGTAAGAATGTAACTTTATTTAGTGCTTTCTGAGAGTGGCACCAGACTTTGGGAAGATTAACACAAATAAGTCTTCTGGTTGACAAACCCTTATCAGGAAAAAGGCTGTAAAATGTTAATTGACCTTTTGGCTAGAGGACATGTAAATCACCTAAGACTTGTGTATACAATTAGGTATGCAGAGAAAAAAGCCTGGTTTTGATGAGTCAGGGCTGCTGACGCCACATAATTTTGTATTGCCCATTGATCTGTATGTACAATCAAGGGTATAAAAGGCCTTCTGAACAATAGAGGAATGGAATCAGTTGCTGGACTGATTGCCCCCGTGTCTCCTCGTCCTACTTTAATTTCAGGCTGAATTCCCATCTGGAGCAGGCGGCTCATCATGTCTACTTACTTGCCCTGGCTTTTAAGTTCTGTGAGAGAGAGAGAGTGCCCAAGGTGGGGCACTTTCAGAGATTCAAACGGACCCCGGTGGCCGAACGTAGACGATGCAAATTTTTTGTCTGAAGTTTTATTAGTTCAGCTCGTAAACCAAGTTATTCAGCCTCTTTTCTCCACTTAATTTTCCTACTATACTATCTCTTTCTAATCTAATCTTATATTAATAAATAAATACGTTTTCCTCGCCAAGGCTGTCCCCACTTCGAATTCCCTGGATCCACCGGGGCTGGACCCCAGTAAGTGGTGCCCAGAACAGGCAATTCGAAGGTAGGTTCCCCAAGCAATTAAGGTCATCAGCCCTATTGCCTCCCCCTTGGAGCAAGTAAGGCCATCAGCTCTATTGCTCTGGACAGCTAGGGTCATCTGCCCTGTTGTTCCCCCAGTGTTGAGTGTTTAGGACGGATAGGACCCTACTCAGGGTGCTGCAGAGCCCCCTGTAGGATAGACAGGGTGAGTAAGAGTGGGAAGTGTTGAAGGGTTTAAGAGAAACCTGGTTCTCTAGAGGTTGAAAGAAACCTGCTTTCTTTGGGTTAACACCCCCCCCCCCCCTTGGCTAAGGTAAAACCTTTTTGTCAAGGGAGATTTTCTATAAATCTTAATTTTATGACATGGGTAACAATGAGTCAAAAGAATGACAACTCTTTATAGAAGTAATTTAGCAACTGTTAAACAAAAGATAAAGATAAAAAGTCTTTTGTTACAACAGCAATGTCCTTGGTTTCCAGAAAAGGGATTTAGATACTTGGGTGAAGGTACAAAACAGCTAAAAACTTATTATACTTTGCATGAGCCAGAAAAAGTTCCTGTAAATGTTTTTGCTCTGTGGAATATGACTAGAAATGTTCTGGACCCCCATCATGAGGCTGTTAATTAGCCTATGAGAAAGGCTATAGCGGTGGATGGTAGTGGGTCTCCACCTTCCACGCAGATCATATTTTCTGCCATTGGCAAAGAAAATGAGGGAGACTGTACTCTTCCTCCTGAGGAAGGAGAGTACTTAGAGGACACAGTGGCCGAGTACCCTGGAGAGCCCCCTCCTCCTCTACACAAACCAAACCTTTAAAAAAATTTATCTTATTTAAGGGACCACTGCAACTTCTGCTTGCGACTCCCCAGGGCATAAGAACTCCCCACTTTGCATCCAAAGCCTCCCAGAACATTGCCTAAGGTTGAAAAGGATAGGGAGAATATTTTTGAGCAAAAGAGCTTTTAAAACAGAGCCTGCTCCTTGCAGAAAACCCCCTCAGGGCGGACTCACTCAAGGAAAAAAAAAAAAAAAAAAAGAAAAGAAAAAGAAAAAAGGAAGAGTAAAAGAGAAAAAGAAAGAAAAATAATTGTAATAAGAAGGATTTTGCAAATACAGAATGTTTCTCTTGAGGTCAAATAGAACATTTTTGCTGGCAATGTCCTGCTAAACAGAGACAAAAAGTGTTGCCAATCAACCCCAGGTAGCAGCAGCAGCAGCAGCAGCAGCAGCTCAGGACTAGACCTCAGCTCCACCATGGCCACAATATTAACCCCTGATGTGCCGATTGCACAGATTCCAATGGGAGCAGATAGCCCCCTGGCTGAGGGCATTGTAGGACTTGTGTTAGGGCGTAGCTTGCTTTCTTTTCAAGGATTTTCGGTGGTGTCTGGTGTAGTAGATTCTGATTATACTAAGGAAGTTAAAGTTTTGATCTCACCACCTGCTAAAACTGTGCAAATTAATAAAGGTCAAAAAATAGCACAGCTTTTGCTTTTACCTTATTATGAGACAGATAAACCTTGACTTCTCAAGCCTAGAGCCCCAGAGGATTTAGATCTAGCTTTTTGGGTGCAGAAAATTACAGCTTCTAGGCCTTTAAAAGATTTTTTAATTCAAAGAATAAAATGTCAGGGCTGTTAGACACTAGAGCAGATGTTTCTTACATTGCTGGGAAAGACTGGCCCAGCTCCTCGCCAACACACATACTATTGAAAATGAGCTGGTGGGATTAGAGAAAGTGGTATGCAGGATGGAAATGCTGTAGAGGAAAAGGTGAGAAAGAGTTTAAAACCTTGGCGAGTAGTGAGCTCCCTGTTAGTGGAGGTATCCAAGCAAGGATTAGATGGTTACTTGTCACCTAAAAGGCTATAGACCAGATTTGGGTCATAGAAAGATCATTGGAAAAGCTTATACAAATATTGTGTAACAGCTCTTTACTTGCTTCTTATATTTAGGTTTGCCAAAAGATTTAAAAACTGATAATGTCCCTTTAAAGCTGCAGAGAGATTGTTTACTCACTTTAAATGATTTCCAGAAATCATTAGGGGAGGTTAATTGGATATGCCCACATTTAAAACTGACTACTGCAGATTTTAAGCCTTTTGTTTGATTGCTTAAAACATAATCCTAACCCCAGTTCTAGGAAAAGGTTGACTAGTGAGACAGAGTTGGCTTTTGTTAAAGTGAATGTGGCTTTAATGATCAGTTAATTAAGATTAATATTGCCAAAAGATGAGAATAAATTATTCTTGCCATAAAACAAGATGCTTGTGACAAGAAGGCCCATTGGTTCCATCTACCAGTGACCCCAAGAAAAACTGTTTTATCTTATCCCAACTTGGTGGCACAATTAATTTTAAAACGAAGAAAAAGAAGTATGGAACTTTTTGAAAAAGAAGTAACAAATGTAGTAGTTCCATTCAATAAGGATCAACTTCAAGTCTTTTACAGAACAGTGATGATTTGGCAAGTGGCTATGATAGATTTCAGGAGTCAAATTTTGTTTCATTTGCCCTCAAGCCCCAACAGTAGTTACAAGTTCAAAAATGTAAATTGGCGGTTTGAGGATACCTGTGAAACTTACTTAACTCTACATAATTCCTTTGCTCCCCTTTACCCTATGGGGGAGGGACATGCTGTTTCAAATAGGAGTTGCTTGGAAGAGGTATTTCTCAATTTCTTAGTTATCAATAAGTGGTACAATTAACAATACTTCATATATTGATATAAATACATAATATAAATATATTTGCCTAATTACAGTTTGCCTGATTGGGTATGGGTATAAATAAAATATAATATAGGTATACCTACTAGTGTTTTAAATTCCTAAAGTTTTAAAGGATTACATATAAGGAACATAAACATGGGTTATACAAATATCAATGTTACAGTAACATCTGGAAGCGACAAGGTATAAATGTCTAAACTGGAAGAAATTTGAAACCTTCATGTTAACTCTTAAATGTAGTATTTCTAACTTGTGACAAGACAGATTGGTAGGCAGCCATTTTTGTGTCTTAAAATAACTGGGGCATAGTTAAAATTTTATACATCAAACGATTGCTAAGGAATGTTGCAGGTGAGATGTGGTTATTTTTAGTTTATTTGAAGTGTCTTAAGGTGAGGGAAGGAGGGAGAGCAAATATTTAAAATTCGGAAAACCCTAAACCTTTTGATAAGAAATTATAATTTTTACTTATGTTATCTTTAAGGATATGAAAGGTTGATAAATTGGTGTAGTTAAATTGAGCCATAACCATTGGTGATCATGGGTACCAGTAATTAAGCCTGCAAAAAAGAAAAAAAAATTGCAATCTAAAAATTCAAAAAATAAGATCCTGAAGATTTGGTTTAATTGCATCAATTTTTGTATTTTATGTGCCTTTAAAAACTGCAGTAAGTTGAATGGGTTGATCTTGTCTAATATAAGTAAAGGAGTCTGTAGGCTGTGATCTCCCCAAACTAAAAAGTACAGTACTTGAAATTGTGTTCTTTATGGTTGTGGTGTTTTTAAAGGACTAATATGCAGACATTTGAAGGAATTACACAGTGCAAAAAAAAGGGGGGGCATACCAAATTCTATTTATAGATCGATACTTAATTAATTCATATATAAATTAAGATGTATACTATATATACATATTGAATATATACTGTATAATTATATATGTGTGTATATTGCAGTAATATAATATGTATGTGGCTGATATTAATTGGTATAGATTGGCGTGCTGCAATAACATATGTTATGCTGCTGCTGCTGCTAAGTCGCTTCAGTTGTGTCCGACTCTGTGCGACCCCACAGATGGCAGCCCATTGGGCTCCGCCATCCCTGGGATTCTCCAGGCAAGAACACTGGAATGGGTTGCCATTTCCTTCTCCAGTAACATATGTTATATATACTGTATAATTATATTGTGCGTGTGAGACATGTATTATTACAATGCATTGGTTTCTGTTGTTTGGTATTAGTTGTGTGCATGTTGTATTGCTGCAATATATATATTAATTAATATATCAATTTTAAAGATTAATTCAAGTATATTGATTTATTAAATTGTTTAGTAAAGAGCCATCAAAAATTGTAATTCCATATAACAGAAAACAACTTCATGCTTTTCAAATGTTTGATGATGATTGGCAGATTGCTATAGGAAATTATTGTGGTCAAATCTTGCATCATTTACCCTCACATGCTTTGCTAATTCAAAAATTAAAAAAAAGAATTTAAGTATAGTTTTCCCCATCAGATTTTGCAACATGTTCTCTTTATAATAAATGAAATGCTGATTCATCTGGAACAATAAAATGTAAAACCGTTGGTAAAGCGAAAAGACCTCCTCTCCAGATAATAAAAAGATCCTGACCCAAAATTAACTGCCGGTCAAGGAAGTGTTTGTATTTTTTCCACAGGATGCAAATTCATCAATTTGGATCCCGGACAGACTGATTCACCACAAAACAAAAAGGGAACTCCTCTGCCACCGCAGCTGCACAGAACAGCCGAGTGCCAGGAGCTGCGGGCGGGGCCAGCCTGACTGACTGATGGAACCCAGTGTGCAACACTCGCAGCCCCGCAGCAGCGCCAGTGTCCATCTGCCAAACTATGGGATAGAGGGTTTATGGGGAAAGGAGATATATGGGAACTGTACACTATTTGCTCAGTTTTTGTCTCGCTTGGCCGCCACTAGACCTGAAGCCGTTTCAGCAGAGGGCAGGGCAAGGGCTGCTGCTGGAGCCGGCAGGAGAGAAAAAATAAACATTGAGATCCCGGTGGGACTGACAGCTGCTGCAGCGCAATCTCCAACCAGAAAATGATTCTATATACTCTATTCTGGCTTGTTTATCCTCTCCTTATGTTTTTCTTTTCCCCAATAATTCCAGAAAACTTAATATACAAATGGACCTAATGTAGTGTCTTGTGAACAATGTATGCTTTCATCTTATTTAACTCCTCAATATAATGTTTGCTCTTTCATGGTTTTAAAACGTCTGCCCTATCTCATGGTACCTGTAACTGTAGCCACGTATTGGTATGATAACCATGGCCTAGCTGTGCTGCAACAGCTACAAGATTTAATGCGGATGCAATGGTTTGTGGGCTCACTTATTTTGGCAATATCACCTTTGATAACTGCAATTACTTCTGTTACCGTGGCAGCATTATCATTGACTCAACAAGTGCATACAGCCCAATATGTTGATCCTGTGTCCAAAAATGTTTCTTGAACACTGGCAACACAGGAAGTTATAGATAGCAAACTAGAAATGAGGGTTGATGCCCTAGAAGAAGCAATAATGCATATTGGGACTGAATTACAGAGTCTGAAAGTAAAAATGACTCTTTCATGTCATGCTGACTACCGGTGGATATGTGTTATGTTCCTGAAAGTAAATGAGACAGATTTTGAATGGGAAAGAATCAAAAATCATATTCTAGGTGTTTGGAACAGCTCAGATATTAGCTGAGACTTAGGGAGACTTCACAATCAGATTCAGACCTTGGAACTCTCCAGGTTAGATTTTACCACCACGGGAGAAGCAAATGCCTTTTCCATACCTTCTCCAATTTCATTTCTGGAAAAACTATTCTGTCTACTGTTCCTAGTTATGTTGCTATGGGTACCATAATCTTGCTCCTCATAATCATTCTTCCTTGTATTGTCAGGATTCTTCAGCAGAGCATTTGGAATCTCACAACAGAAGTGCACCTGATTTTTTAAAAAAATAATAAAAAAGGGGGAGATGTCGGGGCCAACGTGAGGAATCCCACCCATGACAAGGTCATGCGGAAGGAAGCCTGACAAAATTCAAGGACGTGATCAGGTTTCAGGGGTTCCCCCTGGAATTTCCTGAGCATCCAGCCCCCCAAAAATAAGAATCTGCCGGCCTTTGTACTCTGCTTTTCCACTCTTCTAATAGTCTCTGGAAAAAAGTCAAATGAGGGCTTTAGTCTTCTGCATTTGAAAGGGATGTTTCAGTTAAACCCCCTTTGATAACTCTCTAGCTTGCCTAACAGGTTCCCCCGGACCTCTTACAGCATGTGAATTGCTTACAGCCCCCATCCGTGAGAGGCACAAAGCTTAAAAACAACTTAAAGACACAGAGCCTTTTCTAAAGAGTTAAAAATCATATTAGTGACGGGTTTTCGCTGTTGGCTCAATGATTGCAGTCAGGCCTCCATATTCTTTATCTTTTAGGCACCTGGGAGGATGTTAACCAATGTAAATGGGATATGGGCAAAGATACATAGTAGTTTTGATGTTACCAACACTAGACTTTTGAGTTAATTACTTTTCTTTTGTTATAAATCACTGTACTCCTTTCACTTGTTATAAATTTCTGTATCTTTGCCATGTATGAATATAACTTTATTTAGTGCTTTCTGAGAGTGGCACCAGACTTTGGGAAGATCAACACAAATAAGTCTTCTGGTTGACAAACCCTTATTGGAAAAAAGCTGTAAAATGTTAATTGGCCATTTTTGGCCAGAAGAGACGTAAATTATCTAAGACTTGTGTATACAATTAGGTATGCAGAGAGAAAAGCCTGTTTTTGATGAGTCTGGGCTGTTAACACTGCATAACTTTGTGTTACCCATTGATCTCCGTGTTTTATCAAAAGTATAAAAGGCCTTCTGAACAATAAAGGATGGACCAGTTTCTCGGACTAGTCTCTCGGCCTAGTTTCTTGGTAATCTGGTTCCCTCCGTGTCTCTCTCTCTTTTTGGCCCTTTCCCTCCCTCTCCTCTTTACTCTAAATAGAGGCTGAATTTCCATCTGGAGTGGGCGGTTCACCAAGTCTACTTACTGGTCCTGGCTTCTAAGACCCGCACAAAAGGGAGCCTAAGGTGGGGCACCCTTAGATATTCAAGCGGGTGCCAGTGGCCCAACGTAAATAGGGCAAGCTACTTGTGTGGAACTTTATTGACCTTCCCTGTAAGCCATGTTATTCAGACTCTTTTCTAGACTTAATTTCCCTACTACACTATTTCTTCCTAATCTAATCTTATATTAATAAATAAACAAGTTTCCTCACCAATGCCATCTCCGCATTGAATTTCCTGGATCCACCGCAGCTGGACCCAGACAGCCACCATTCCAAAACACCCCAAAATATCTCAGTCCACACCAGATGAAACTGATTTCCCTGCACTGCCTCACTGTCACCCCGAGTATTGACTCACACCATGGTGGCAGGTTTGACAGCCCTGTGGCACCTCGCAGGAGAGCCAAATATGCCTGAGTCAACACGACGGGAAGCCTGACCCTGCAGCTACAGCTTGGGAGGAAAGCGGACTTGCATGTCTCCACTCGAGATGAGGCCTGACTCCCCTGTGGAGACTCCAGAGGAACCCCAAGTTCCGTGTCAGCACTGGAGAGGAAACCTCAGGTTCCGGCCTCAGGTCCAGTCAAGGTCTTAGGACCTGGCACCTACTGCAGAGGAATCCTGAGAGGCCCCTCTTAACTCACATGGAGACTGGCCTTTCCTGAGGCCACATAAGTGGATCCCTGAGGTCCCCGTTGTAACTGGAGAGGGACCTGCCGTAACTCGAGGAAAACCAGGAAATTCTACCCTCCAGGAGAGATGAGGCCCTTTTCTGCTGCGGGGTCTCAAGGGAAATCACACCTTCTCTCTTGAACCTCGAAAGGGTCCTTCACACCCTTGCTGCAACTCAAGAAGCTCCTCGACATACCCGTCTCCACTCGAGAGGAACACCGAGCGTCCCACCACAACTCAAGGGGACCCCCGTTGTTCACTCCACAGCTCAAGGTGAGGGTTCAGGGAAAGGATTCCCGGCATTCCTGTAGCACCTCAGGAGGAGGCACTCTCAACAGGAAAGTCGAGATCAACTCCAGGGTTATTGCCACTGTCGGGGGCCAGTGTGAGGTATTCCACCCATGACAAGGTCATGCGGAAGGAAGCCTGACAAAACGCAAGGACATGGTCAGGTTTCAGGTGTTTCCCTGGAATTTCTTGAGCATCCACCCCCCAAAAAATAAAAATCTGCTGGCCTTTGTACTCTGGTTTTCCACTCTTCTGGTATTCTCTGGAAAAAGTCAAATCAGGGCTTTAGTCTTCTGCATTTGAAAGGGATGTTTCAGTTAAACTCCCTCTGAAAACTCTCTAGCTTTCCTAACAGGTTCTACGGTACCTCTTACAGCTTGTGAATTGCTTACAGCCCCCAACCACGAGAGCCACAAAGCTTAGAAGCATCTTAAAAAAACAGAGCCTTTTCTAAAGAGTTACAAAGCATATTGATGACAGGTTTTCACTGTTGACTCAATGATTGCTGCCAGGCCTCCATACTCCTTATCTTTTAGGCACCTGGGAGGATGTTAATCAATGTAAATGGGATATGGGAAAAGATATATAGTAGTTTTGATGTTAGCAACACTAGATTTTCTTTTATTATAAATCACTGTACTCCTTTTACTTGTTATAAATTGCTGTATCTTTGCTATGTATGAATGTAACTTTATCTAATGCTTTCTGAGTGTGGCACCAGACTTTGGGAAGATCAACACAAATAAGTCTTCTGGTTGACAAACCCTTATCAGAAAAAAGGCTGTAAAATGTTAATTGGCCCTTTTTGGCTGGAAGAAGATGCATATTATCTAAGACTTGTGTATACAATTAGGTATGCAGAGAGAAAAGCCTGTTTTTGATGAGTCTGGGCTGTTAACGCTGCATAACTTTGTGTTACCCATTGATATCCATGTTTTATCAAATGTATAAAAGGCCTTCTGAACAATAAAGGATGGACCAGTTTCTCGGACTAGTCTCTCAGCCTAGTTTCTTGGGAATCTGGCTCCACCCGTGTCTCTCTCTCTCTTTTTCTCCCTCTCCCTCCCTTTCCTCTTTACTCTAATTTCAGGTTGAATTCCCATCTGGAGCGGGCGGCTCACTAAGTCTACTTACTTGTCCTGGCTTCTAAGACCTGCGTGAAAAGAAGCCTAAGGCGGGGCACCCTTAGATATTCAAGCGGGTGCCGGTGGCCCAATGTAGATGGTGCAAACTCCTTGTCTGGAAGATTATTGGCCTTCCCTGTAAACCAAGTTATTCAGCCTCTTTTCTCCACTTAAATTTCCTACTACACTATTTCTTCCTAATCTAATCTTATAATAATAAATGAATAAGTTTTCCTCGCCAAGGCTGTCCACACTTTGAATTCCCTGGATCCACTGGGGCTGGACCCCAGCAAGTGGTCCCTGGAACAGGCAATTCGAAGGTAGGTTCCCCGAGCAATTAAGGTCATCAGCCCTATTGCCACCCCCTTGGAGCAAGTAGGGCCATCAGCTCTATTGCTCTGGACAGCTAGGGTCATCTGCCCTGTTGTTCCCTTAGTACGGAGCAAGTAGGGTCATCAGCCCTATTGCTCAGAACAACTAGGGTCATCAGCCCTGTTGTTCCCCAAGTGTTGAGTGTTCAGGATGGATAGGACCCACTCAGGGTGATGCAGACCCCCCTGTAGGATAGACAGAGTGAGTAAGTGTGGGAAGTGTAGAAGGGTTTAAGAGAAACCTGGTTCTCTAGAGGTTGAAAGAAACCTGCTTTCTTCATGTTAACGCCCCCCCCCCAACTTGGCTAAGGTAAAACCTTTTTGTCAAGGGAGATTTTCTATAAATCTTAATTTTATGACATGGGTAACAATGAGTCAAAAGAATGATAACTCTTTATAGAAGTAATTTAGCAACTGTTAAACAAAAGATAAAGATAAAAAGTCTTTTGTTACAACAGCAATGTCCTTGGTTTCCAGAAAAGGGATTTAGATACTTGGGTGAAGGTACAAAACAGCTAAAAACTTATTATACTTTGCCTGAGCCAGAAAAAGTTCCTGTAAATGTTTTTGCTCTGTGGAATATGATTAGAAATGTTCTGGACCCCCATCATGAGGCTGTTAATTAGCCTATGAGAAAGGCTATAGCGGTGGATGGTAGTGGGTCTCCACCTTCCACGCAGATCATATTTTCTGCCATTGGCAAAGAAAATGAGGGAGACTGTACTCTTCCTCCTGAGGAAGGAGAGTGCTTAGAGGACACAGTGGCCGAGTACCCTGGAGAGCCCCCTCCTCCTCTACACAAACCAAACCTTTAAAAAAATTTATCTTATTTAAGGGACCACTGCAACTTCTGCTTGCGACTCCCCAGGGCATAAGAACTCCCCACTTTGCATCCAAAGCCTCCCAGAACATTGCCTAAGGTTGAAAAGGATAGGGAGAATAGTTTTGAGCAAAAGAGCTTTTAAAACAGAGCCTGCTCCTTGCAGAAAACCCCCTCAGGGCGGACTCACACAAGGAAAAAAAAAGAAAGAAAGAAAAGAAAAAGAGAAAAGGAAGAGTAAAAGAGAAAAAGAAAGAAAAATAATTGTAATAAGAAAGATTTTACAAATACAAAATGTTTCTCTTGAGGTCAAATAGAACATTTTTACTGGCAATGTCCTGCTAAACAGAGACAAAAAGCGGTGCCAATCATCTCCGGGTAGCAGCAGCAGCAGCAGCAGCTCAGGACTAGACCTCAACTCCACCATGGCAACAATATTAACCCCTGATGTGCTGGTTGCACAGATTCCAATGGGAGCAGATAGCCCACTGGCTGAGGGCATTGTAGGACTTGTGTTAGGGCATGGCTTGCTTTCTTTTCAAGGATTTTCGGTGGTGTCTGGTGTAGTAGACTCTGATTATACTAAGGAAGTTAAAGTTTTGATTAAAAGAGAAAAAGAAAGAAAAATAATTGTAATAAGAAGGATTTTGCAAATACAGAATGTTTCTCTTGAGGTCAAATAGAACATTTTTGCTGGCAATGTCCTGCTAAACAGAGACAAAAAGTGTTGCCAATCAACCCCAGGTAGCAGCAGCAGCAGCAGCAGCAGCAGCTCAGGACTAGACCTCAGCTCCACCATGGCCACAATATTAACCCCTGATGTGCCGATTGCACAGATTCCAATGGGAGCAGATAGCCCCCTGGCTGAGGGCATTGTAGGACTTGTGTTAGGGCGTAGCTTGCTTTCTTTTCAAGGATTTTCGGTGGTGTCTGGTGTAGTAGATTCTGATTATACTAAGGAAGTTAAAGTTTTGATCTCACCACCTGCTAAAACTGTGCAAATTAATAAAGGTCAAAAAATAGCACAGCTTTTGCTTTTACCTTATTATGAGACAGAAAAACCTTGACTTCTCAAGCTACGAGCCCCAGAGGATTTAGATCTAGCTTTTTGGGAGCAGAAAATTACAGCTTCTAGGCCTTTAAAAGATTTTTTAATTCAAGGAATAAAATGTCAGGGCTGTCAGACACTAGAGCAGACGTTTCTTACATTGCTGGGAAAGACTGGCCCAGCTCCCCGCCAACATACATACTATTGAAAATGAGCTGGTGGGATTAGAGAAAGTGGTATGCAGCATGGGGATGCTGTAGAGGAAAAGGTGAGAAAGACTTTAAAACCTTGGTGAGTGGTGAGATCCCCGTTACTGGAGGTATCCAAGCAAGGATTAGATGGCTACTTGTCACCTAAAAGGCTATAGACCAGATTTGGGTCATAGAAAGATCATTGGAAAAGCTTATACAAATATTGTGTAACAGCTCTTTACTTGCTTCTTATATTTAGGTTTGCCAAAAGATTTAAAAACTGATAATGTCCCTTTAAAGCTGCAGAGAGATTGTTTACTCACTTTAAATGATTTCCAGAAATCATTAGGGGAGGTTAATTGGNTGAGCTCCCTGTTAGTGGAGGTATCCAAGCAAGGCTTAGATGGTTACTTGTCACCTAAAAGGCTATAGACCAGATTTGGGTCATAGAAAGATCATTGGAAAAGCTTATAAAAATATTGTATAACAGCTCTTTACTTGCTTCTTATATTTAGGTTTGCAAAAGTTTTAAAATCTGATAATGTCCCTTTAAAGCTGCAGAGAGATTGTTTACTCACTTTAAATGATTTCTAGAAATCATTAGGGGATGCTAATTGGATATGCCCACACTGCCCCACGTCCGAGGTCGGGGACAGCAGCCTGGAGTGCCGGGCTGCGACGGCGCAGGAATGGCTGAGAGGAGCTACCCTGTGCTGAGGTCAGTGGCGGCCCAGGAGGAGACACCCAGCGTCTGACGTCGGGGCGGCGGCTGGGTGGAGCTGCCCCGCATTCGAGGTCAGTGGCGGCCAGGGGGAGACACCCCGTGTCCGAGGTCAGGGGCGGCTGGGAGGCGACACCCCGCATCCGAGGTCAGGACGGCGGCCGGGAAGAGCTGCCCGACGTCCGAGGCCAGTGACGGCCGGGAGAAGACACCCGGCGTCCGAGGTCAGGGCAGCAGCTGGGTGGAGCCACCACACATCCGAGGCCAGTGGCGGCGGGGGGGAGACACCCCGTGTTCGAGGTCAGGGGCGTCTGAGGTCAGAGTGGCAGCTGGGTGGAGCCACCCCGCATCCGAGGCCAGTGGCGGCTGGGGTCTTCTGCTTGCGCCTCCCCAGGGCTTAAGAACTCCCCACTTAACATCCAAAGCCTCCCAGAACATTGCCTAAGGTTAATGATAGGGAAAATATTTTTGAGGAAAAGAGCTTTTAAAACAGAGCCTGCTCCTTGCAGAAAACCCCCTCAGGGGGGGCTCACCCAAGCAAAGTAAAAAAAAAAAAAAAGGAAAAAGAGAAAAGGAAGAGAAAAGAAAAAAAAAAAAAGAAAAGTAATCGCAATAAGAAGGATTTTACAAATAAAAAATATTTCTCTTGAGGCCAAATAGAACATTTTTGCTGGCAATGTCCTGCTAAACAGAGACAAAAAAAAGCCACGCCTATCAACCCCAGGTAGCAGCAGCAGCAGCAGCAGCTCAGGCCTAGACCTCAGCTCCGCCACTGATTAACTCCTGATGTGCCGGTTGCTCAAATTCCAATGGGAGCGGATAGCCCCCTGGCTGAGGGCGTTGTAGGACTTGTGTTAGGGCATAGCTTGCTTTGTTTTTAAGGAATTTCGGTGGTGTCTGGTGTAGTAGATTCTGATTATACTATGGAAATTAGAGTTTTGATCTTGCCACCTGCCAAAACTGTGCAAACTAATAAAGGTCAAATAATAGCACAGCATTTGTTTTTACCTTATTATCAGACAGAAAAACCTTGACTTCTCAAGCTAAGAGCCCCAGAGGATTTAGATCTAGCTTTTTGGGTGCAAAAATTTAGAGCTTCTAGGCCTTTAAAAGATTTTTTAATTCAAGGAATAAAATGTCAGGGCTGTTAGACACTAGAGCAGACGTTGCCCAGCTCCTGGCCAACACACATACTATTGAAAATGAGTTGGTGGGATTAGAGATAGTGGTATGCAGGATGGAAATGCTGAAGAGGAAGACGTGAGAGAGAGTTTAAAACCTTGGCGAGTAGTGAGCTTCTTGTTGCTGGAAGTATTCAAGCAAAGATTAGATGGCTACTTGTCATCTAAAAGGCTATAGACCAGATTTGGGTTATAAAAAGATCATTGGAAAAGCTTATAAAGATATTGTGTAACAGCTCTTCACTTGCTTCTTATATTTAGGTTTGCCAAAAGTTTTAAAAACTGATAATGTCCCTTTATAGCTGCAGAGAGATTGTTTAGTAACTTTAAATGATTTCCAGAAATTATTAGGGGATATTAATTGGATATGCCCACATTTAAAACTGACTACTCCAGATTTAAAGCCTTTTGTTTGATTGCTTAAAAAATATTCCTAATCCCAGTTCTAAGAGAAGGTTGACTAGTGAGACAGAGTTGGCTTTTGTTAAAGTGAATGTGGCTTTAATGATCAGTTAATTAAGATTAATATTGCCAAAAGATGAGAATAAATTATTCTTGCCATAAAACAAGATGCTTGTGACAAGAAGGCCCATTGGTTCCATCTACCAGTGACCCCAAGAAAAACTGTTTTATCTTATCCCAACTTGGTGGCACAATTAATTTTAAAACGAAGAAAAAGAAGTATGGAACTTTTTGAAAAAGAAGTAACAAATGTAGTAGTTCCATTCAATAAGGATCAACTTCAAGTCTTTTACAGAACAGTGATGATTTGGCAAGTGGCTATGATAGATTTCAGGAGTCAAATTTTGTTTCATTTGCCCTCAAGCCCCAACAGTAGTTACAAGTTCAAAAATGTAAATTGGCGGTTTGAGGATACCTGTGAAACTTACTTAACTCTACATAATTCCTTTGCTCCCCTTTACCCTATGGGGGAGGGACATGCTGTTTCAAATAGGAGTTGCTTGGAAGAGGTATTTCTCAATTTCTTAGTTATCAATAAGTGGTACAATTAACAATACTTCATATATTGATATAAATACATAATATAAATATATTTGCCTAATTACAGTTTGCCTGATTGGGTATGGGTATAAATAAAATATAATATAGGTATACCTACTAGTGTTTTAAATTCCTAAAGTTTTAAAGGATTACATATAAGGAACATAAACATGGGTTATACAAATATCAATGTTACAGTAACATCTGGAAGCGACAAGGTATAAATGTCTAAACTGGAAGAAATTTGAAACCTTCATGTTAACTCTTAAATGTAGTATTTCTAACTTGTGACAAGACAGATTGGTAGGCAGCCATTTTTGTGTCTTAAAATAACTGGGGCATAGTTAAAATTTTATACATCAAACGATTGCTAAGGAATGTTGCAGGTGAGATGTGGTTATTTTTAGTTTATTTGAAGTGTCTTAAGGTGAGGGAAGGAGGGAGAGCAAATATTTAAAATTCGGAAAACCCTAAACCTTTTGATAAGAAATTATAATTTTTACTTATGTTATCTTTAAGGATATGAAAGGTTGATAAATTGGTGTAGTTAAATTGAGCCATAACCATTGGTGATCATGGGTACCAGTAATTAAGCCTGCAAAAAAGAAAAAAAAATTGCAATCTAAAAATTCAAAAAATAAGATCCTGAAGATTTGGTTTAATTGCATCAATTTTTGTATTTTATGTGCCTTTAAAAACTGCAGTAAGTTGAATGGGTTGATCTTGTCTAATATAAGTAAAGGAGTCTGTAGGCTGTGATCTCCCCAAACTAAAAAGTACAGTACTTGAAATTGTGTTCTTTATGGTTGTGGTGTTTTTAAAGGACTAATATGCAGACATTTGAAGGAATTACACAGTGCAAAAAAAAGGGGGGGCATACCAAATTCTATTTATAGATCGATACTTAATTAATTCATATATAAATTAAGATGTATACTATATATACATATTGAATATATACTGTATAATTATATATGTGTGTATATTGCAGTAATATAATATGTATGTGGCTGATATTAATTGGTATAGATTGGCGTGCTGCAATAACATATGTTATGCTGCTGCTGCTGCTAAGTCGCTTCAGTTGTGTCCGACTCTGTGCGACCCCACAGATGGCAGCCCATTGGGCTCCGCCATCCCTGGGATTCTCCAGGCAAGAACACTGGAATGGGTTGCCATTTCCTTCTCCAGTAACATATGTTATATATACTGTATAATTATATTGTGCGTGTGAGACATGTATTATTACAATGCATTGGTTTCTGTTGTTTGGTATTAGTTGTGTGCATGTTGTATTGCTGCAATATATATATTAATTAATATATCAATTTTAAAGATTAATTCAAGTATATTGATTTATTAAATTGTTTAGTAAAGAGCCATCAAAAATTGTAATTCCATATAACAGAAAACAACTTCATGCTTTTCAAATGTTTGATGATGATTGGCAGATTGCTATAGGAAATTATTGTGGTCAAATCTTGCATCATTTACCCTCACATGCTTTGCTAATTCAAAAATTAAAAAAAAGAATTTAAGTATAGTTTTCCCCATCAGATTTTGCAACATGTTCTCTTTATAATAAATGAAATGCTGATTCATCTGGAACAATAAAATGTAAAACCGTTGGTAAAGCGAAAAGACCTCCTCTCCAGATAATAAAAAGATCCTGACCCAAAATTAACTGCCGGTCAAGGAAGTGTTTGTATTTTTTCCACAGGATGCAAATTCATCAATTTGGATCCCGGACAGACTGATTCACCACAAAACAAAAAGGGAACTCCTCTGCCACCGCAGCTGCACAGAACAGCCGAGTGCCAGGAGCTGCGGGCGGGGCCAGCCTGACTGACTGATGGAACCCAGTGTGCAACACTCGCAGCCCCGCAGCAGCGCCAGTGTCCATCTGCCAAACTATGGGATAGAGGGTTTATGGGGAAAGGAGATATATGGGAACTGTACACTATTTGCTCAGTTTTTGTCTCGCTTGGCCGCCACTAGACCTGAAGCCGTTTCAGCAGAGGGCAGGGCAAGGGCTGCTGCTGGAGCCGGCAGGAGAGAAAAAATAAACATTGAGATCCCGGTGGGACTGACAGCTGCTGCAGCGCAATCTCCAACCAGAAAATGATTCTATATACTCTATTCTGGCTTGTTTATCCTCTCCTTATGTTTTTCTTTTCCCCAATAATTCCAGAAAACTTAATATACAAATGGACCTAATGTAGTGTCTTGTGAACAATGTATGCTTTCATCTTATTTAACTCCTCAATATAATGTTTGCTCTTTCATGGTTTTAAAACGTCTGCCCTATCTCATGGTACCTGTAACTGTAGCCACGTATTGGTATGATAACCATGGCCTAGCTGTGCTGCAACAGCTACAAGATTTAATGCGGATGCAATGGTTTGTGGGCTCACTTATTTTGGCAATATCACCTTTGATAACTGCAATTACTTCTGTTACCGTGGCAGCATTATCATTGACTCAACAAGTGCATACAGCCCAATATGTTGATCCTGTGTCCAAAAATGTTTCTTGAACACTGGCAACACAGGAAGTTATAGATAGCAAACTAGAAATGAGGGTTGATGCCCTAGAAGAAGCAATAATGCATATTGGGACTGAATTACAGAGTCTGAAAGTAAAAATGACTCTTTCATGTCATGCTGACTACCGGTGGATATGTGTTATGTTCCTGAAAGTAAATGAGACAGATTTTGAATGGGAAAGAATCAAAAATCATATTCTAGGTGTTTGGAACAGCTCAGATATTAGCTGAGACTTAGGGAGACTTCACAATCAGATTCAGACCTTGGAACTCTCCAGGTTAGATTTTACCACCACGGGAGAAGCAAATGCCTTTTCCATACCTTCTCCAATTTCATTTCTGGAAAAACTATTCTGTCTACTGTTCCTAGTTATGTTGCTATGGGTACCATAATCTTGCTCCTCATAATCATTCTTCCTTGTATTGTCAGGATTCTTCAGCAGAGCATTTGGAATCTCACAACAGAAGTGCACCTGATTTTTTAAAAAAATAATAAAAAAGGGGGAGATGTCGGGGCCAACGTGAGGAATCCCACCCATGACAAGGTCATGCGGAAGGAAGCCTGACAAAATTCAAGGACGTGATCAGGTTTCAGGGGTTCCCCCTGGAATTTCCTGAGCATCCAGCCCCCCAAAAATAAGAATCTGCCGGCCTTTGTACTCTGCTTTTCCACTCTTCTAATAGTCTCTGGAAAAAAGTCAAATGAGGGCTTTAGTCTTCTGCATTTGAAAGGGATGTTTCAGTTAAACCCCCTTTGATAACTCTCTAGCTTGCCTAACAGGTTCCCCCGGACCTCTTACAGCATGTGAATTGCTTACAGCCCCCATCCGTGAGAGGCACAAAGCTTAAAAACAACTTAAAGACACAGAGCCTTTTCTAAAGAGTTAAAAATCATATTAGTGACGGGTTTTCGCTGTTGGCTCAATGATTGCAGTCAGGCCTCCATATTCTTTATCTTTTAGGCACCTGGGAGGATGTTAACCAATGTAAATGGGATATGGGCAAAGATACATAGTAGTTTTGATGTTACCAACACTAGACTTTTGAGTTAATTACTTTTCTTTTGTTATAAATCACTGTACTCCTTTCACTTGTTATAAATTTCTGTATCTTTGCCATGTATGAATATAACTTTATTTAGTGCTTTCTGAGAGTGGCACCAGACTTTGGGAAGATCAACACAAATAAGTCTTCTGGTTGACAAACCCTTATTGGAAAAAAGCTGTAAAATGTTAATTGGCCATTTTTGGCCAGAAGAGACGTAAATTATCTAAGACTTGTGTATACAATTAGGTATGCAGAGAGAAAAGCCTGTTTTTGATGAGTCTGGGCTGTTAACACTGCATAACTTTGTGTTACCCATTGATCTCCGTGTTTTATCAAAAGTATAAAAGGCCTTCTGAACAATAAAGGATGGACCAGTTTCTCGGACTAGTCTCTCGGCCTAGTTTCTTGGTAATCTGGTTCCCTCCGTGTCTCTCTCTCTTTTTGGCCCTTTCCCTCCCTCTCCTCTTTACTCTAAATAGAGGCTGAATTTCCATCTGGAGTGGGCGGTTCACCAAGTCTACTTACTGGTCCTGGCTTCTAAGACCCGCACAAAAGGGAGCCTAAGGTGGGGCACCCTTAGATATTCAAGCGGGTGCCAGTGGCCCAACGTAAATAGGGCAAGCTACTTGTGTGGAACTTTATTGACCTTCCCTGTAAGCCATGTTATTCAGACTCTTTTCTAGACTTAATTTCCCTACTACACTATTTCTTCCTAATCTAATCTTATATTAATAAATAAACAAGTTTCCTCACCAATGCCATCTCCGCATTGAATTTCCTGGATCCACCGCAGCTGGACCCAGACAGCCACCATTCCAAAACACCCCAAAATATCTCAGTCCACACCAGATGAAACTGATTTCCCTGCACTGCCTCACTGTCACCCCGAGTATTGACTCACACCATGGTGGCAGGTTTGACAGCCCTGTGGCACCTCGCAGGAGAGCCAAATATGCCTGAGTCAACACGACGGGAAGCCTGACCCTGCAGCTACAGCTTGGGAGGAAAGCGGACTTGCATGTCTCCACTCGAGATGAGGCCTGACTCCCCTGTGGAGACTCCAGAGGAACCCCAAGTTCCGTGTCAGCACTGGAGAGGAAACCTCAGGTTCCGGCCTCAGGTCCAGTCAAGGTCTTAGGACCTGGCACCTACTGCAGAGGAATCCTGAGAGGCCCCTCTTAACTCACATGGAGACTGGCCTTTCCTGAGGCCACATAAGTGGATCCCTGAGGTCCCCGTTGTAACTGGAGAGGGACCTGCCGTAACTCGAGGAAAACCAGGAAATTCTACCCTCCAGGAGAGATGAGGCCCTTTTCTGCTGCGGGGTCTCAAGGGAAATCACACCTTCTCTCTTGAACCTCGAAAGGGTCCTTCACACCCTTGCTGCAACTCAAGAAGCTCCTCGACATACCCGTCTCCACTCGAGAGGAACACCGAGCGTCCCACCACAACTCAAGGGGACCCCCGTTGTTCACTCCACAGCTCAAGGTGAGGGTTCAGGGAAAGGATTCCCGGCATTCCTGTAGCACCTCAAGAGGAGGCACTCTCAACAGGAAAGTCGAGAGGATCTCCAGGGGTCGTGTCAACATTCCAAAAGACCCCCAAATGTCTCAGTCCACTCCAGATGAACCTCATTTCCAGACACTGCCTCAACTGTCACCCCAAGTATTGACTCACATCATGGTGGCACGTGTGACAACCCTGTGGCACCTTGAAGGAAAGCCACAGATTCTTGTGTCAACTCGACGGGAAGCCTGACACTTTTGCTACAGCTTGGCAGGACAGCGAACGTGCATGTCTCCACTCGAGATGAGGCCTGAGTCCCCTTGGAGACCCCAGAGGATCCCCAAGATCCATATCAGCACTGGAGAAGAAACTCCAGGTTCTGGCCTCAATTCCATACGAGGACTTAGGACCCAGCACCATCTGGAGAGGAATCCCGAGAGACTCCTTGCAGCTCACATGGAGACTGGCCTATCCTGAGGCCACAGAAGCGGGTCCCTGAGTTCCCCATCGTAACTCGAGAGGAAACTGCCGCAACTCGAGAAAAAACAGGAGGTTCTCCCCTCCAAGCGAGATGAGGCCCTTTTCCGCTGCCATGTCTCGAGGGAAATCACACCTTCCCTCTTGAACCTCGAAAGGTTCCTGCACACCCTTGCTGCAACTCAAGAAGTTCCCCAACACACCTCTCCCCACTCGAGAGGAACACCGAGGTCTGGTAAAAACTCAAGAGGAGCCCCGTTTCCCCCTCCTAAGCTTGAGATGAGGCTTCTTTTCCCTGCTTCTTTGGGAAAGGATTACTGGCGTTCCCGTCGCATCTCAAGAGGAGACGCTCTCAACAGGAAAGTCGAGAGGAACTCAAGGGGTCGTGCCACCATACCAAAAAAAACCCAAAAATCTCAGTACACTCTAGATGAACCTGATTTCCCTGCACTGCCTCGACTGTCACCGCGAGTATAGACTCACACCATGGTGGAACGTGTGACAGCCCTGTGGCCGCTCAAAGGAAAGTCACAGATCCCTGTGTCAACTCGATACGAAGACTGCCACTGCTGCTAAAGACCGGGAGGAAAGTGGACGTCCACATCTCCACTCGAAACGAGGGCTGACTCCCCAGTCGAGAATCCAGAGGAACCCCAAGATCCATGTCAGCACTGGAGATGAAACCTCAGGAACCGATCTCAGCTCCAGGCGAAGACTTATGACCGTGCACGGACTGTAGAGGAAACCCGAGAGGCCCATCACAATTCGCATAGAGACTGGCCTTTCCTGAGGCCACACGAGTGGGTCCCTGAGGTCCCCATCGTAACTCGAGAGGAACCTGCCACAACTCGAGAAAAACCAGGAGGTTCTCCCCTCCAGGCGAGATGAGGCCGTTTTCTGCTGAGGCATCCCGAGAGAAATCACGCCTTCCCTCCTGAACCTCAAAGGGTCCTTCACACCCTTGCTGCAACTCAAGAAATTCCCCGACTTACCCGTCCCCACATTGGTGGAACACTGAGGGTCCCAGCACAACTCAGGAGGAGCCCCGTTTCCCCACCATGTGCTTGAGATGAGGTTCCCTTTCCCTGCTTCGTCAGGAAAGATTTCTCGCCATTCCCGTCGCATCTCAAGAGGTGGCGTCCAAAACAGGAAAGCGGAGATCTCCTGGGGTCGGGCCACCATACTAAAAGTCCCATGGATGTCTCAGTCCACTCCAGATGAACGTGATTTCCCTGCACTACCTCGAGTGTCACCCGCATATTGCCTCACACCATGGTGGCTCATTCCACAGCCCTGTGGCATCTCGAGGGAAAGACAGAGATCCCTGGGTCAACTCGACGGGAACCCTGACACTGCTGCTACAGCTCGGGAAGAAAGAGGACGTGCACGTAACCACTCTAGAAGAGTNTCACCCCGAGGATCGAATCACACCACGGTGGCATGTGCGAGAGCCCTGTGGAATCTCGAGGGAAAGCCACAGATCCCTGTGTCCACTCGTCTGGAAGCCTGACACTGCTGCTACAGCTCGGGAGGAAAGAGGACGTGCACGTAACCACAGGAGACCAGGCCTGACTCCCCTGGGGAGACTCCAGAGGAACCCCAAGATCCATGCAAGCACTGGAGCTGAAACATGAGGTTCCAGTTTCGGCTCCAGACGGGGACTTAGGACCTGACACTGACAGGAAAGGATCCCAAGGGGCTACTCTCCACTCGCTCAGAGAATCGCATTTCCTGAGGCCATGCAAGCGGGTCCTTGAGGGCCCCATCATAACTCTAGTATAACCTGCCACAACTCGAGAAAAACCAGGAGGTTCTACCCTCCGGGTGAGATAAGGTCAATTTCTGCAGCGGCATCCTGAAAGAAAACATGCCTTTCCTCCTGAACCACAAAGGGTCCTTCACACCCTTGCTGCAATTCAAGAAGTTCCCCGACATACCCTTCTCAACTTGAAAGGAATAGTAGCGTCCCACCACAAATCCAGAGGGGCCCCCTTTCAGCCTCCTCTGCTCCAGATGAGGGTTTCTTGCCTGCTTCGTCAGGAATGGATTCTTCCATTCCCGTCGCACAGCAAGAGGACACACTCTAAACAGGAATGTCGACAGGAACTCCAGGGGTCGTTAAACCATTCCAAAAGACCCCAAATATCTCAGTCCACTTCAGATGAACCTGCTTTTCGTGCCCTGCCTAGAAGGTCACCCCGAGGATCGAATCACGCCATGATGGCATGTGCGAGAGCCCTGTGGAATCTCGAGGGAAAGCCACAGATCCCTGTGTCCACTCGTCTGGAAGCCTGACACTGCTCCTACAGCTCGGGAGGAAAACGGAGTTGCATGTAACCACAGGAGAGGAGGCCTAACTCTCCTGTGGAGACTCCAGTGGAACCCCAAGATCCATGCCAGATGTGGAGAGGAAACCTCAGGTTCCAGCTTCGGCTCCAGACAGGGATTCAGGACGCGGCACAGACAGGAGAGAAATCCCGAGGGGCCGCTCTCAACTCGCACGGAGACTGGCATTTCCTGTGGCCATGCGAGCGGGTCCCTGAGGTCCCCTTCGTAACTTGAGAAGGACCTGCCGCTCCTCGAGAAAAACCATAAGGTTCTCCCCTCCAGGCGAGATGAGGAAGTTTTCTGCTACGGCATCCTGAAAGAAATCACTCCTTCCCTCCTGAAACTCAAAGGGTCCTTCACACCCTTGCTGCAACTAAAGAAGTTCCTGACATACCTGTCTCCACTCGAGAGGAACACTGAGGGTCCCACCACAACTCAACAGGGGCCCCCTTTCCCCCTCATCCGCTACAGATGAAGGTTCCCTTCCCTGCTTCATCAGGAAAGGATTCTCCTTTCCCGTTGCACAGCAAGATGACGTGCTCTCAACAGGAATGTCGAGAGGGACTCCAGGGGAGGTGCCACCATTCCAAAGGANACTGAGGGTCCCACCACAACTCAACAGGGGCCCCCTTTCCCCCTTATCCGCTACAGATGAAGGTTCCCTTCCCTGCTTCATCAGGAAAGGATTCTCCTTTCCCGTTGCACAGCAAGATGACGTGCTCTCAACAGGAATGTCGAGAGGGACTCCAGGGGGGGGGCCACCATTACAAAGGACCCCCAAATGTCGCAGTCCACTCCAGATGAACCTGATTTCCCTACCTTTCCTCGAAGGTCACACCGAGCATCGAATCACACCACTGTGGCACATGCGACAGCCCTGTGGCACCGTGAGGAAAAGACACAGATCCCTGTGACAACTCGTAGGGAAGTCTCACATTGCTCCTACAGCTTGGGAGGATAACGGACATGTATGTCTCCACTCGAGAAAAGTCCTGACTCTCCTGTGGAGACTCCAGAGGAAACCCCAAGATCCATGTCAGTACTGGAGAGGAAACCTCAGGTTCTGGCTGCAGTTCCAGCCAAGGACGCAGGAACCGACATGATTGGAGAGGAATCCCGTGAGGCCCCTGGCAACTCGCATGGAGGCTGGTCTTTCTTGAGGCCACGCCAGCGGGTCACTGAGGTCCCCGTCGTCAATTGAGAGGGAATTTCTGCAACTCGAGAAAAACCAGGAGGTTCTCCCCTGCAGGCGAGATGAGGCACTTTTCTTCTGAGGCACCTCGAAGGCATTCACGGCTTCTCTCTTGAACCTCGCGAGGGTCAGTGCCACCTTTGCTGCAACTCAAGAAATTCCCCGACATACCCGACCCCACATTGGTGGAACACCGAGGGTCCCAGCACAACACAAGAGGAGCCCCATTTCCCCACCGTGAGCTCGAGTTGGGGGTCCCTTTCCCTGCTTCGTCGGGAAAGAATTACCGCCATTCCCATCGCATCTCAAGAGGTGGCGCTCTCAACAGGAAAGCGGAGTTCTCCTGGGGTCGGGCCACCATATGAAAAGTCCCATAGATGTCTCAGTCCACTCCAGATGAACGTGATTTCCCTGCACTACCTCGAGTGTCACCCGCGTATTGCCTCACACCACGGTGGCTCATTCCACAGCCCTGTGGCATCTCGAGGGAAAGACAGAGATCCCTGGCTCAACTCGACGGGAACACTGACACTGCTGCTACAGCTCGGGAGGAAAGTGGACGTGCACGTAACCACAGGAGACCAGGCCTGTGACACCCAAATATCTCAGTCCACTCCAGACGAACCTGATTTCCCTGCACTGCCTCAAAATTCACCCCGCGCATTGAATCACACCATGGTGGCACGTGCCACAGCCCTGTTGCACCTCAAGGGAAAGCCAAAGATCCCTGTGTCAACTCATTGGGAAGCCTGGCACTGCTCTTACAGCTCGGGAGGAAATCAGACGTGTATGTCTCCACTCGAGAAGAGTTCTGACTCTACTGTGGAGACTCCAAAGGAACCGCAAGATCCATGTCAGCACTGGAGAGGAAACCTCAGGTTCTGGCCACAGTTCCAGATGAAGACTTAGGACCCGACACTGACTGGAGAGGCATCCCGAGGGACCCCTCGAAACTCGCATGGAGACTGGTCTTTTTTGAGGCCACACGAGGGGGTCCCTGATGTCCCCACCATAACTCGAAAGGGATCTGCTGCAACTCGAGAAAAACCAGGAGGTTCACCCCTGCAGGCGAGATGAGGCGCTTTTCTGCTGTGGTGTCTCGAGGGAAATCACGCCTTCCTTCTTGAACCTGGCAAGGGTCTTTCCAATCCATTCTGCAACTAAAGAAGTTCCCTGGCATACCCGTCTCCACGCGAGAGGAACACCGAGGGTCCCAGCACAACTCAAGAGGAGACCCGTTTCCCCCTCGTGAGCTCGAGATGATGGTTCCTTTCCCTGCTTCGTCAGGAAAAGATTCTGGCGTTGCCATCACACAGCAAGAGGACGTGCTCTCAACAAGAAAGATGAAAGGAACTTCAGGGGTCGTGCCACCATTCCAAAAGACCCCCAGATGTCTCAGTCCACTCAAGATGAACCTCATTTCCCTGCACTGCCTCAAATGTCACCCCGAGCATCGAATCACACCATGGTGGCACGTTTGACAGCCTTGTGGCACCTCGAGGGAGAGCCAAATATGCTTGAGTCAACACAACAGGACGCCTGACACTGCTGCTACAGCTTGGGAGGAAAGCGGACATGCATGTCTCCACTCAAGATGAGGCCTGACTCCCCTGTGGAGACTCCAGAGGAACCCCAAGTTCCGTGTCAGCACTGGAGAGGAAACCTCAGGTTCTGGCCGCAGTTCCAGACGAGGACTTAGGACCCGACACTGCCTGGAGAGGCATCCCGAGGGACCCCTCGAAACTCGCATGGAGACTGTTCTTTCCTGAGGCCACACGAGGGGGTCCCTGACGTCCCCATCGTAACTCAAAAGGGATCTGCCACAACTCGTGAAAAACCAGGAGGTTCACCCCTGCAGGGAAGATGAGGCGCTTTTCTGCTGTGGTGTCTCGAGGGAAATCATGCCTTCCTTCTTGAACCTGGCAAGGGTCCTTCCAACCCATTCTTCAACTAAATAAGTCCCTGGCATACCCGTCTCCACGCGGGAGGAACACCGAGGGTCCCAGCACAACTCAAGAGGAGACCCGTTTCCCCCTCGTGAGCTCGAGATGACGGTTCATTTCCCTGCTTCATCAGGAAAAGATTCTTGCATTGCCATCGCACAGCAAGAGGACGTGCTCTCAACAAGAAAGACGAGAGGAACTTCAGGGGTTGTGCCACCATTCCAAAGACCCCCAGATGTCTCAGTCCACTCCAGATGAACCTGATTTCCCTGCACTGCCTCAATAGTCACCCCGAGCATTGAATCACACCTCGGTGGAACATGCGACAGCCCTGTGGCACCTCGAGGGAAAGCCACAGATCCCTGTGTCAACTCGTTGGGAAACCTAAAACTGCTGCTACAGCTCGGGAGGAAAACGGACTTGTATGTCTACAATAGAAAAGAGTCCTGACTCTCCTGTGGAGACTCCAGAGGAACCCCAAGATCCATGTCAGCACTGAAGAGAAAACCTCATGTTCTGGCAACAGTTCCAGACGAGGACTTAGGACCCAACACTGACTGGAGAGGAATCCCGAGGGGCCCCTCTCAACTCGCATGGAGACTGGTCTTTCCTGATGCCACATGAGCGGATCCTTGAGCTCCCAGTCGTAACTCGAGAGGGACCTGCCACAACTGGAGAAAACCAGGAGGTTCTCCCCTGCAGGCGAGATGAGGCCCTTTTCTGCTGTGGCATCTCGAGGGAAATCACGCCTTCCATCTTGAACCTTGCAAGGGTCCTTCCCACCCTTGCTGCAACTCAAGAAGTTCCCCTATATACCCTTATCCACGGGGGAGGATCCCCGTGGGTCCAGACACATCTCAAGAGGAGCCCCGTTTCCCCCTCATGAGCTCGAGATGTGGGTTCCTTTCCCTGCTTCGTCAGGAAAGGATTCCCTCCATTCCTGTTGCATCTCAAGAGGTGGCACTCTCTACAGGAAAGCCGAGATCTCCAGGGATCGTGCTAACATACTAAAAAGCCCCCAGATGTCTTAGTCCACTCCAAATGAACCTGATTTCCCTGCATTATCTCGAGTGTCACCCGCGTATCGCCTCACACCATGGTGGCTCGTGCCACAGGCCTGTGGCATCTCGAGAGAAAGACAGAGATCCGTGTGTCAGCTCAACAGGACGACTGACACTGCTGCAACACGTCGGGAGGAAAGCGGATGTGCATGAAACCACAGGAGATGAGGCCTGACTCCCTTGGCGAAACTCCAGAGGAACCCCAGGGTGCATGCCAGCACTGGAGAGGAAACCGCAGGCTCCAGCTTCAGCTCCAGGCGGGTACTTAGGTCCTGTCACTGACTGGAGAGGAATCCCGAGGGTCCCTTCTCAACTTGCATGGAGACTGGCCTCTCCTGAGGCCACACGAGTGGGTCCCTGAGATCCCCATCATAACACGAGAGGAATCTGCCGCAACTTGAGAAAAACCATGAGGTCCTCCCTTCCAGGCGAGTTAAGGCCATTTTCTGCTGTGGCATTCCGAAAGAAATCACGCCTTCCCTCCTGAAACTCAAAGGCTCCTTTACACCCTTGCTGCAACTCAAGAAGTTCCCCGACATACCTGTCTCTACTTGAGAGGAACACTGAGGGTCCCACCACAACTCAAGAGGAGGCTCCTTTCCCCATCCTCCACTCGAGATGAGGTTTCATTTCCCTGCTCTGTCAGGAAAGGATTCTGGCATTCCTGTCGCACAGCAAGAGGACATGCTCTCAACATGAAAGTCGAGAGAAACTTCAGGGGAGGTGCCACCATTCCAAAAGACCCCAAATATCTCAGTCCACTCCAGAGGAACCTGATTTCCTTGCACTGCCTCGAAGGTCACCCCGAAAATCGAATCACACCACAGTGGCACGTGCGACAGCCCTGTGGTACCTCGAGGGAAAGTCACAGATCCCTGTGTCAACTCTTTGGGAAACCTGAAGCTGCTGCTACAGCTCGAGAGGAAAACGGATTGGTACATCTCTACTCGAGAAGAGTCCTGACTCTCCTGTGGAGATTCCAGAGGAACCCCAAGATCCATGTCAGCAATGGAGAGGAAATCTCAGGTTCTGGCTGCAGTTCCAGATGAGGACTTAGGACCCGACACTGACTGGAGAGGAAGCCCGAGGGGCCCCTCGCAACTCGCATGGAGACTGGTTTTTCCTGAGGCCACACGAGTGGGTCCTTGAGGTCCCCATCGTAACTCGAGAGGGAACTGTCTCAACTCGAGAAAAACCACGAGGTTCTCCCCTCCAGGCGAGATGAGGCCCTTTTCTGTTATGGTGACTCAAACAAAATCACGCCTTCGCTCTTGAACCTTGCACGGGTCTGTCCCACCCTTGCTGCAACACAAGAAGTTCCCCGACATACCCGACTCCATGCGGGAGGAAAACCAAGGGTACCGGCACAACTCAAGAGGAGCCCCGTTTCCCCCTCGTGAACTCGAGATGAGGGTTCATTTCCCTGCTTCGTTGGGAATGGATTCCAGCCGTTCCTGTCGCATCTCAAGATGTGGTGTTCTGAACAGGAAAGCTGAGTTCTCCAGGGGTTGTGCCAACATACTAAAAGCCCCCCAGATGTCTCAGTCCACTCCAGATGAACCTGATTTCCCTGCATTACCTCGCGTGTCACCCACGTATCATCTCACACCACTGTGGCTCGTGCCACAGCCCTGTGGCATCTCGAGGGAAAGACAGAGATCCCTGTGTCAGTTCGACGGGAAGTCCGACATTGCTGCTACAGCTCGGGAGAAAAGCGGACATGCATGTAACCACAGGAGACGTGGCCTGACTCTTCTGTGGAGACTCCAGAGGAACCCCAAGATCCATATCAGCACTGGAGAGGAAACCTCAGGTTCCAGCTTAGGCTCCAAACGGGGACTTAGGACCCCGGTCCGACTGGAAAGGAATACCAAGAGTCCCCTCTCAACTCGAAAGGAGAATGGCCGTTCCTGAGGCCACACGGCCGGGTCCCTGAGTTCCCCATCTTGACTGGACAGGAACCTGCCGCAACTTGAGAAAAGTCAGGAGGTTCTCCCCTTCATGCGAGCTGAGGCCGTTTTCTGATGCGGCATCTCGAGAGAAATCACGCCTTCCCTCCTGAACTTCAAAGAGTCACTCACAACCATGGTGCAACTCAATAAGTTTTCCGACATACCCGTCTCCACTCGAGAGGAACACTGAGGGTCCCACCACAACTAACGAGGAGCCCCCTTTCCCCCTCCTCCGCTCTTGATGAGGGTTCCTTTCCCTGGTTCATCGGGAAAGGATTCCCGCCATTCCCATCGCATCTCAGGAGGTGGCGCTCTCAACAGTAAAGCCTAGATCTCCAGGGGTCATGCCAACATACTAAAAATCCTCCAGATGTTTCAGTCCAGTCCAGATGAACCTGATTTCCCTGCACTACCTCGAGTGTCACCCTTGTATCGCCTCACACAACTGTGGCTCATGCCACAGCCCTGTGGCATCGCGATGGAAAGACAGAGATGCCTGTTTCAACTCGACGGGAAGACTGACACTGCTGCTACAGTCGCATCTCAGGAGGTGGCGCTCTCAACAGTAAAGCCTAGATCTCCAGGGGTCATGCCAACATACTAAAACTCCTCCAGATGTTTCAGTCCGTCCAGATGAACCTGATTTCCCTGCACTACCTCCAGTGTCACCCATTTATCGCCTCACACCACTGTGGCTCGTGCCACAGCCCTGTGGCATCGCGATGGAAAGACAGAGATGCATGTTCCAACTCGACAGGAAGACGGACACTGCTGCTACAGGTCGTGAGGAACGAATACGTGCATGTAACCACAGGAGACGAAGCCTGACTCCACTGGGGAGACTCCAGAGGAACCCCAAGATCCATATCAGCACTGGAGAGGAAATCTCAGGTTCCAGCTTCGGCTCCAGCCAGGGACTTAGGATCCGGCACCAACTGGAGAGGAATCCAGAAGGGCCCCTCTCAACTCGCATGGAGACTGGCCTTTTCTGAGGCCACACAAGCGTGTCCCTGAGGTCCCCATCATAATGCAACTCAAGAGTTTCCCCGACATACCCGTCTCCACTCGAGAGGAACACTGAGGGTCCCACCACAACTCAAGAGGAGCCTCCTTTCCCCCTCCTCCGCTCAAGATGAGTGTTCCTTTACCTGCTTCGTCGAGAAAGGATTTTGGCGTTTCCGTCGCACAGCAAGAGGACATGCTCTCAATGGGAAAGTCGAGAGGAACTCCAGGGGTTGTCCACCATTCCAAAAGACCCCCAAATGTCTCAGTCCACTCTAGATAAACCTGATTTCCCTGTACTCCCTCGAAGGTCACCCTGAGCATCGAATCACACCAGCGTGGCACGTGCAACAGCCCTGTGGCACCTCGAGGGAAAGCCACAGATCCCTGTGTCAACTTGTCGGGAAATCTGACACTGCTGCTACAGCTCGGGAGGACAACGAACATGTATGTCTCCACTTGAGAAGATTCCTGACTCTCCTATGGAGACTCCAGAGGAATCGCAAGGTCGATGTCAGCACTGGAAAGGAAACCTCAGGTTCTGGCCGCAGTTCCAGATGAGGACTTAGGACCCAACAATGACTGGAGAGGAACCCCAAGGGGCCCCTCGCAACTCACATGGAGACTGGTCTTTCCTGAAGCTACACCAGTGGGTCCCTGAGGTCCCCGTCATATCTCAAGAGGGAACTGCCGCAACTGGAGAAAAACCAGGTGGTTCTCCCCTGCAGTCTAGATGAGGCCCTTTTCTGCTGCGGCGCCATGAGGGAAATCACGCCTTCCCTCTTGAACCTTCCAAGGGAACTTCTCACCCTTGCTACAACTCCAGAAGTTCCCCGACATACCCGTCTCCACGTGGGAGGAACACCGATGGTCCCGGCACAACTCAGGAGGAGCCCCGTTACCCCCTCATGAGCTGAGATGTGGTTCCCTTTCCCTGCTTCATCAGGAAAGGATTCCCGCCATTCCCGTCGCATCTCAAGAGGTTGCATTCTCAACAGGAAAGCCTAGATCTCCAGGGGTCGTGTCAACATACTAAAAGTCCCCCAGGTATCTCAGTCCACTCCAGATGAACCTGATTTCCCTGTACTACCTCGAGTGTCACCCGCATATCGCCTCACAGCATGGTGGCTCGTGCCACAGCCCTGTGGCATCTCAAAGGAAAGACAGAGATCCCTGGGTCAACTCTACGGGAAGCCTGACACTGCTGCTACAGTGTCAGGGAGGAAAGTGGACGTGTATATAAGCACAGGAGACGAGGCATGACACCCCTGGGGAGACTCCAGAGGAACCCCAAGATTCATGAAAGCACTGGAGAGGAAACCTCAGGTTACAGCTTCAGATCCAGATGGGGACTTAGGACCCGACAACGACTGGAGAGGAATCCCGAGGGGCGCCTCGCAACTCACATGGAGACTGGTCTTTCCTGAGACTACGCTAGCGGGTCCCTGAGTTCCCTGTCATAACTCAAGAGGGACCAGCCACAACTCGAGAAAAACCAGGAGGTTCTCCCCTGCAGGCGAGATGAGGCCATTTTCTCCTGCGGCATCCCGAGAGAAATCACGCCTTCCCTCCTGAACCTCAAAGGGTCCTTCACACCCTTGCTGAAACTCAAGAAGTTCCCCATCATATCCGTCTCCACTCGAGAGGAACACAGGGTCCCACGACAACTCAAGAGGACCTCCCTTTCCCCCTCCACCGCTCCAGTTGAGGGTTCCTTCCCTGCTTCGTCCGGAAGGATTCTAGCCTTCCCGTCGCACAACAAGAGGACGTGCTCTCAACAGGAACGACGAGAGGAACTCCAGGGGTGGTGCCACCATTCCAAAAGACCCCAAATGTCTCAATCCACTCCAGATGAACCTGATTTCCCTGCCCTGCCTCGGTCACCCCGAGCATCGAATCACACCATGGTGGCATGTGCAACAGCCCTGTGGCACCATGAGGGAAAGCCAAAGAATCCCTGTGTCAACCCATCGGGAAGCCTGACACTGTGCTACAGCTCAGGAGGAAAACGGACGTGTATGTCTCCACTCGAGAAGAGTCCTGATTCTCTTGTGGAGACTCCAGAGGAACCCCAAGATCCATGTCAGCACCGGAGAGGAAAGCTCAGGTTCTGGCCGCAGTTGCAGACGAAGACCTAGAAGCCCACACTGACTGGAGAGGAATCCCGAGGGGCCCCTCACAACTCACATGGAGACTGGTCTTTCCTGAGACCACGCTAGCGGTTCCCTGAGGTCCCCATTGTAACTCAAGAGGGACCAGCCGCAACTCGAGAAAAACCAGGAGGTTCTCCCCTGCAGGTGAGATGAGGCCGTTTTCTCCTGCGGCATCCCGAGAGAAATCACGCCTTCCCTCCTGAACCTCAAAGGATCCTTCACACCCTTGCTGCAACTCAAGAAGTTCCCCATCATATCCGTCTCCACTTGAGAGGAACACTGAGGGTCCCATGACAACTCAAGAGGGCCTCCCTTTCCCCCTCCACCGCTCCAGATGAGGGTTCCTTCCCTGTTTCATCCGGAAGGATTCTGGCCTTCCCGTCGCACAACAAGAGGATGTGCTCTCAACAGGAACGACGAGAGGAACTCCAGGGGTGGTGCCACCATTCCAAAAGACCCCAAATGTCTCAATCCACTCCAAATGAACCTGATTTCCCTGCCCTGCCTCGAAGGTCACCCCGAGCATCGAATCACACCACGGTGGCATGTGCGACAGTCCTGTGGCACCATGAGGGAAAGCCACAGATCCCTGTGTCAACCTGTCGGGAAGCCTGACACTGTGCTACAGCTCGGGAGGAAAACGTACGTGTATGTCTCCACTCGAGAAGAGTCCTGATTCTCCTGTGGAGACTCCAGAGGAACCCCAAGATCCATGTCAGCCCTGGAGAGGAAACCTCAGGTTCTGGCCACAGTTGCAGACGAGGACCTAGAAGCCGACACTGACTGGAGAGGAATCCCTAGGGGCCCCTCGGAACTCACATGGAGACTGGTCTTTCCTGAGACCACGCCAGCGGGTCCCTGAGGTCTCCAGCGAAACTCGTGAGGGACCTGCCACAACTAGAGAAAATCTATGAGGTTCTTTCCCTGAGGCGAGATGAAGCCCATTTCTGCTGCGGCGTCTCGAGGGAAATCATGCCTTCCCTCTTGAACCTCGCAAGGGACCTTCCCACCATTGCTGCAACTCAAGAAGTTCCCCGACATATACATCCCCACCAGGGAGGAACACCGAGGGTCCCGGCACAACTCAGGAGGAGCCCCGTTTCCCCCTCATAAGCTCGAGATGAGGGTCCCTTTACCTGCTTCTTGGGGAAAGATTTCCCGCCGTTCTCTTCGCGTCTCAAGAGGTGGCACTCTCAACAGGAAAGCCAAGATCTCCAGTGGTCGTGCCAACATACTAAAATTCCCCCAGATGTCTAAGTCCTCTCCAGATGAACTTGATTTCCTTGCACTACCTTGAGTGTCATCCGCGTATCCCCTCACACCACGGTGGCTCGTGCCACAGCTCTGCAGCATCTCGAGGGATAGACAGAGATCCCTGGGTCAACTCGACAGGAAGCCTGACACTACTGCTACAGTGTCAGGGAGGAAAGCGGATGTGCATGTAACCACAGGAGACGAGGCCAGACTTCCCTGGGGAGACTCCAGAGGAACCCCAAGATCCATGCCAGCACTGGAGAGGGAAACTCAGGTTCCAACTTCAGCTCCAGATGGGGACTTAGGACCCGGCTATGACTAGTGAGCAATCCCGAGGGTCCCCTCTCAACTTGCAAGGAGACTGGCCTTTCCTGAGACCACGCGAGTGGTTCCCTGAGGTCCCCATCATAACTCGAGAGGGACCTGCCACAACTCGAGAAAAACCAGGAGGTTCTCCCCTCCAGGAAAGATGAGGCCATTTTCTATTGCGGCATTCCGAAAAAAATCACACCTTCCCTCCCGAACCTCAAAGGGTCCTTCACAACCTTGCTGCAACTCAAGAAGTTCCCCGACATACCCGTCTTCACTCAAGAGGAACCCTGAGGGTCCCAGCACAACTCCAGAGGGGCCCCCTTTGCCCATCCTCCGCTCCCGATGAGGGTTCCTTTCCCTGCTTTATCGGGAAAGGATTCTGGTGTTCCCGTTGCACATCAAGAGGACGTGCTTTCAACAGGAAAGTCGAGAGGAACTGAGTGGTCATGCCACCATTCCAAAAGATGCCCAAATGTCTCAGTCCACTCAAGATGAACCTGATTTCCATGCCCTGCCTCGAAGGTCACCCTGAGCATCGAATCACACAATGGTGGCACTTGCGACAGCCCTGTGGCACCTCGAGGGAAAGCCACAGATCCCTGTGTCAATCCGTTGGGAATCCTGACACTGCTGCTACACCTCGAGAGGATAACGGACGTGTAAGTCTCCACTCGAATGGAGTCCTGACTTTCCTGTGGAGACTCCAGAGGAACCCCAAGATCCATGTCAGCACTGGAGAGGAAAGCTCACGTTCTGGCAGGAGTTCCAGACGAGGAATTAGGACCCGACAGTGACTGGAGAGGAAACCTGAGGGGCCCCTCGCAACTCGAATGGAGACTGGTCTTTCCTTAGGCTACAAGCGTGTCCCTAAGGTCTCCACTGTAACTCGAGAGGGACCTCCTGCAACTAGAGAAAAACAAGGAGGTGATCCCCCGCAGGCGAGATGAGGCCCTTTTCTGCTGCGGCATCTCAAGGGAAATCACGCCTTCCCTCTTGAACCTCGCAAGGGTACTTCCCACCCTTGCTGCAACTCAAGAAGTTCCCCGACATATCCGTTCCCATGTGGGAGCAACACCGAGGCTCCCGGCACATCTCAGTAGGAGCCCCGTTTCACCCTCGTGAGCTCGAGATGAGGGTCCCTTTCCCTGCTGCGTCGGGAAAGGATTCCCGCCATTCCCATTGCATCTCAAGAGGTGGCGCTCTCAACAGGAAAGCCGAGATCTCCAGGGGTCGTGCCAAAATACTAAATGTCCCCCAGATATCTCAGTCCTCTCCAGATGAACCTAATTTCCCTGCATAACCTCGAGTGTCACCATGTATCGCCTCACACCACAGTGGCTCGTGCCACAGCCCTGTGGCATCTCGAGGGAAACACAGAGATCCCTGTGTCAACTCGACAGGAAGCCTGACAGTGCTGTTACAGCTCGGGAGGAAAGCGGACGTGCATGTAACCACAGGAGACGAGGCCTGACTCCCCTGGAGAGACTCCAGAGGAACCCCAAGATCCATGCCAGCACTGGAGAGGAAACCTCAGGTTCCAGCTTCGGCTCCAGATGGGGACTTGGGACCCGGCACTGACTGGAGAGGAATCCCGAGGAGCCCCTCTCAACTCGCACGGAGACTGGCCTTTCCTGAGGACACGTGAGTGAGTCCCTGAGGTCCCCATCGTAACTTGAGAGGGACCTGCCACAACTCGAGAAAAACAAGGAGGTTTTCCCCTCCAGGCGAGGTGAGGCCGTTTTCTGCTGTGGCATCCCGAGAGAAATCATCCCTTCCCTCCTGAACTTCAAAGGGTCCTTCACACCCTTGCTGCAACTCAAGAAGTTCCCTGACATACCCGTCTCAACTCGACAGGAACACTGAGGGTCCCACCACAACTCCAGAGGGGCCCCCTTTCCCCCTCCTCCGCTCCTGATGAGGGTTCCTTTCCCTGCTTCGTTGGGAAAGGATCCTGGCATTCCCGTCACACAGCAAGAAGACGTGCTCTCAACAGGAAAATTGAGAGGAACTCCAGGGGTTGTGCCACCATTCCAAAAGACCCCAAATGTCTCAGTCCAATTCAGATGAACCTGATTTCCCTGCCCTGCCTCGAAGGTCATCCCAAGTATCGAATCACAGCACAGTGTCACGTGCGACAGCCCTGTGGCACCTCGAGGGAAAGCCACAGATTCCTGTGTCAATCCGTCGGGAAGCCTGACACTGCTGCTACAGCTCGGGAGGTAAACGGACGTGTATGTCTCCACTCGAATAGAGACGTGACTCTACTGTGGAGACTCCAAATGAACCCCAAGATCCATGTCAGCATTGGAGTGGAAACTCAGATTCTGGCCGTAGTTCCAGATGATGAGCTAGGACCCGACACTGACTGGAGAGGAATCGTGAGGGGCCCCTCGCAACTCACATGGAGACTGGTCTTTCCTGAGGCCAAGCCAGCGGTTTCCTGAGGTCCCCGTCAGAATTCGAGAGGGACCAGTCGCAACTCGAGAAAAACCAGGAGGTTCTCCCCTGCAGGCGAGATGAGGCCCTTTTTTGCTGTGGTGTCTCGAGTCAGCACTGGAGAGGAAACCTCAGGTTCCATCTTCAACTCCAGATGAGGACTTAGGACCTGGCAACGACTGGAGAGGAATCCCGAAGGGCTGCTCTCAAACCGCACAGAGACTGGCCTTTCCTGAGGCCATGAGAGCGGGTCCCTGAAGTCCCCATCGTAACTTGAGAGGGACCTGCCAGAACTCGAGAAAAACCAGGGGATTCTCCCCTCCAGGCGAGACAAGGCCGTTTTCTGCTGTGGCATCCCAAGAGAAATCACGCCTTCCCACCTGTAACACAAAGGGTCCTTCACACCCTTGCTGCAACTCAAGAAGTTCCCCAATATACCCATCTCCACTCGAGTGGAACACTGAGGGTCCCAACTCAACTCAAGAAGGACCCCTTTCTCCCTCCTCCACTCCAGATGAGGGTTCCTTTACCTGCTTCATTGGGAAAAGATTCTGGCGTTCCATTCGCACAGCAAGAAGACGTGCCCTCAACAGGAATGTCGAGAGGAACTCCAGGGGTGGTGCAACCATTCCAAAAGACCCCCAAATGTCTAAGTCCACTCCAGATGAACCTGATTTCCCTGCCCTGCCTCGATGGTCACTCCCAGCATCGAATCATACCATGGTGAAAAGGCAAAAGCCCTGAGGGACCTCAAGGAAAAGCCACAGATCCCTGTGACAACCCTCAGGAAGCCTGACACTGCTGCTTCAGCTCGGGAGGAAAACGGATGTGTATGTCTCCACTCGAGATGAGTACTCCAGAGGTACCCCAAGATCCATGTCAGCACTGGTGAGGAAACCTCAGGTTCTGGCCGCAGTTCCAGATGAGGACCTAGGACTTGAAAAGACTGGAGAGGAATCCCAAGGGGCCCCTCGCAACTCGCATGGAGACTGGTCTTTCCTGAGGCCATGCAAGCAGGTCTCTGAGGTCCCTGTCATAACTCGAGAGAGACCTGCCACAACTCGAGAAAAACCATGAGGTTCTTTCCCTACAGGCGAGATGAGGCCGTTTTCTGCTGCGGCGTCTCGAGGGAAGTCACACCTTCACTCTTGAAACTTGCAAGATTCCTTCCCACCCTTGATGCAACTCAAGAAGTTCCCCGACATACCCGTCCCCACGTGGGAGGAAAACCGAGGGTCCTGGCACAATTCAGGAGGAGCCCCGTTTGCCCCTCGTGAGCTCGAGATGAGGGTCCATTTCCTTGCTACTTCAGGAAAGGATTGCCTCTGTTCCCGTCGCATCTCATGGTGTCACTCTCAACAGGAAAGCCAAGATCTCCAGGGGTTGTGCCAACATACTAAAAGTCCCCCAGATGTCTCAGTCCACTCCAGAGGAACCTGATTTCCCTGCACTACCTTGAGTGTCACTCGCATATCCACTCACACCACGGTGGCTCATGCCACAGCCCTGTGGCATCTCGAGGGTAAGACAGAGATCGCGGGGTCAACTCGACGGGAATGCTGACACTGCTTCTACAGCTCGGGAGGAAAGCAGACGTGCATGTAACCACAGGAGACGAGGCCTGATTCCCCTGGGGAGACTCCAGAGGAACCCCAAGATCCATGCCAGCACTGGAGAGGAAAACTCAGGTTTCAGCTTCGGCTCCAGACAGGGACTTAGGACCCAGCACCGACTGGAGAGGAATCCCGAGGGGCCCCTCTCAACTCGCATGGAGACTGGCCTTTCCTGAGGCCACACGAGTGGGTCCCTGAGGTCCCCATTGTAACTCGAGAGGGACCTGCCGCAACTCAGGAAAAACCAGGAGGTTTTCCCCTGCAGGAGACATGAGGCTGTTTTCTGCTGCGGCGTCTCGAGGGAAACCACGCCCTCCCTTTGGAACCTCGCAAGGGTATTTCCCACCATTGCTGCAACTCAAGAAGTTCCCCGACATACCCGTCCCCAGGCGGGAGGAAAACCAAGGATCCTTGCACATCTCAGGAGGAGACCCATTTCCTCCTTGTGAGCTCGAGATGAGGGTCCCTTTCCCTGCTTCATCGGGAAAGGATTCCCACCATTCCCGTCGCATCTCAAGAGGTGGTGCTCTCAACAGGAAAGCCAAGATCTCCATGGGTTGTGCCAACATACTAAAACTCCCCCAGATGTCTCAGTCCACTCCAGATGAACATGATTTCACTGTACTAACTCGAGTGTCACCCGCGTATCCACTTTCACCACGGTGGCTCGTGCCACAGCCCTGTGGCATCTCGAGGGAAAGACAGAGATCCCTGGGTCAACTCGACGGGAATGCTGACACTGCTGCTACAGCGCGGGAAGAAAGCAGACATGCATGTAACCACAGGAGACAAGGCCTGACTCCCCTGGGGAGACTCCAGAGGAACCCCAAGATCCATGCCAGCACTGGAGAGGAAACCTCAGGTTCTGGCCACAGTTCCAGAAGCGGACCTAGAGCCCCACACTGACTGGAGAGGAATCCCGAGGGGCCCCTCGCAAGTTGCATGAAGACTGGTCTTTCCTGAGGCCTTGCCAGTAGGTCCATGAGGTTCCCATCGTACCTCAAGAGGGACCTGCCACAACTTGAGAAAAACCAGTAGGTTCTCCCCTGCAGGCGAAATGAGGCCCTTTTCTGCTGCAGCATCTCGAGGGAATTCACGCCTTCCCTCTTGAATCTGGCAAGGGTCATTTCCACCCTTGCTGCAACCCAGGAAGTTCCCTGACTTACCCATCCCCACGTTTGAGGAACACCGAGGTTCCCGGCACAACTCAGGAGGAGCCCCGTTTCCCCCTCGTGAGCTCGAGATGAGGGTCCCTTTCCCTGCTTCGTCGGGAAAGGATTCACGGCGTTCCCATCACATTTCACGAGGTTGCGATCTCAACAGGAAAGCCGAGATCTCCAGGGTTCATGCCAAAATATTAAATGTCACCCAGATGTCTCATTCCACTCCAGATGAATCTGATTTCCCTGCCCGTTCTCGAGTGTTCACCCGCATAATGCCTCACACCACAGTGGCTTGTGCCACAGCCCTGTGGCATCTCGAGGGAAACACAGAGATCCCTGGGTCAACTTGACGGGAAGCCTGACACTGCTGCTACAGCTCGGGAGGAAAGCGGACGTGCATGTAACCACAGGAGACGGAACCTGACTCCCCTGGGGAGACTCCAGAGGAACCCCAAGATCCATGCCAGTGCTGGAGAGGAAACCTCAGGTTCCAGTTTCGGCTCCAGACGGGGAATTAGGACCCGGCACCGACTGGGGAGGAATCCCGAGGGGCCCCTCTTAACTCGCACGGAGACTGGCCTTTCCTGAGGCCACTCGTGCGGGTCCCTGAGGTCCCGTGGTAACTCGAGAGGGACCTGCCGCAACTCGAGAAATACCAGGAGTTTGTCCCCAACAGGTGAGATGAGGACGTTTTCCGCTTCGGCATCTGGAGAGAAATCACGCCTTCCCTCCTGAACCTCAAAGGGTCCTTCACACCCTTGCTGCAACTCAAGGAGTTCCCCGACGTACCCGTGTCCACTCGAGAGGGACACTGAGGGTCCCACGATAACTCAAAAGGAGCCCCCATTCCCCCTCCTCCACTCCACATAAGGCTTACCTTCCCTGCTTCATCGGGAAAGGATTCTGGGATTACAGTCGCACAGCAAGAGGACGTGCTCTCAACAGGAAAGTTGAAAGGAACTCCAGGGGTCTTGCCACCTTCCCAAAAGACCCCCAAATGTCTCAGTCCACTCCAGATGAACCTGATTTCCCTGCCTGCCTTGAAGGTCACCGTGAGTATCGAATAACACCATGGTGGCAAGTGTGACAGCCTTTGGCACCTCGAGGCAAAGCCACAGATCACTGTGTCAACTAGTCGGGAAGCCTGACACTGTGGCTACAGCTCGGGAGGAAAATGGACATATATGTCTCGACTCGAGAGGAGTCCTGACTCTCTTGTGGAGACTCCAGAAGAACCCCAAGAACCATGTCAGCACTGGAGAAGAAACCTCAGGTTCTGGCCGCAGTTCCAGACTGGACCCAACAATGAATGGAGAGGAATCCCTAGGGGCACCTCACAACTCGCATGGAGACTGGTCTATCCTGAGGCCTCAACTCGAAGGGAACACTGACACTGCTGCTCCAGCACCGGAGGAAAGAGGGCGTGCACGTAACCACCGGAGACGAGGCCTGATTCCCCTGGGGAGATGTGTATAAGAGACAGGGTCTATCCTGAGGCCATGCCAGCGGGTCCCTGAGGTCCCCATTTATCTCGAGAGGGACCTGCCACAACTCGAGAAATACCAGGAGGTTCTCCCCTGCAGGGGAGATGAGGCCCTTTTCTGCAGTGGCATCTCGAGGGAAATCACGCATTCCCTATTGAACCTCGTAAGGGTCCTTCCCACCCTTGCTGCTACTCAAGAAGTTCCCCGTCATACCCGTCACCTTGCAGGAGGAACACCAAGGGTCCTGGCACAACTCAGGAAGAGCCCTGTTTCCCCCTCATGAGCTCGAGATGGGGGTCTCATTCCCTGCTTCATTGGGAAAGGATTCCCGCTGTTCCTGTCACATCTCAAGAGGTGGCGCTCTCAACAGGAAAGTCGAGATCTCCAGGGGTGGTGCCAACATACTAAAAGTCCCACAGATGTCTCAGTCCACTGTAGATGAACCTGATTTCCCTGCACTTCCTCGAGTGTCACCCGTGTTTCACCTCACCCCACGGTGGCTCCTGCCACAGCCCTGTGGCATCTCGAGGGAAAGACAGAGATCCCTTGGTCAACTCGACGGGAATACTGACACTGCCGCTACAGCTTGGGTGGAAAGCGGATGTGCAAGTAATGACAGGAGATGAGGCCTGACACCCCTGGGGAGACTCCAGAGGAACCCCAAGATCCATGGCAGCACTGGAGAGGAAACCTCAGATTCTGGAAGCAGTTACAGACGAGGACATGGAACCCAACAATGACTGCAGAAGAATCCCGAGGGGACCCTCACAACTTGCATGGAGACTGGACTTTCCTGAGGTCATGCCAGCAGGTCCCTGAGGTCCCCGTTGTAACTCAAGAGGGACCTGCCACAGCTCGAGAAAAACCAGGAGGTTCTCCCCTCCAGGTGAGATGAGGCCGTTTTGTGCTGCGGCATCCTGAGAGAAATCACGGTTTCCCTCCTAAACCTCAAAGGGTCCTTCACACACTTGCTGCATCTCAAGAAGTTCTGCAACATACCCGTCTCCAATTTAGAGGAACACTGAGGGTCCCACCACAACTTAAGAGGAGCCCCCTTTCCCCCTCCTCCACTCCAGATGCAGGTTCCTCTGCCTGATTCGTCGGTAAAGGATTCAGACATTCCCGTCGCACAGCAAGAGGACATGCTCTCAACAGGAAAGTTCAGAGGAACTCCAGGAGGAGTGCCACCGTTCCAAAAGACCCCCAAATGTCTCAGTCCACTTCAGCTGAACCTGATTTCCTTGCCCTGCCTTGAAGGTCACCTCGAAAATTGAATCACCCCATGGTGGCACATGCAACAGCCCTGTGGCACCTCGAGGGAAAGCCACAGATCCCTGTGTCAACTCGTCGGGAAGCCTGACACTGCTGCTACAGTTCGGTAGGAAAACGGATGTGTTTGTCTCCACTCAAGAAGAGTCCTGACTCTCCTGTGGAGACTCCAGAGGAACCCCAAGATCCATGTAAGCACTGGAGAGGAAACCTCAGGTTCTGGCTGAAGTTCCAGACGAGGACTTAGGACCCGACACTGACTGGAGAGGAATCCCAAGGGGTCCCTCGCAACTCGAATTGAGACTGGTCTTTCCTGAGGCCACGCCAGCGGGTCCCTGAGGTCCCCATCGTAACTCAAGAGGGACCTGCTGCAACTCGAGAAAAACCAGGAGGTTCTCACCTGCAGGCGAGATGAGGCCCTTTTCTGCTGCGGCTTCTCGAGGGAAATCACGTCTTCTTTCTTGAACCTTGCAAGGGTCCTTTTCACTCATGCTGCAAGTCAAGAACTTCCCCAGCATACCGTCCCCACGCGGGAGGAAAACATTGTGACCCGGCACAACTCAGGAGTAGCCCCGTTTCCTGCTCGTGAGCGTGAGATGAGTGTCCCTTTCCTTGCTTGGTCGGGAAAGGATTCCCACCATTCCCGTCACATCTCAAGAGGTGGCGCTCTCAACAGGAAAGCCAAGATCTCCAGGGGTCGTGCAAACATACTAAAAGTCCCCCAGATGTCTCAGTCCACTCCAGATGAACCTGATTTCCCTGCACTACCTCCAGTGTCAGCCGCGTATCACCTCACAACACAGTAGCTCGTGACTCAGCTCTGTGGCTTTTCGAGGGAAAGAAAGAGATCCCTGGGTCAACTCGAAGGGAAGCCTGACACTGCAGCTACAGCTCAGGAGGAAAGCTGACGTGTGTGTAACCACAGGAGACGAGGCCTGATTCCCCTGGGGAGACTCCAGTGGAACCCCAAGATCAATGCCAGCACTGGAGAGGAAACCTCAGGTTCCAGCTTCGGCTCCAGACGGGGACTTAGGACCCGGCACCGACTTGAGAGGAATCCCGAGGGGCCCCTCTCAACTTGCATGGAGACGGGCCTTTCCTGAGGCCACGCGAGTGGGTCCCTGAGGTCCCCGTCGTAACTCATGAGGGACCTGTTGCAACTCGAGAAAAACCAGGAGGTTCTCCCATCCAGGCGAGATGAGGCCATTTTCTGCTGGGGCATCACAGGAGAAATCACGCCCTCCCTCCTGAACCTCAAAGGGTCCTTCACATCCTTGCTGTAACTCAAGAAGTACCCCGACATACCCGTCTACACTCAAGAAGAACACTGAAGGTCCCACCACAACTCAAGAGGAGCCCCGTTTCCCCCTCGTGAGCTCGAGATGAGGGTTCCTTTACCTGCTTCGTCGGGAAAGGTTTCTGGCGTTCCTGTCGCACAGCAAAAGGATATGCTCTCAACAAGAAATTTGAGAGGAATTCCAGGGGTCGTGCCACCATTCCAAAAGACCCCCAAATGTCTCAGTACACTCCAGATGAACCTGATTTCCCTGCCCTGCCCTGAAGGTCACCCCGAGCATCGAATCACACCATGGTGGCACGTGTGACCAGCCCTGTGGCACCTCAAGGGAAAGCCACAGATCCCTGTGTCTATTAGTTGGGAAGCCTGACACTGCTGCTACTGCTCGGGAGGAAAACGGACATGCATGTCTCCACTCGAGAAGAGTACTGATTTTTCTGTGGAGACTCCAGAGGAACCCCAAGATCCACGTCAGCACTGGAGAGGAAACCTCAGATTCTGACTGCAGTTCCAGACGAGGACCTGGAACCCAACAATGACTGGAGAGGAATCCCGAGGGGACCCTCACAACTTGCATGGAGACTGGACTTCCCTGAGGACACGCCAGTGGGTCCCTGCGGTCTCCGTTGTAACTCGGGAGGGACCTGCCGCAACTCGAAAAAAAAGCAGGAAGTTCTCCCCTGCAGGCGAGATGAGGCCCTTTTCTGCTGAGGCGTCTCGAGGGAAATCACGCCTTCCCTCTTGAACCTCGCGAGTGTCCTTCCCACCCTTGCTGCAACTCAAGAATTTCCCCGACATAACCGTCCCCATGCGGGAGGAACACGGAGGGTCCCGGCACAACTAAGGAGGAGGTCCGTTTCCCCCTCGTGAACTCGATTTGATGGTCCCTTTCCCTGCTTCGTCGGTAAAGGATTCTCGCTATTCCTATCGCAATTCAAGAGGTGGCACTCTCAACAGGAATGCCGAGATCTCCAGGGGTCGTGCCAACATACTAAAAGTCCCCCAGATGTCTCAGTCTACTCCAGATGAACCTGATTTCCCTGCACTACCTCCAGTGTCAGCCGCGTATCACCTCACACCACTAAGGCTCATGACTCAGCTCTGTGGCATCTCGAGGGAAAGACAGAGATCCCTGGGTCAACTCGAAGGGAAGCCTGACACTGCTGCTACAGCTCGGGAGTAAAGCGGACTTGCATGTAACCACAGGAGACGAGGCCTGATTCCCCTGGGGAGACTCCAGTGGAACCCCAAGTTCAATGCCAGCACTGGAGAGGAAACCTCAGGTTCCTGCTTTGGCTCCAGACGGGGACTGAGGACCCAGCACCTACTTGAGAGGAATCCCGAGGGGCCCCTCTCAACTCGCACGGAGACTGGCCTTTCCTGAGGCCACACGAGCGGGTCCCTGAACTCCCCAACATAACTCAAGAGTGACCTGCTGCAACTCTAGAAAAACCAGAAGGTTCTCCCATCCAGGCGAGATGAGGCCATTTTCTGCTGGGGCATCCCAGGAGAAATCACGCCTTCCCTACTGAACCTCAGAGAGTCCTTCACACTCTTGCTGTAACTCAAGAAGTACCCTGACATACCCGTCCACACTCGAGAGGAACACTGAGGGTCCCACCACAACTCAAGAGGAGCCCCCTTTCCCCCTCGTGAGCTCGAGATGAGGGTTCCTTTACCTGCTTTGTCGGGAAAGGTTTCTGGCATTCCCGTCGCACAGCAAGAGGATGTGCTCTCAACAGGAAATTCGAGAGAAATTCCAGGGGTCGTGCCACCATTCCAAAGGACACCCAAATGCCTCAGTCCACTCCAGATGAACCTGATTTCCCTGCCCTGCCCTGAAGGTCACCCCGAGCATGGAATCACACCACGGTGGCACGTGCGACAGTCCTGTGGCACCTCGAGGGAAAGCCACAGATCCCTGTGTCAACTCGTCGGGAAGCCTGACACTGCTGCTGCAGCTCCGGAGGAAAACGGACATGTATGTCTCCACTTGAGAAGAGTCCTGACTCTCCTGTGGAGACTCCAGAGGAAGCCCAAGATCCATGTCAGCACTGGAGAGGAAACCTCAGTTTCTGGCCGCAGTTCCAGTCAAGGACCTAGGACCCGACACTGACTGGAGAGGAATCCCGAGGGGCCTCTTGCAACTCGCATGGAGACTGGTCTTTCCTGAGGCCACATCAGCGGGTCCCTGAGGTCCCCGTCGTAACTCGAGAGGGACCTGCCACAACTCGAGACAAACCAGGAGGTTCTCCCCTGCAGGCGAGATGAGGCCCTTTTCTGGTGTGGCATCTCGAGGGAAATCACGTCTTCCTTCTTGAACCTCGCAAGGGTCCTTTTCACTCATGGTGCAACTCAAGAACTTCCCTGGCATACCGTCCCCATGTGGGAGGAAAACATTGGGACCGGGCACAACTCAGGAGTAGCCCCGTTTCCTGCTCGTGAGCGCGAGATGAGTGTCTCTTTCCTTGCTTGGTTGGGAAAGGATTCCCGCTGTTCCCGTCACATCTCAAGAGGTGGGGCTCTCAACAGGTCCTGCTGCAAAGCGACAAATACCATGAGGTTCTTTCCCTGCAGGCGATATGAGGCCCTTTTCTGCTGCGGCATCTCGAGGGAAATCATGCCTTCCCTCTTGAACCTCGCAAGGGTAATTCCCACCCTTGCTGCAACTCAAGAAGTTCGCCGACATATCCGTTCCCATGTGGGAGCAACACCCAGTGTCCCGGCACATCTCAGGAGGAGCCCCATTTCACCCTCTTGAGCTCGAGATGAGGGTCCCTTTCCCTGCTTCGTCGGGAAAGGCTTCCCGCCATTCCCATCGCATCTCAAGAGGTGGCACTCTCAACAGGAAAGCCGAGATCTCCAGGGGTCGTGCCAACATACTAAAATTCCCCCAGATGTCTCAGTCCACTCCAGATGAACCTGATTTCCCTGCACTACCTCGAGTGTCACCGGTGTATCGCCTCACACCACGGTGGCTCATGCTACAGGCCTGTGGCATCTTGAGGGAAAGACAGAGATCCTGGGGTCAAGTTGAGGGATAGCCTGACACTGCAGCTACAGCTCGGGAGGAAAGTGGACGTGCATGAAACCACAGGAGACGAGGCCTGGCTCCCCTTGAGAGACTTCAGAGAAAGCTCAAGTTCCACGCCAGCAATAGAGAGGAAACCTCAGGTTCCAGGGACTTCGGGCCTTGAACCGACTGGCAAGGAATCCCGAGGAGCCCCTCTCAACTCGCTCGGAGACTGGCCTTACCTGAAGCCACGCGAGAGGGTCCCTGAGGTCCCCATCGTAACTCGAGAGGGACCTGCCGCAACTCGAGAAAAACCAGGAGGTTCTCCCCTCCAGGCGAGATGAGGCCGTTTTCTGCTTCGTGCGACAGCCCTTTGGCACCTGAAGTGAAAGCCACAGATACCTGTATCAACCCATCGGGAAGCCTTAAACTGCTACTATGGTTCGGGAGGAAAACGGACGTGTATGTCTCCACTCGCGAAGAGTCCTGACTCTCCTGTGGAGACTCTAGATGAACCCCAAGATCCATGTCAGCACTGGAGAGGAAACCTCAGTTTCTGGCCGCAGATCCAAATGAGGACCTAGGACCCGACACTCATTGGAGAGGAATCCCGAGAGGCCACTCGCAACTCGCATGGAGACTGGCCTTTCCTGAGGCCACGTGAGTGGGTCCCTGAGGTCCCCATCATAACTCGAGAGGGATCTGCCTTAACTCATTAAAAACCACAAGGTTCTCCCCTCCAGGCGAGATGAGGCCGTTTTATGCTGCGGCATCCCGAAAGAAAGCACACCTTCCCTCCTGAACATCAAAGGGTCCTTCACACCCTTGCTGCAATTCAAGAAGTTCCCCGACATAACCATCTCCCCTCGAGAGGTACACTGATGATTCCACCACAACTCCAGAGGAGCCCCCTTTGCCCCTCCTCCACTCTTTCGCATCTCAAGAGGTGGCACTCTCAACAAGAAAGCCGAGATCTCCAGGGGTCAAGCCAACATACTAAAAGTCCCCCAGATGTCTCAGTCCACTCCAGATGAACCTGATTTCCCTGCACTACCTCCAGTGTCAGCCGTGTATCGCCTCACACCACGGTGGCTCGTGACTCAGCTCTGTGGCATCTCGAGGGAAAGACAGAGATCCCTGGGTCAACTCGAAGGGAAGCGTGACACTGCAGTTACAGCTCGGGAGGAAACCAGACGTGTGTGTAACCACAGGAGACGAGGCCTGATTCCCCTGGAGAGACTCCAGTGGAACCCCAAGATCAATGCCAGCACTGGAGAGGAAACCTCAGGTTCCTGCTTTGGCTCCAGACGGGGACTTAGGACCCGGCACCGACTTGAGAGGAATCCCGAGGGGCCCCTCTCAACTCGCACGGAGACTGGACTTTCCTGAGGACATGCCAGCGAGTCCCTGAGGTCCCCATCATAACTCGATTGGGATCTGTCACAACTCTAGAAAAAACAGGAGGTTCTCCTCTGAAGGCGAGATGAGGCCCTTTTCTGCTGTGGTGTCTCGAGGGAAATCATGCCTTCCTTCTTGAAACTCGCAAGGGTTCTTCCCACCCTTCCTGCAACTCAAGAAGTTCCCCGACATACCCGTCCCTACGTGAGAGGAACACTGAGGGTCCCGGCACAACTTAGGAGGAGCCCTGTTTCCCCCTTGTGAGCTCAAGATGAGGGTCCTTTTCCTTGCTTCATCAGGAAAGGATTCCCGCCATTCCTGTCACATCTCAAGAGGTGGTGCTATCAACAGCAAAGCCGAGATCTCCAGGGGTTATGCCAACATACTAACAGTCCCCCAGATGTCTCAGTCCACTCCAGATGAACCTGATTTCCCTGCACTACCTGGAGTGTCACCCGCGTATCGTCTCACACCACTGTGGCTCGTGCCACAGCCCTGTGGCATCTCGAGGGAAAGACAGGGATCCCTGGTTCAACTTGACGGGAAGTCTGACACTGCTGCTAAAGCTCGGGAGGAAAGCGGACATGCATGTAATCACAGGAGACGAGGCCTGACTCCCCTGGGGAGACTCCAGAGGAACCCCAAGATCCATGCCAGCACTGGAGAGGAAACCTCAGCTTCCAACTTTGGCTCCAGACGAGGATTTAGGACCCGGCACCGACTGGAGAGGATTCCCGAGCGGCCCCTCTCAACTCGCACAGAGACCGGCCTTTCCTGAGGCCACGCGAGTGGGTCTCGGATGTCCCCATCATAACTCGAAAGGGACCTGCCACAACTCGAGAAAAACCAGGACGTTCTCCCCTCCAGGCGAGATAAAGCCGTTTTCTGCTGCAGCATCCCAAGAGAAATCACGCCTTCCCTCTTGAACCTCACAGGGTCCTTCACACCCTTGCTGCAACTCAAGAAGTTCCCCAACATACCCGTCTCCTCTCGAGAGGGACACTGAGGGTCCCACCACAACTCAAGAGGAGCCCCCTTTGCCCTCCTCCTCTCCAGATGAGGGTTCCTTTCCCTGTTTCATCGGGAAAGGATTCTGGCATTCCCGTCGCATGGCAAAAGGACGTGCTCTCAACAGGAAAGACGAGAGGAACTCCAGGGGACGAGCCTCCATTTCAAAAGACCCCCAAATGTCTCAGTCCACTCCAGATGAACCTGATTTACTGCCCTGCCCTGAAGGTCACCCCGAGCATCGAATCACACTATGGTGGTACGTGCGACAGCCCTGTGGCACCTCAAGGGAAAGCCACAGATCCCTGTGTCAACTTGTCGGGAAGCATGACACTGCTCCTACTGCTCAGGAGGAAATCAGACGTGTATGTCTCCACTCAAGAAGAGTCCTGATTCTTCTGTGGAGACTACAGAGGAACTCCAAGATCCATGGCAGCACTGGAGAGGAAAGCTCAGATTCTGACTGCAGTTCCAGGTGAGGACCTGGAACCCAACAATGACTGGAGAGGAATCCCGAGGGGCCCCTCGCAACTTGCATGGAGACTGGAATTTCCTGAGGCCAAGCCAGTGGGTCCCTGCAGTCCCCGTTGTAACTAGAGAGGGACGTGCCACAACTCGAAAAAAAGCAGGAAGTTCTCCCCTGCAGGCAAGATGAGGCCCTTTTCTGTTGAGGTGTCTCGAGGGAAATCACGCCTTCCCACTTGAACCTCGCAAGTGTCCTTCCCAGCCTTGCTGCAACTCAAGAAGTTCCCCTACATACCCTTCGCCATGCGGGAGGAACACCTAGGGTCCTGGCACAACTCAGGAGGAGCCCCGTTTCCCCCTCATGAGCTCGAGATTAGGGTCCCTTTCCCTGCTTTCTTGGGAAAAGTTTCCCGCCTTTCCCATTGCATCTCAAGAGGTGGAACTCTCAACAGGAAAACCGAGATCTCCAGGGGCCATGCCAACATACTAAAAGTCCCCCAGATGTCTCAGTCCACTCCAGGTGAACCTGTTTCCCTGCCCTGTGTTGAGTGTCACCCGCGTATTGCCTCACCCCACGGTGGCTTGTGCCACAGGCATGTACCATCTCGAGGGAAAGACAGAGATCCCTGAATCAACACAACAAGAAGCCTGACACTGCTGCCAAAGGTTATGAGAAAAGCGGACGCCCATGTAACCAGAGGAGATGAGGCCTGACTCCCCTGGGGAGACTCCAGAGGAACCTCAAGATCCATGCCAGCACTGCAGAGGAAACCTCAGGTTCCAGCTTCGGCTCCAGACAGGGACTTAGGACCTGGCACCGACTGGATAGGAATCCCGAGGTGCCCCTCTCAACTCGCATGGAGACTGGCCTTTCCTGATGCCACGCATGCAGGTCCCTGAGGTTCCCACCATAACTCAAGAGGGACCTGCCGCAACTCGAGAAAAACCAGGAGCTACCCCCCTCCAGGAGAGATGAGGCCGTTTTCTGCTGCGGCATCCTGAGAGAAATTACGCCTTCCCTCCTGAATGTCAAACAGTCCTACACACCCTTGCTACAACTCAAGAAGTTCCCCAAAATGTCCGTCTCAACTCGAGAGGAACACTGAGTGTCCCACCCCAACTCAAGAGGGGCCTCCTTTCCCTCTCCTCTGCTTCAGATGAGGGTTCCTTTTCCTGCTTCGTCGGGAAAGGATTCTCACGTTCCCGTCGCACAGCAAGAGGACGTGCTCTCAACAGGAATGTCGAGAAGAACTCCAGGGTTCGTGCCACCATTCCAAAAGACCCCCAAATGTTCCAGTCCACTCCAGATGAACCTGATTTCCCTGCACTACCTCAAGTGTCACCCACGTATTGCCTCACACCACGGTGGCTCATACCACAGCCCTGTGGCATCTCAAGGGAAAGACAGAGATCCCTGGGTCAACTCAACAGGAAGCCTGACACTGCTGCTACAGCTCGGGAGAAAAGTGGAAGTGCATGTAACCACAGGAGACTAGGCCTGATTCCCCTGGGGAGACTCCAGGGTAACCCCAAGATCAATGCCAGCACTGGAGAGGAAACCTCATGTTCCAGCTTCGGCTCCAGACAGGGACATAGGACCCGGCACCGACTGGAGAGGAATCCCGNAAAAGTGGAAGTGCATGTAACCACAGGAGACTAGGCCTGATTCCCCTGGGGAGACTCCAGGGTAACCCCAAGATCAATGCCAGCACTGGAGAGGAAACCTCATGTTCCAGCTTCGGCTCCAGACAGGGACATAGGACCCGGCACCGACTGGAGAGGAATCCTGGCTGGCCCTTCTCAACTCGAATGGAGACTGGCCTTTCCTGAGGCCATGCGAGCGGGTCCCTGAGGTCCCCGACGTAACTTGAGAGGGACCTTCCACAACTTGAGAAAAACCAGGAGGTTCTCCCCTCCAGGTGAGATGAGGCCGTTTTCTGCTGTGGCATCCCGAAAGAAATCACGCCTTCCCTCCTGAACCTCAAATGGTCCTTCACACCCTTGCTGCAACTTGAGAAGTTCGCCGATATACCCGTGTCCCCTCGAGAGGAACATTAAGGGTCTCACCACAGTTCAAGAGGGGCCTCCTTTCCCCTCCTCTGCTCCAGATGTGGTTTCATTTCCCTGCTTCGTTGGGAAAGGATTCTGGCGTTCCCGTCGCACAGCAAGAGGACGTGCTCTCAACAGGAATGTCAAGAGGAACTCCAGGCATCGTGCCACCATTCAAAAAGACCCCCAAATGTCTAAGTCCACTCCAGAAGAATTTTATTTCCCTGCCCTGCCTCAAAGGTCACCCTGAGCATCGAATCACACAATGGTGGCACATAAGACAGCCCTGTGGCACCTCGAGGGAAAGCCACAGATCCCTGTGTCAACTCATGGGGAAGTCTGACACTGCTGCTACAGCTCACGAGGAAAACGGACGTGTATGTCTCCACTCGAGAAGATTACAGCTCGGGAGGAAAGCAGACGTGCATGTAACCACAGGAGACGAGGCCTGACTCCCCTTGAGAGACTCCAGAGGAAACCCAAGATCCATGCCAGCACTGGAGGGGAAACCTCAGGTTCCAGCTTCGGCTTCAGATGGGGACTTAGGACCTGGCACCGACTGAAGAGGAATCCCGAGGGGCCCCTCCCAACACGCATGGACACTGGTCTTTACTGAGGCCACGCGAGCGGGTCCCTGAGGTCCCCGTCGTAACGCGAGAGGGAACTGCTGCAACTCGATAAAAACCAGGAGGTTCTCCCCTGCAGGCGAGATGAGGCTCTTTTCTGCTGGGGCATCTCGAGGGAAATCACGCCTTCCCTCTTGAATGTCGCAAGAGTCCTTCCCACCCTTGCTGCAACTCAAGAAGTTCCCTGACATACCCGTCCCCACACGGGAGGAAAATCGAGGGTCCCAGCACAACACAGGAGGAGCCCTGTTTCCCCCTCGTGAACTCGAGATGAGGGTCCCTTTCCCGGCTTTGTTGGGAAAGGATTCCCGCTGTTCCCGTCGCATCTCAAGAGGTGGTGCTCTCAACAGGAAAGCCGAGATCTCCAGGGGTCGTGCAAACATACTAAAAGTCCCCCAGATGTCTCAGTGCACTCCAGATGAACCTGATTTCCCTGCCCTGCCTTGAAAGTCACCCGCGTATCGCTGCACAGCACGGTGGCTCGTGCCACAGCCCTTTGGCATCTCAAGGGAAAGACAGAGATCCCTGGGTCAACATGATGGGAAGCCTGACACTGCTGCTACAGCTCGGGAGGAAAGCAGACGTGCATGTAACCACAAGAGACGAGGCCTGACTCCCCTGGGGAGACTCCAGTGGAACCCCAAGATCCATGCCAGCACTGGAGAGGAAACCTCAGGTTCCAACTTCAGCTCCAGACGGGGACTTAGGACCCGTACCAACTGGAGAGGAATCCCGAGGCGCCCCTCTCAACTCGCACAGAGACTGGCCTTTCCTGAGGCGACTCCATCGGGTCCATGAGGTCCCCGTCATAATTTGAGAGGGACCTGCTGCAACTGGAGAAAAACCAGGAGGTTCTCCCCTCCAGGCGAAATGAGGCCATTTTCTGCTTTGGCATCGCAAGAGAAATCAAGCCTTCCCTCCTGAACCTCAAAGGATCTTTCACACCCTTGATGCAACTCAGGAAATTCCGCGACATACCACTCTCGACTTGAGAGGAACACTGTGTGTCCCACCACAACTCAAGAGGAGCCCCCTTTCCTAATCCTCTGCTCCAGATGAGGGTTCCTTTCCCTGCTTCATCGGGAAAGGATTCTGGCGTTCCCGTCGTACCACAAGAGGACGTGCTCTCAACAGGAATGTCGAGAGTATCTCCAGGGGTCGTGCCAACATACTAAAAGTCCCCCAGATGTCTCAGTCCATTCCAGATGAACCTGAATTCCCTGAACCGCCTCGAAGGTTACCCTGAGCATCGAATTACACCACGGTGGCACCTGCGACAGCCCTGTGGCACCTCGAGGGAAAGCTACAGACACCTGTGTCAACCCCTCAGGAAGCCTAACACTGCTGCTACAGCACAGGAGGAAAGCGGACGTGCATGCAACCACAGGAGACGAGGCCTGATTCCCCTTGAGAGACTCCAGAGAAACCCCAAGTTCCATGCCAGCACTGGAGAGGAAACCTCAGCTTCCAACTTCTGCTCCAGATGGGGACTTAGGACCCGGCACCGACTTAAGAGTAATCCCGAGGGACTCCTCTCAACTCGCACAGAGACTGGCCTATCCTGAGGCCACGTGAGCAGGTCACTGAGGTCCCCATCATAACTCGAGAGGGACCTGCCGCAACTCGAGAAAAACCAGGAGGTTCTCCCCTCCAGGCGAGATGAGGCCGTTTTCTGCTCTGGCATTCTGATTGAAATCACGCCTTCCCTCCTGAAACTTGCAAGGGTCCTTCCCAACCTTGCTTCAACACAAGAAGTTTCCCGACATACCCATCCCCATGTGGGTGGAACACTGAGGGTCCCGGCACATCTCAAGAGGAGCCCCGTTTCTCCTTCATGAGTTCGAGATGAGTGTCCCTTTCCCTGCTTCGTGGGGAAAGGATTTTGCCATTCCCGTTGCATCTCAAGAGGTCGCGCTCTAAACAGGAAAGCCGAGATCTCCAGCGGTCATGTCAAATACTAAAATTCCCCCAAATGTCTCAGTCCACTCCAGATGAACCTGATTTCCCTGCCCTGCCTAGAAGGGCACCCATGTATCGCATCACACCATGGTGGCTCGTGCCACAGCCCTGTGGAATCTCGAGGGAAAGACAGAGATCCCTGGGTCAACTCGACGGGAAGACTGACACTGCTGCTACAGCTCGGGAGGAAAGCGGACGTGCATGTAACCACAGGAGACGAGGCCTGACTCCCCTGGGGAGACTCCAGAGGAACTCCAAGATCCATGCCAGCACTGGAGAGGAAACCTCAGGTTCCAGCTTCTGCTCCAGATGGGGACTTAGTACCTGGCACTGACTGGAGAGGTATCCTGAGGAGCCCCTCTCAACTCGCACGGAGACTGGCCTTTCCTGAGGCCATACGAGCTGGCCCCTGAGATCCCCATCATAACTCTAGAGGGACCTGCTGCAACTTGATAAAAACCAGGAGGTTCTCCCCTCCAGGCAAGATGAAATCGTTTTCTCTTCGACATCTCTAGAGAAATCACGCCTTCCCTCTTGAACCTCAAAGGGTCCTTCACACCCTTGCTGCAACTCAAGAAGTTCCCCGACATACCCATCTCCACTCGAGAGGAATACTGAGTGTCCCACTGCAACTCAAGAGGAGCCCCCTTTTCCCCTCCTCCACTCCAGATGAGGTTTCCTTTCCCTGCTTAGTTGGGAAAGGATCCTGGCATTTCCATCACACAGCAAGAGGACGTGCTCTCAACAGGAAAGTCGAGAGGAACTCCAGGGGTCGTGCCAACATACTAAAAGTCACCCAGATGTCTCAGTCCACTCCAGATGAACCTGATCTCCCTGACCTGCCTCGAAGGTCACCCCGAGCATCAAATCACACCACAGTGGCATCTGCAACAGCCCTGTGGCACCTCGAGGGAAAGCTACATACTCCTGTGTCAACTTTTCAGGAAGCCTGACACTGCTGCTACAGCTCAGGTGGAAAACGGATGTGTATGTCGCTACTCGAGAAGAGTCCTGACTCTCCTGTGGAGATTCCAGAGGAATCCCAAGATCCATGTCAGCACTGGAGAGGAAACCTCAGGTTCTGGCCGCAGTTCCAGACGAGGACCTAGGACCTGACACTGACTGGAGAGGAATTACCAGGGTCCCCACGCATCTCACATGGAGACTGGTCTTTCCTGTGGCCATGCCAGTGGGTCCCTGAATTCGACCTCGATTGCGAGAGGGACATGCTGCATCTTGAGAAGAACCAGGAGGTTCTCCCCTGCAGGCAAGATGAGGCCATTTTCTGCTGCGGTGTCTCAAGTGAAATCACACCTTCCCTCTTGAACCTCACAAGGGTCCTTCCCACCCTTGCTGCAACTCAAGAAGTTCCCCGACATACCCGTCCCCACTCGAGAGGAACATTGAGGGTCCCAACACAACTCAAGAGGAGCCCCCTTTTCCCCTCCTCTGCTCCAGATGAGCGTTCCTTTCCCTGCTTCGTTGTGAAAGGATTCTGGTGTTCCCTTCGCACAGCAAGAGGACGTGCACTCAACAGGAAAGTCGAGAGGAACTCCAGGGTTCGTGCCACCATTCCAAAAGACCCCCAATTTTTCAGTCCACACCAGATGAACCTGATTTCCCTGCTCTGCCTTGAAGGTCACCCCGAGCACTGAATCACACCACGGTGGCACATGCGAAAGCCCTGTAGCACCTCGAGGGAAAGCCACAGATCCCTGTGTCAACTCATCGGGAAGCCTGACACTGCTGCTACAGCTTGGGAGGAAAACGGATGTGTATGTCTCCACTTGAGAAGAGTCCTGACTCTCCTGTGGTGACTCTAGAGGATCCCCAAGATCCATGTCAGCACTAGAGAAGAAATCTCAGGTTCTGGCCACAGTTCCAGATGAGGACCTAGGACACTGACTGGAGAGGAATCCCAAGGGGCCCCTCGTAACTCGCACGGAGACTGGTCTTTCTGAGGCCACGCCTGTGGGTCCCTGTGGTCCCCGTCGTAGCTCGAGAGGGACCTGCCATGACTCGAGAAAAACTTGGAGTTTCTCCCCTCCAGGTGAGATGAGGCCCTTTTCCGCTGTGGCATCTTGAGGGAAATCACACCTTCCCTCTTGGAACTCGAAAGGGTCTGTCACAACCTTGCTGCAACTCAAGAAGTTCTCCGACATACCCGTCTCCACTCGAGAGGAACACCGAGGGTCCTGCCACAACTGAAGAGGATCCCCGTTGTCCCCTCCTCAGCTCGAGATGAGGTTTCCTTTCCCTGCTTTATTGGGAAAGGATTCCCGGCTTTCCCTTTGCATCTCAGGAAGTGGTGCCCTCAACAGGAAAGTCGAGAGGAACTCCAGGGGTCTTGCCAGCATTCCAAAAGACCCCCAAATGTCTCCATCCATTCCAGATGAACCAAATTTCTCTTCATTGCCTCGACTGCCACCCTGAGTATCGACTCACACCAAGGTGGCACGTGTGACAGCCCTGTGGCACCTCAAGGGAAAGCCACAGATCACTGTGTCAAGTCGCAGGGAAGCATGATACTGATGTTACTGCTCTAAAGGAAAGCGGACATGCATGTCACAACTCGAGACGAGTCCTGACTCCCCTGTGGAGACTCCAGAGGAACACCAAGATACTTGTCAGCACTGGAGAGGAAACCTCAGGTTCCAGCCTCAGCTGCAGACGAGGACTTAGGACCCGGCACAGACTGGAGAGGAATCATGAGAGGCCCCTTGCAACTAGCATGGAGACTGGTCCTTCCTGAGGCCACACGAGCTGTTCCTTAAGGTCCCCGTTGTAAATCAAGAGGGACCTGCCACAACTCGACAAAAACCAGGAGATTCTCCCCGTCAGGTGAGATGAGGGCCTTTTCCGTTGTGGCATCTCGAGGGAAATCACACCTTCCCTCTTGGACCTCTAAAGGGTCTTTCACACCCTTGCTGCAACTAAAGAAGTTCCCCGACATACCTGACTCCACTCGAGAGGAATACCGAGGGTCCTGCCAAAACTCAAGAGGTGCACCGTTGTCCCCTCCTCAGCTCAAGATGAGGGTTCCTTTCACTGCTTCGTCTGGAGAGGATTCCCGGCTTTCCTGTTGCATCTCAGGAGGAGGCACTCTCGACAGGAAAGTCGTGAGGAACTGCAGGGTTTTGCCACCATTCCAAAAGACTGCCAAATGTCTCAGTCCACTACACATGAACCTGATTTCCCTGCACTGCCTCGACTGCCACCCTGACTATCGACTTACACCATGGTAATACGTGTGACAGCATTGTGTCACCTCGAGGGAAACCAATAGATCCTTGTGTCAAGTCGACAGGAAGCCTGACACTGCTGCTACAGCTCAGAGGAAAGCAGACGTGCATGTCTCCACTTCAAGATGAGGGTTCCTTTCACTGCTTCGTCTGGAGAGGATTCCCGGCTTTCCTGTTGCATCTCAGGAGGAGGCACTCTCGACAGGAAAGTCGTGAGGAACTGCAGGGTTTTGCCACCATTCCAAAAGACTGCCAAATGTCTCAGTCCACTACACATGAACCTGATTTCCCTGCACTGCCTCGACTGCCACCCTGACTATCGACTTACACCATGGTAATACGTGTGACAGCATTGTGTCACCTCGAGGGAAACCAATAGATCCTTGTGTCAAGTCGACAGGAAGCCTGACACTGCTGCTACAGCTCAGAGGAAAGCAGACGTGCATGTCTCCACTCGAGAAGAGGCCTGAGTCCCCTGTGGAGACTCCAGAGGAAACCCAAGATTCATATCAGCACTGGAGAGGAAACCTCAGGCTCCAGCCTCAGCTCCAGACGAGGACTTAGGACCCAGGAACGACTGGAGCCAAATCCCGAGAGGCCCCTCCCAACTCGAATGGAGACTGGCCTTTCCTGAGGCCACACGTGCGTGTC
>SJYT01021842.1:271198-297871 GCA_006410635.1 Cephalophus harveyi | reverse complement strand
CCCTGGGATTTCTTTGGAAGGAATGATGCTAAAGCTGAAACTCCAGTACTTTGGCCACCTCATGCCAAGAGTTGACTCATTGGAAAAGACTCTGATGCTGGGAGGGATTGGGGGCGGGAGGAGAAGGGGACGACCGAGGATGAGATGGCTGGATGGCATCACGGACTCGATGGATGTGAGTCTGAGTGAGCTCTGAGAGATGGTGATGGACAGGGAGGCCTGGCGTGCTGCGATTCATGGTGTCGCAAAGAGTCGGACATGACTGAACTGAACTGAGCCCATGTGACCAACTTTTACAACATAAAATGTTCCGTTATAATTCCTATGAAAACTTCAGGATTCAATTTTTCAGGCAAGTAAAATTTCCTTTTAGAAGTTTGCCACCCTACCCTAATACTAAACAGATAAATCTGAAAGTAATTTTGGATCTGGCCACAGGAATGCTTTTAGTAATCTTGTTACCAATTCTATTACACGAGAGCCTATTATATCAAGGTGCAAAGTCAATGCACATCATCCTGAGAGTCTATGTAAAAGAAAAGTATATATGTTGGGGAGTGTGCAGGAAACATTCTCCTTGCCCAGGTCTTTTTTTTTTTTTAAGGATTCCAGTGAAATAATACTAAGGATTTAGGTTTGAAATTTATGAAAGAGTAAGAAAATAATGAGGCCCTATTTCCACTAGGTCTACTTGCTTGTAGCAAACCTGTGAGGTAGTTATTATCCCCATTTTACAGACAAGGAAAACGGTGGCTCTGATACATTCAGCAACTTTGGGTCCCAATGCTAGGAAGTATGAGTTTACCTTAATCACAACTCTGTACATGGACTTTTTTGTTTTTGCCACACTGGTGGTTTACAAACTGGGTATTCTGAGTAAGAGGAAATGGGTATAACCAAACAAGAAGGGCTCCAGCCCTATATTCCTATCTGAACCAGAAGCAGCTTTTTTTTATGTTTTATATGCTGGGCTTAAGCCTAACAATTTAATTTTTCTTAAAAGGTTTCAAAACTAACATATTTAAACTACTACACTGTATTATGTATTAGGCCACCTACTTACCACAGTTATGCTAGTTTATCTTTGTCATTTTCCCCCAGAGAAAACAATGAACTTTATTCAAAATTACATAATTCTACACAAAACAAAAATATTTTTGCATAAAAGGCTTCAACAATTCATAACTTACATCTTTTTAGCCTACGTAGCCCATGTAACCAACTTTTACAACATAAAACGTTCCGTTATGCTTCCTATAAAGACTTCAGGATTCAATTTTTCAGGCAAGTATAGTTTTTATATGATGATGAAAATTGCCCATACTAAATGAACTGCAGCCTCGGTTTTCTAATTAAGCTCTAACATGAGGAAGCAACTTTACCTAGGTAATTGCAGTAATTAATCCACCAAAAACCAATAAAAGCACCCTCCATTTTCCTTCCCTATCCAGAACTGAGAATAAAAGCATCGAACAAATGTATGACATTAGAGATCTTAGTTGTTCTCTTAGGTAACACACCCAAACTAAGGATTATACTCTATAGGAAATTAATTAATTAATTAATTAATTCTTTATAGGAAAGAAATTTTAAACTCATTACTTTTCAAAAGGAAAAAAAGTATCATTCCATAAGTGAAAATCATTTCCACCGCTATTAGCAAAAGAAGGGAATGAAAAAAAGAAAACAACTCAATAAATCTTTCTGAAACACATTAGTAAGAAGTTTTAGCTTAATTTATTTGTTTAGAAGAGTGTAAGAAGTTCTCTAAAGGCAAGACTTTCGTTAAAAGCAGCTAGTAGTAAGATCATGGCTGTCAAACTAATGTCTTTCACAGAAAGTGGCTTTTCCTTTAAGTGTTTCTAAAAATATCTTCGGACAGTCTTATCATTCTAAACAGTCTATAACTATATACATATTATTTGTCACTTTAAAATCTTGGGTAGAAAAAAAAGTACTAATAAACAAAGGGAGGATGAGAGTTTAAAAACAAACAAAACCCAGCCTTGATCAGTCTAATAAAAACAGTATTCAGAATGAGTACCAGCAACAAAGTCCTCTCAATGAGAGTGTACATTCACAGTACTGAACAAAACATACAGACCTAAGAATTCCATTATTCATAACCACATCTTAAACCAGTGTGCTTTTCTCAGCTCCTTCTTTATATTTAAAATGTAGTTCTAAGTTCCAGTGATGGACTCATTTTAATTTTTAGAAAAATGCTGGAAATTGTGAGCTATATTAAAGCAGTCTTATTGGAATGTTATTCCATTACAACTACAATACCACTGTACAGATAATTACTGCTTGGGAACATGTGCTGCTAAGTCACTTCAGTCGTGTCCGACCCTGTGCGACCCCACAGACAGCAGCCCATTGGGCTCCGCCATCCCTGGGATTCTCCAGGCAAGAACACTGGAGTGGGTTGCCATTTCCTTCTCCAGTGCATGAAAGTGAAAAGTGAAAGTGAAGTTGCTCAGTCAGGTCTGACTCAGCGACCCCATGGACTGCAGCCTACCAGGCTCCTCTGTCCATGGGAGTTTCCAGGCAAGAGTACTGGAGTGGGGTGCCATTGCCTTCTCCTGGGAACATGTGGAGTACCTTTTAAAAATAACCTTCCTTGAGGTGCGGGTTTTGTCTGTTGAGGGTGGATTTGCCTAAGCTCAACTGGACCAAAAGTATGGGAAATAAAAGAGGGGACTTAGCTGGGAACTTGCAGTACACAGAAAGTTATGACTATTAAGAAATTTTACTTACCTTTCTGTGAGATACAAATTGACTTTAAATCAATTTGAAAAAGACTTCTCACAACTTTCCAGACAGCAGTAGGGCTGCTAGAACACCAAGATAACAGCTTCTCAAGTTGGCTGCTTTCCCAGTTGAGAGTAATTAAGTCTCCCTTCTTTGGGGTGGACCTACATGGTCTCCAAAGCTCCATCTTTACAGACATAATCATACTTCATATAAACAACCAAAATAATTCCTACCCGCCACATTGTATTATTAGCCCTAGGCATCTTATAACATGGGAACATCACACAATAAAGTACATTTTCTTGAAAATGATCACCTATTATTTACTGTACCTAAAGTACACTACCATTAAGAATAATTGAGCAAATGCAAAAGCCAGCTTCTCTGGATCTTTAGTAGTCAGTCCCTTTAATATTAATGGTGGTGATTAATACTTACGATACAGACTCACTAGTCTGCAAAATAACGGAAGTCAGTATTCACTAGATAAAACAACTATACCAAAGGTTACTTCTAAATAACTTCAAAGAAATTATTACCTGAAAGTTTAAACAACAAAAAATTTATCTTTCACATAAGTTCTACAATAAAATAGTTTAAACACATGATTGATTTTGCAAGTTCTTTTTCAAAACTGTTTCATACATTAGAAAATATTTTTCTTTGTCCGGCCTCACTTCTTTTTCTCTTCCCACTGTTGTCCCCTTTGATATATAATATTATGGATGCAAACTCAAGAATTCAAGGTGTAAGGGATAATTTTGCTTCACAGATATCATGACTCCACAGTATAGCATAAACAAGATAAAAATTGAATAGACCTGAACTTAAAAAAAAAATACAAATTTAGGATATGCAATAAGATTATATTTGGAAAAATAGATATTTTCTCTACTAGAAACAGCAAAACATTCCACATTATTTTCTTTCCCAATTGCATGGTTAATTAGCATACATTCCAACAGTGTGCATGAAAAAACTTCTAAGCCACAGGTACTTAAGTGATTTTTTCAACAGTATTCTGGCTAATTCAGTGGCCAAGAAAACATGATGTTTGGTCTCTAATTAGATGGAGTTAAGAAACAAAACCAAATTTCTGAGATTTAAGCTGATATGACTTAACAAAAATCTGTCGTTATATCAGCTACAAGTTTCCCTTCTTCCAAAAAAGAAAAAAATCAACTGCTTAAAAGTGTCCAAACTTCCAGTAAACTTCTAACAGCTCATTTTCAGGTGACCTAGGAATGGAGTGAGCCATCTGTAAAGCCTGAAGTGGTCCAAATAACACAGATAACTTCATGATGGCTGAAAAGAGACGCTGGCCCCAAGTCAGGTAGAATACCCAGTCTTCAGTGTCAAGGAAGGAAACAAAGTCCAAGCTTCTAAAACACGTAACGACAAGTCCAGGAACGTGGCCGAATATAATCCAGAAACGTGGGCTTCAAGGGGGGAAAAAAAAAAAATGGAAGAGTAGTTTATTTGTATGCTCTGTACATATGAGGTATGGGGTAGATCAAGGGGGTGCTGTTACGTACTGTACTGTCTTTTTTAAATTTTTATTATGTATTTATTTTTGGTTATACTGGGTCTTCGATGCTGCTCGGGCTTTTCTCTAGTTGCGGCGAGTGGGGGATACTCTCTAGCTGCGGCGTGCGGCTTCTCATTGTGGTGGCTTCTCTTGTTGTGAAGCAGAGGCTTTAGGGTGCATGGGCTTCCAGAGCTGCAGCATGTGGCTCAGCAGTTGTGGCTCCCAGGCTCTAGAGTAACGGCTCAATAGCTATGGCACGCAGGCTTAGCTGCTCTGCAGCACGTGGGATCTTCCCAGATCAGGGACCGAACCCGAATGTCTCCTGCATTGGCAGACTCTTTACCACTGAGCCACCAGGGAAGCCCACACACTGTACATGTCTTCAATGCCTTCCAGCAATTAAGCTATAAGCAGCTCGCTAATTCAAAAAAAGTTCACCATTTTTATCTACAGCACAGACTTACTTGCTTTAAAAGCTTTACATGAGGCTAAGTAAAATTTACAAAACTGCATGGACTCCTGACCAAATTTCAAATAGACATTACCCTTTTTCTGTATGTTGTGTTTTATTTTATGAGCACCCCCAAATCTAAATGGTGGTGCGTTAAGGATGATAATATACAGAAATTACTACAATAATACAAAGTTTAAATTTTCTGAATTATCTAAATGAGGAACAGGAGAAAGTTCAGAAAGAGAAAAGAGACTGGAGCAAGAATTGGAAAAAGCTTCATGGATGACACTGCATCCAAACTGGATTTTGATAAAATCTGACAGGTGAAATCTGAGTGCAAAGAGCAGACTGACGAGAGACAGAGTTCAGAGCAACTGGTTCAAATGCACAAGGGGATTCATAGGAAATAAGGAGAGGGTTAAGAGCAGCATAGCAAAATCGGGGTGGACAGCAGAAGCTTTGGAAGGGAAACTGATTGATTTGATTTCGAGTATCTTTAGTTATGGGCTTCCCAGGCAGTGCAGTGGTAAAGAATCCACCTGCCAATACAGGAGGTGCAAGAGACGCAGGTTCAATCCCTTGGTGGGGAAGATCCCCTGGAATAGGAAATGGCAACCCACTCCAGTACTCTTGCCTGGAGAACTGCATGGAGCCTGGTGGGCTACAGTCCATGGGGTCACAAAGAATTGCATGCAACTGAGCACACATCCATCTTCAGGTATAGGTACCAGGGAGAAATACCCAGGCGGATGCATCAAGGAGCCCCCGCCCCACCCCGCCAAGGTTTGGGAGTTATCTATAAGCAGCTAAAAGCTAAAGTTCTAAGAATGACACTCTCACATAATTACAAAAAAGAAAACAAAAACAAAATAACAGGATTGAGAAAGTAGCTGACATAAGCACAAGTAAAACAGACAGTGAGAAGCTGCTGNGACTGACGAGAGACAGAGTTCAGAGCAACTGGTTCAAATGCACAAGGGGATTCATAGGAAATAAGGAGAGGGTTAAGAGCAGCATAGCAAAATCGGGGTGGACAGCAGAAGCTTTGGAAGGGAAACTGATTGATTTGATTTCGAGTATCTTTAGTTATGGGCGACTGACGAGAGACAGAGTTCAGAGCAACTGGTTCAAATGCACAAGGGGATTCATAGGAAATAAGGAGAGGGTTAAGAGCAGCATAGCAAAATCGGGGTGGACAGCAGAAGCTTTGGAAGGGAAACTGATTGATTTGATTTCGAGTATCTTTAGTTATGGGCGACTGACGAGAGACAGAGTTCAGAGCAACTGGTTCAAATGCACAAGGGGATTCATAGGAAATAAGGAGAGGGTTAAGAGCAGCATAGCAAAATCGGGGTGGACAGCAGAAGCTTTGGAAGGGAAACTGATTGATTTGATTTCGAGTATCTTTAGTTATGGGCGACTGACGAGAGACAGAGTTCAGAGCAACTGGTTCAAATGCACAAGGGGATTCATAGGAAATAAGGAGAGGGTTAAGAGCAGCATAGCAAAATCGGGGTGGACAGCAGAAGCTTTGGAAGGGAAACTGATTGATTTGATTTCGAGTATCTTTAGTTATGGGCGACTGACGAGAGACAGAGTTCAGAGCAACTGGTTCAAATGCACAAGGGGATTCATAGGAAATAAGGAGAGGGTTAAGAGCAGCATAGCAAAATCGGGGTGGACAGCAGAAGCTTTGGAAGGGAAACTGATTGATTTGATTTCGAGTATCTTTAGTTATGGGCGACTGACGAGAGACAGAGTTCAGAGCAACTGGTTCAAATGCACAAGGGGATTCATAGGAAATAAGGAGAGGGTTAAGAGCAGCATAGCAAAATCGGGGTGGACAGCAGAAGCTTTGGAAGGGAAACTGATTGATTTGATTTCGAGTATCTTTAGTTATGGGCTTCCCAGGCAGTGCAGTGGTAAAGAATCCACCTGCCAATACAGGAGGTGCAAGAGACGCAGGTTCAATCCCTTGGTGGGGAAGATCCCCTGGAATAGGAAATGGCAACCCACTCCAGTACTCTTGCCTGGAGAACTGCATGGAGCCTGGTGGGCTACAGTCCATGGGGTCACAAAGAATTGCATGCAACTGAGCACACATCCATCTTCAGGTATAGGTACCAGGGAGAAATACCCAGGCGGATGCATCAAGGAGCCCCCGCCCCACCCCGCCAAGGTTTGGGAGTTATCTATAAGCAGCTAAAAGCTAAAGTTCTAAGAATGACACTCTCACATAATTACAAAAAAGAAAACAAAAACAAAATAACAGGATTGAGAAAGTAGCTGACATAAGCACAAGTAAAACAGACAGTGAGAAGCTGCTGGATAACATAAGGAGCTCAGCCTGGTGCTTTGTGACAGCCTAGAGGGGTGGAATGCCAGTGGTGGGAGGGAGGCTCAAGAGGAAGGGAATATATATATATAGAGAGAGAGAGAGAGAGCCGATTAAAGCTGTACGGCAGAAACCAACACAACACTGTAAAGCAATTATCTTCCAGTTAAAAAATAAAGGGAAATCGGCTCATAGGCACATGGTCTAGCTGCTGCTACTAAGTCACTTCAGTCGTGTCCGACTCTGTGCCACCCCATAGATGGCAGCCCACCAAGCTCCCCTGTCCCTGGGATTCTCCAAGCAAGAACACTGGAGTGGGCTGCCATTTCCTTCTCCAATGCATGAAAGTGAAAAGGGAAAGTGAAGTCGCTCAGTTGTGTCTGACTCTTAGTGACCCCATGGACTGCAGCCTACCAGGCTCCTCTGTCCATGGGATTTTCCTGGCAAGAGTACTGGAGTGGGCTGCCATTGCCTTCTCCAGAACACTGTTACGAAGAGTTTATTACTTCAGGAAGGAAGAGGTAAAAGATAAATATTTGTGGGTTGGAATGGATACACAGGCCACCGAGAAAACCCTGGAGAAGACCTGCACTTTCAGGGCACAGGAAGAATATTAGAAGGAGCTAAATAAAAATCAGATGAAGAGGGAAAAAAGAGAGAGAGAGAACCAAGAACTAGGAGAATTCATGGGAAGAAAACAAAAGTTCAAGGACAGTACAGTAAGATAAGATAAGTTACCGCTTCTTTTCCACATTTCCCTCCCCCTTAGCATTAATCACCGTCTCCACTACTCCCTTCCCCGTAATCCTGCCCAAAACTCTCATAATCAGAGGACAAATAGGTTACTTTTCTACTGCAGTCTAATTGAAGACTCACATTTTTCAGAGGGCAGTGTTGACGTGCATACCACTCTTGAGAATAAAAACACAGGAGGACTCCATTGCCCGCAAAAAGGGAAGTCCACATCAGAACGTTCCAAATTGGTCTTTTCCGACTATCGTTGACAAGAAAGTTGAAAGCCACTAAAGTTATGAAAACAACAAAAGTTATACACAGTCATCAAAACAATCTACCAGGAGTTTAGGAGACTCAGATGTTTGCTATAATCATTCAGTTATCATAAATAGCTTCAACTGTGTATATACAGTTCTATTCTGGCCACTGGTCATGTAAGTAAAAAAGAAGCTTCACTACTAAAGTTATGAAAACAACAAAAGTTATACACAGTCATCAAAACAATCTACCAGGAGTTTAGGAGACTCAGATGTTTGCTATAATCATTCAGTTATCATAAATAGCTTCAACTGTGTATATACAGTTCTATTCTGGCCACTGGTCATATAAATAAAAAAGAAGCTTCACTGTTAAAACTTATTAATCAGTGATTATTTGGAAATCAGTCAGTATTCTGAAAATATATATTCCATGAAAGCATTCATATTCTAACTTGTCCCTCTCCACTCCACCCAAAAAAAGGGTTAGTTTTTTTCAGAGTGTGAACACTGTGTTAAGAATGGCCAGGTTTTTTATAGTTTTATGAGCTACCAAAGCAGTGGTATCAACAGTCTTCAAGAGGTTATTTAGCTCACTTCCCAACGTCAAAGTGTAAACATCTTGCAACAGAATTGTGTATAATTACTCAGAATGAATGTTCTTACCATCTGACAAACACAGCCTTGATATGGTACGACTACTATCTAGTTTTCTGCATCAATGTTCTGTTTCCTTTTAGCATTATACTCAGTATTCACGAGACGCCAAGATACTCACTTCCAAAGAACATGAAGAGCACAAAGAGCACTGGATAGAAAAAGTTCAAGCACACAGCCAAGGCGTACTCATGCACCACGGCCGACATGGCAAAGACCGCCAGCATGGCTGCTGCCCTGAGCCTCTTCGTGAAAAACTGCAGTGAAAGGGAAACATAACGGCAACTTTCAAAAAGTCAGTCATTAAACGTGCACTGCACAAGACACACGGAAAACGTACTAAAGGCACCCATTTAATGAGATCTGTATTTGATTTCCTAAGTTTACTCCTCCGAGTAATACAAATGTACTAAAATAATGACAAAAAACATCTGTGCTTAAAAATCCTTATTTCACTACATGAGGCATTTCCAAAACTAATGTTGAAAGACTGAGCATATCTTCAAAAACATTAATAACTTATATCTGTAACACACTATGGTTGACAAAACATAGTTTTCATTTATAAATGGACACAGAGTAACACTGTACGGTAGACTGGGCAGGTACCATTTTTACAGGTAACAAAACTAAGATTCAGAAACAAGGGACTTGCCTCATCCATAAGTCAAACTACCCGTACAAGTGAAGGACGCTCAAATATAGTGTCATTTGTACCATGACACACTGTCATTCAGCCAATAGTGCCCTCACTTAACAATTCAAACCTACAATCCAGACATCGGTGTTAATCAGAAACCAGTGTTAACTGACTACATTTAAGTCAGCCTAAATAAATTCTGTTGTAAAGAATGTCTGGAAGACACACATTAATAATCTATACTGGAGAGTTGTAAATTCGACCATAGGTGCTTTCTCCACTTCTAACAAAAGGAGGAAAAACAAAAAACAAATGGAGAAAGTTAGAAGGAGAGTGGAGATTATCTGTTATTATTATTGGAGATTGTCTGACTCCTTAAAAAATATATATGTATATCAACCATTACTGGTGGATCATTTCAGCTTCTCCAAGGCCTCCATGCATTCTTACATTGCAGCCGTGAAATCCAGAGCAAAGACATGGTCTCAATCCTAGCACCTGTACACACTGGTCCTCTATGCAGTACTACTCAAAGCAGAAGACTTCTGAGACCTTAAGGGCTCACAAGAAAATTGCAGATAACTAAGGATAATTTCTTACAGCTATACAATACTAATACTTTCTGGAAAAGAATCTCTGTTTCTTCAACAATTTCAACTAAACCCCACTGCTCACCCAGAGAAAGTCCTTGTAAGCATAGTAATATAGCCAGTCATGGACCACCACATTCCAGGTCCTATAATAGTTAGAGTATGATGTAGAGTTCCACCAATCCTGAGGAAAAAAGCAAAAGTGTAAACACATAAACAAAACCAAAGCCAAACCTCCTGAATACTCCCAGAGAATATATGCACATAATGAGACATCCAGAGTGTTATGATAAATTGCTGGTCCACACACTGATGCAGAAAAATCTTCAAAGGCATTTTGGTTATTAGCGTTCAATGTGACATTAATCCTAATTCAACGGATGATTAAGTTCCCAGGTTCATTGTTTCTCATCGCCATCAAACAAGTTATGATGGAAGGCACACCACATAATCATTCAAGGTAAATAAGTAACCTAATGTTCATCTAAGTAACAATCACTTACCTTGCTAAAACACAATAAGAAGGTCACACAAACTCAGACAGCGTGATAACCCTCAAGATCAGTCTGCTGGTATCATAAGCAGCAAGATGTTAGCTGTACAACAAGTGAGAGGGCACCACCTCCGAGTCACAGGGCTCCTTTAGACATATCTTGTTCCCTCTAAGATCAAGCCAGTGGAAGAAGACATCTAAAATTTACACCACACTCACTGCTCTTTTTGAGAGAGGAGTGGAGTAGGCTTACAGTATTGCCAAAACATCAACAAACAAAACTCTAGAGGACTTTGGGTAGGATTACAGGACACCAGTAGGGGAGGAAATGGCAATCCACTCAGGGAATCTCGCCTGGAGAACTCCATGGACAGAGAAGCCTGGCAGGCTACAGTCCACGGGGCAGAAAAGAGTCGGACATGACTGAAGCGACTTGACAGAAGACTGAATCGATCTGCCTCAAGCATAAGAATGCTATCTGAAGCAGAATTAAAGCCTTTCAAAACAAAGGAGGGAAACATTACTTTCTTCATGAACTGTTGAACAATCTTACATAGAACAATTTGCTGAGATCACTCCTACAGCACCAGACAGCCAATTTCAAATGAATAAAAAGTCAGCAAAGTCTCAGAATGCCCTCTGGACGCATGCTTTCCCACTATAATCACCAGTATGGGATCTAGTAGAAACCAAATGTGGATCTAAGGGAGCAGACGTTAGAGGTAGCAGAAAAGACAAGACTATGCCACTTTTATCAGCAACAAAATTTCTGACTTAATATTCATAAAACCTGTGGGGAAAAATGACTTCACAACATTTATGTTAAAAAGCTAGTAGCCAACAATATTCAAATACTTAACAATGAGGAAACAAAACGTGAAAAGGAGAATGAGTCCAAGTACATGTTACCTTGTAAAACATCCTGTCACCAAAGCGTAGCATCTCAGCAAAGGCATTGAGCCAACAGTGCAAAAAGGCAAAAAAAAAAAGCAACAGTATCAGCACACCTAAAAATAAGATGAACAATATTAGAGTCTTTCCAAATAGCTCATATACTAGTAAGTTAATTACATGTTGTCATTTGCTTAGCTAAATTACTTTGTAAAATTAAAGTTATTATTCCAGCTTATCATTCCAGAAACGATATGGTGTTTTTTGAAAGCTAATTATTTCAACCCAATAAAGAAATGACTTTCTTCCAAGTGGGTATTATAGACGAAAATGACCCAGCTTGTTTTTAACGGAAATGCCTAAATGTATGGCTGAACTTGGTAGTAGATTTCTGTCATTCTAAAATACTCCATGCCTTTGAATCCATCCCACAACCTGGAAGCAACTTTCTAATACCTCTCTACCAGGCAAATGCCTGTTTATTTTTTAATACCAAAGACTAAATGTCACCTCCACTATAAACAAAGTTCATCAGCACTTTATATACATTACGTAGTATTTTAAAATATCCATTTATATGCCCATCCCTTTCAAAAATATTAGTTACTATGTATAAGACTGTGTAGGAGAGACAGTGACTGGCTGACCTGGCTATAACACACAGTCCTTGAGCTTACAGAATTTGTAGCCTAGTGAGGAAGATATACATAAGTAACACATACTCTATCAGTAGGACAGATAGACTTATTGGAATAAATCTTGAAGGGCAAGCGGGGAGTGGTACTAGAAAAAGTCTAGGGTAGAGGGAAAGGAAGAGAGGACATGATGATACCATTTAATACCATTTAATGGGCAGAGAAAAGAGAAAGAGCAAGTAAAGGGAACTGAAAGCTGCTCACTGCTGTGTACGGCATGGCCAGAAAGACAGGAGGATAAGAGGGGCAAGAGAGACTTTACCATGCGGTCAACAGCATTCAATGCTTCGTGGAGATCAAACAGATTAAGGGCCAAACCAACTACTGGAGGAGATCAGTGATTTTAAAAAAGGCCATTTCAGTGGCCTGATCCGATCAGGAACAGGAGTAGTGACTGAACAGTGAATAAGAAGATAAAGCATAAATATGGACTATGTGCATTCACTACAGTCAGAGAAAGCAAAACTGGAGTAAAAGTGAGATGATAAATGGAAAGAATAGCCAGAGATAGGAAGCATGCTTCATTTGTGGGATATATGGGAAGAGATCAAAGATGGGTATAGATGTGTAGATGAGTTTATAGTGAAAAGCAGGTCAATCAAAGGTACTCATATGCAATAGCTTTCTGCTTTCCTTGCAACTTCATGAATGGCCATATTAACCAGTACCCACATTACCTGGCAAGATGGAGTTAAATATACATAAGATCAGAACACGAGCGCTAAAGGGCTCCTGTTTGATATTCCGAAATAAGGGGGTGCAGAGCCTTTCAAAGATGTAGTACACATAAAAAAAGCAACCAAAAACCTGGAACATAACAAAGATAATTATAATAATGGTGGCTTGATCAGGAAAGATAAACAGTTATTTTTTTCCTTCAAAAGAAGATACCCACATGATCCATAAACTAAAGTTTACATATATACACACACACACACACACACACATCATTTAACATAGTGTATAAGATTGAACTTTAATCCTTCAGAGATAGTACTCAAGGCTAATATCTATCATACCCATTCTCAAGCCTTTACCAAATGGTATTTTTAAAAGATCAGACTTTGAAATCTGCTTTTCCTGTTACATGAAACCCATAACAAAAAAACCTATTTCATAAATGGGTATTTGATTGACACAAGATTTTAAAATTTGTTCTTCTGGGATTTACGACACAGATAAAGGGTTGGGAGAGTGTCAGACCACATCTACACATATATATATCAATAATAAAAAATAGAAAGGGAGGGGGAAATTAGTGTAGATGCAAACTGAAGTAACCACATAGAATTACTTTAATTACAATAAAAAGATTTATTATAGAAAATTACTTTTGATGTATTGGCAAAACAAATACCAGTTACTGTACTGGGAAGAGTTTCCACTTACACAAAATATCTAGAATAGTCAAATTCATAGAATCAGAAAGAACACTGGTAAATGCTTGAGGCTGGGATAAGGAGAGGGGATGAGGAGTTAGTGTTTAATGGGGACAGAGTTTCAATTTAGGAAGGTGAAAAATTTCGAGACATGGATGATGGTGAAAGTTACACAATAATGTGAATGTACTTGGTGCCACTGAACTGTACAGTTAAACATGGTTAAAACAGTATGTTGTACACTAAGTGATTTTACCACAATATTAAAATACACACACACACACACACACACACACATATATAAAAAAGACTTCAGTAAGAGTTTCAGAGCTCCTGGTAGACATGAATTTACCAATATTTTAAATATATTAAGTTATTACTGTATTCAAATCCCCACCTCCTATCAACCAACAAACCTCAGGCACTTCAAAAAAATTTACCTGTGCAAACTGCATAGTCACATAACCCCATCTTACAGTTGGAGTCCTAAAAAGGAAGAAACAAAACAACTTTCTCAATAAATAACTGAACTTTAAAAAAGATCCTCACAGTATTTTCCCCACACAGAACATCATTTTTGATATAGGAAATATGTGTGTAATTCTGTTGAGAATTACTGCAATCAAATCAGATGGCTAGAATCACCATTTGGGATTTCCCATGCCAGCAGTAGTCCTGCTCTGTACTCCTACAGGAACTGGCCCACCTAACCGCCTCACTCCTGGCACATTCTGGGGCTATCCCATTTCTGCTTCCTAGTGCCATTACCTGGGATAGTTGTCACGGTAGATGAGGGTAGGAGCAAACAAGAAATACAAGTACTGGTTGACTGTGGGTACTGGAACAGTGCCTGGAAAAAGGAAACTATGTTAGACTGGAGGCTCTTCATTTCCTTTCAGCAAAACTGAAAGGGGAAAATAAGCAGAGAATAGGGAAGACAAAAAGCTACCTCTCCTTAGCTCATGATGTTTCCTCTTGCTCTGTCAAAATGATGGCTTCTTATCCCTAAATTAACTGAATATTACCAATTCCTCTGTGGGCTTCCCTGGTGGCTCAGACGCTAAAGCATCTGCCTGCAATATGGGAGACCTGGGTTCAATCCCTGGGTCAGGAAGATTCTCTAGAGAAGGAAATGGCAACCCACTCCAGTACTCTTGCCTGGAAAATTCCATGGAGAGAGGAGACTGGTAGGCTATAGTCCATGAGGTCGCAAAGAGTTGAACACAACTGAGTGACCTCACTTTTAATCCTTTTAAGTTATTCCTGTGACTCCTTGATTTGGAAGAAGGCACATAGGCATAAAGCGCATAATGAATCTATTAACATTCTACATAGGCAGAACACTCTCTGACATAAATCACAGAAAAATCCTCTATGACCCACCTCCCAGAGTAATGGAAATAGAAACAATAAACAAATGGGACCTAATTAAACTTAAAAGCGTTTGCACAATGAAGGAAACTATAAGCAAGGTGCAAAGGCAGCCTTCAGAATGGGAGAAAATAATAGTAAACGAAACAACTGACAAAGAATTAATCTCCAAAATATACAAGCAGCTGCATGCTGCTCAACACCAGAAAAACAAACAACTCAACCAAAAAGTTAGCCAAAGAACTAAACAGACATTTCTTCAAAGAAGACATACAGATGGCTAACACACACATGAAAAGGTGCTCAACATCACTCATTATTAAAGAAATGCAAATCAAAACCACAATGAGGTATCATCTCACAGCAGTCAGAAAAGCCACCATCAAAAAGTCTACGAACAATAAATGCTGGAGAGGGTGTGGAGAAAAGGGAACCCTCCTACACTGTTGGTGAGAATGCAAACTGGTACAGCCGCTATGGAAATCAGTGTGGAGATTCCTTAAAAAACCGGAAACAAAGCTGCCAGACGACCCAGCAATCCCACTGCTGGGCATACACACTGAGGAAACCAGAACTGAAAGAGACGCATGTACCCCAATGTTCACTGCAGCACTGTTTACAACAGTCAGGACATGAAAGCAACCTAGATATCCCATATAAAATGGGATATTACTCATTTCCCATTGGAGTCAGTTCTAATGAGGTGGATGAACCTGGAGCCTATTATACAGAGTGAAGTAAGTCAGAAAGAGAAACACCAATACTGTATATTAAGGCATATATATGAAATTTAGACAGACAGTAACAATGATCCTATACGCAAGACAGCAAAAGAGATACAGATGTAAAGAACAGACTTTTGGACTCTGTGGGAGAAGGCAAGGGTGGCATGATTTGAAAGAATAGCACTGAAACAAGTATATTACCATATGTAAAACAGATGACCAGGGCATCTATTCTACCAGTCTCCTTTGATGCATGAAGCAGGGCACCCAAAGCCAGGGCTCTGGGATAACCCAGAGGGATAGGGTGAGGAGGGAAGAGGGAGGGGGGTTCAGGATGCAGGGGACACTTGTATACCTGTGGCCAATTCATGCTGATGTATGGCAAAAACCATCACAATATTGTAATTATCCTCCAAATAAAATTAAAAAAAAAAAAAACATTCTACACAAATAATGCAAAGTTACAAGAGTCTAATAATCAGTGTTTTTAAATTTGGGTTGCTACAAAGGTAAAACAGAAACAATCAGGAAATAGCAAGAAAGTCTTCCAAATTAATACAGACCATATATATATATATATATCCTTCTTAACAAGTTGGGTTTTTTGGATCCTTATATTTAAAACCAAACATAATCTCTACAGAATGTAACATACAATCAATCCCAGTAAACACCCTAAAAGGTTGAAATACTCTATGAACAATCCTTTGAATTCTGGAATTACATACTTGATTTCTCCTTGGCTGAATTGAGTACCCGAGGCACATTCTCTCTGACAAATGAGTGGGCCTTCATTATAAAACGAATCTGCAAAGGAGAGGGAAGGAAAGATGACTTTTCTATCATGGTCTTGTCTCCTATAAGCAACCACTGAACAGCACAAGATTATAATCACATAAAGAGCTATTAATTTTGTATACGCCAACTCAAACTCACTTTAACGGACTAAAACAGTGAAGACTTCTAAAGAGGGATATGTTATTACTCAAATTATTTTGCATCTAACACCTCTATAACATGTATATTATAAATTGAAAAATTAAAAGCCTGTTCAAAGAAAGTCTCCTGAAATAGTCCTTTCCATCAAACAGCATTACAGACAACCAAGCAGAGCATTGCTCTGACTACTGTTCAGCGGCTATCATGTCCAACTCTTTGCCGCTCCATGGACTGCAGTATGCCAGGCTTCCCTGTCCTTCACTATCTCCTGAAGTTTGCTCAAACTCATGCCAATTGAAATCAGTGATGCCAAACAACCATCTCAACCTCTGACACCCTCTTCTCCTGCCCTCAATCTTTCCCAGCATCAGGGTCTTTTCCAGTGAGTTGGCTCTTCACATCAGATGGACAAAGTAGTGAAGCTTCAGCATTAGTCCTTCCCAATGAATATTCAGGACTGATTTCTGTTCAGATTGACTGGTTTGATTTCCCTGCAGTCCAAGGGACTCTCAAGTGTCTTCTCCAGCACCACAGTTCGAAAGCATCAATTCTTTAGTGCTCAGCCTTCTTTATGGTCCAACTCTCACATTCGTACATAACCACTGAAAAAACCATAGCTTTGACTTGATGGATCTTTGTCAGCAGTGATGTCTCTGCTTTTTAATATGCTGTCTAGGTTTGTCATAGCTTTCCTTCCAAGGAGCAAGTATCTTTTAACTTCATCACTGTACTCACCACCTGCAGTGATTCTGGAGCTCAAGAAAAGAAAATCTGTCACTGCTTCCACTTTTCCCCCTTCTATTTGCCGTGAAATTATGGGACCAGATGCCATGAACTCAGTTTTTTGAATGCTGAGTTTTAAGCCAGCTTTTTCACTCCCTTCTTTCACCCTCATCAAGAGGCTGTGTAGTCCCTTTTCACTTTCTGCCATTAGAGTGGTATCATCTGCATATCTGAAGTTGTTGTTATTTTTCCCAGCAATTTGGATTCTAACTTGTGATTCATCCCACCCGGCATTTTCCATAATGTACTCTGCATATAAGTTAAACAAGCAGGGTGACAATATACAGCCTTGATGTACTCCTTTCCCCATTTTGAACCAAACCATTGTTACATTACAGATAGCCAATATAAGTCAGAAAATTCTGAAGGGCATACAAGCAAAATAAATCTTTTAGATGGTTGTATGACAATCAATCAACCTGACACTTTTTAATGACAAAAATATTTTCCAATTTAGATGGCTTCTACAAAAAATGTTCAAGAACTAAATTTGAATTCATCCAGAATAGTTCAATTTATTTCAATTATCAAGAATTAGAGAACACTGAAGATAGAACGAATTTTAAAAGAAGATCTAGCTAACACTTTAATTTTATAATTAAGAGCCTAAAGAACTAGATATGAAAATTTATCCAACTAATAAAAGTAACTGAATTATTATTATTAACTAAGCAAATCATTGCACTAGGCACACTCAAAATCTTACCTGTTCAAGTATAACAATGAACCGGGAAGCTGGTGGTAATGTATATGCTAACACAACATAAAGTGGTCCTAAACCTAGAACTCCAATCTGGAAGACTACAAAAAGGAAGCAGTGTATGAAAGAATACACCAATGGATGAGAAGTCCTGTGATAGCCTCTGGCCCAGCGTTGAAACAGGAAATAAGGAACTATAAGTGTACATAAGAACATGGTGAACCACGTCCACATAGCGACATTAAGTTTCCCAAAAGCATAAGACATGAGATTGAACTCAAGTACCAGCCTGGGGAGAAAAAACACAAAGAACACAGAAGTGGATTTTTTAATACACACTTATTCATAAAATTCAAAACTTTCAGACCCCAAAACCTCAACTTCAGCAAACAACACTAATAAACAGAAGTCATGAATATAACATTCGTGCTCCTAAGCCTCCACTTCACAATTTATTTATTTTCTAAAAGCCATAGGATAATATGGTCTTTGAACATATGATATCTAAAATACTAAGACTCAGAACTTCCCAATGAGTAGATTCTCACATTAATGGAATTTAAATCTGAAATATTCTATGGCAAAGTTAATATCTGAAACAGCAATCAGTTATGTACAAACAATGGTTTTTCAGAAAAAAATAGTACAATCTGAAAATGTAATATACATTACATCATTATCTCAAATTTCAAACATTAAATTCCAATAAGCTACCCTATTTTTAGAAACAAAATATAACACATACCACAGTAGAAAAATTGATGTTACATATACAAAATTCTCTCTAAATTTTCCTAAAGGAAAATAACCTAGAAACAACTAATATGGTCTATTAAAACAGATCATTTAAAAAGTTAAAAGTAATAAAACTTCTAATATTCTTTTTGGTTGTACTTTTTAAGAGAGAGGAATATCACTCTTGAACCAGCTGCTCTGGGATTTTCTGAAGCAATTTAACTGAATTTTTTTTTTTTTTCCCCCCAGAATATAACACAGGGAAAACTCTCAACACCCCATGCATCCACTAAACAAGTATGCTGTCTTACCTTCCTTCATCAATATAATCTACTGCAAGTGTGCTAAGAATGAAGAGAATGAGGAGGGCAATGAACATGTGATATATTGTTCTGATGTGGTCCACCTCTAACAGCTCACTGTAAATACAGTTCAAAGAAAATTAATCAATATTTTAAAACACCAAATATTAAAGACTTTACTTCAAAGTAGTTCAGAAGATGCTTAATCCATGCTCCAAAAATATCTCAACAGTAATCATGAAATATTACTGAGTATCAGTATTCTTATAAAGAAATGAATAATAATTACCTACTCACAGAGCATTTCAAAAGAAATGCTCATTACCTATTCAAAATGCACTTTTAATTTTCAGTTCACAAATGAGGTTGCCACAATTAGTCTACATAGCCTATTTTTCCCCCATAAAATCTACAAAACTGCTATGACTGATCCATACTGATACATGGCAGAAATTAACACAATATTGTAATTATCGTTCAATTAAAAATAAACAAAATAAGGAGCCTTCCCTGGTGGTCCAGTGGCTAAGACTCCGAGGTTCCAATGCAGGGGGTCTGGGTTTGATCCCTGGTCAGGGAACTAGATCTCACATGCCACAGCTAAGAGTTTGTACGCTGCAACTAAAGATTCCACGTGCCTCAACTGAAACCCAGCACAGCCAAATAAATAAATATTAATAATTAATTAAGGAAAAAAAATCTGCCCAACTAGGGTTCTAAAATAAGTAAATTTGAGAAAACTGTCAAGTCTCAAAGCCTAGCTAAAGAGAGATGAAAAAAACTTATGTATCAAGAAGGCAGCAATAAAAAGAAAAAAGAAATTAAAAAAAAAAAAAAAAGAAGAAGGCAGCAATACTCTCTCAAAAGCGGTTTACCTAATTGGGAAAGTTTTGTTCCAGCTCTTTGGGTAACCAATTCTCTGAAGCACAACTTCAAGGAATTTATCAGAGGACCAATAACCACTCCTGTGTACAACTTCTTTAAAACCAGACACAGAACCAAAAAAAATCAAAGGAGGAGCTTGAGATGGCAAATGTACAAAAAGAAGTATCAAAACGAATGGATTATATGAACACAGAACAAACAAACATTCATAGATTACACAGTGATTCTAACAATCAGAATAGCTTGATTTTTAAAAATTCAAACAAATAACCAAAACAACTAAAAATACTTACTCTAAGATAGATCGCCTTATAACAAAAATCTTTCCATGTTCCGGAGGTGCTCTCAGATCTCTGGGAAGACCAAAAATTAAAATAAAATATGAGTACTTCAAGTATTACAAGAAATTTAAACCTATGGATAAAGAGAAGGAATAAATACTACCAACTGTAGCTTATAATATTAATTAATTGCCTTCTCACTATGATCCAGGTACTGTGTTAGGGTTTTATGCATGTTAACGCATTTGCTCCTTCTGAACAATGCTATGAGGTAGGTGCAGACACATCTGATTAGGAAGGAAGAGATGTTAGGCAAGCCTAACCAGAGCAGCACTTGAGCCTCCTGGAAATGCGCAGCCAGCCCTATGGAGACAGATGCATTCCTGGAATGACAGGCTGACAACCACTCTTCCTTCTCCAAAATATTCCTAAGGACAAGACTCCAGCCATACTTTACTCAGTTCACATACTATTATTGATCTGTCCTCCAAAACGGCACTGATATTTATGATCCCTTGTGCCTCAGCTGGTAAAGAACCCGCCTACAATGAGGGAGACCAGGGTTTGATCCCTAGGTTGGGAAGATGCCCTGGAGAAGGGAAAGGTTACCAACTCCAGTATTCTGGCCTGGAGGATTACATGGACTGTATAGTCCATGGGGTCACAAAGAGTCGGACACAACTTTCACAACAACAACTCCTAAGGTCTTCCAACAATCCCCAACAGCCTCACGATCTAAAAAAGTGCCTCCAGTTACTAAAGCCTCCCATTTTAACATCTGTTTCTATCATCTTCTTTAGGGTTTCTTGTAGTACCACTGGCACTTCTGGTGACTCTCCTGATCAAAACTGTTCTCCAGAACAGTGGACTGTCAGAGACCAACGAGGCATAAAAGCAGGGAAAGCACAAAATAGCCAATGAGCACACACTGGCCTTGACAGCCCTCCCTTCCCTCTATGGCTCTGGATGACTGACCAATAACAACTACTTGCCTTGTACTTTACTACAAGTACCGTACAGAGTACAATAGGGTGGCAGGATTATGACACAGGAAGGGCACTGACGCTGGAGACAGACTCTGGGTTCAAATCCCCACTGTGTTATCTTGGACATTTAACTGCTCTGTGCTTCAGATTCCCAAATTTGTAACATGCAGACAGTTATAATCTCTGCCTCACAGGGTCACTGTTTCGTGTAAAGGTAAAGATTTCAACAAGCGTTAGCCACGTTATTTTATGAGTCAGCATAATCTTAAATGAGGTATGCTGTTTGTTATAATCCACACAGTAAGATGAAGAAACCCACCCTTCAAGAGGCTAAAACAGCAATATACAGCTAATAAAAGGTGATGCTAGACTGTGAACCCAGGCATTTTACCCACTGAGCTGTACCAGACTGTATGTGTGCGTTAAAAGAAACTATTTGTACTTACTTAGCTCTGTGGTTGTTGTCTCCTTCAAAAATAGAAAAGGATGTGAGAGCACAACCACCATTGTCTAATGATGTGGATTTTTCAATGAGATTGGTCACAAAATCATCAAAGTGACTGCCAACTTCCTTCATAAAAAAGGGCTTCAATTCCTAGAATTTTAAGACAAAGAAAACCATTAAGAACTAACTAGTTCATGAGTTGTTAACGTTTTTTAAAAGGGTTTTCTGGTTGGTTTTTTTTTGGCTGTCCGGAACAGGATGTGGGATCTTAGTTCTCCAACCTGGTTCTCTATGAAAAGAAATACATGTTAAGTGAATTCATAGGAGTAAAAACAGAAAAGTGATTTCTATATACATCTGACCTGTAGTTTCAGAAACTGCTATGGAAAAAGCAACATGATGATTTATGTCAACTAAATGAACTCCTCTGAATTACATATAAAACCAAAATGACAGAAATGCTAAAAATAACAGTATTTTCTTCTCTTCAAATTTTTATATGGAAAACAAAGTAAAAATCAATATTATGTCACCATTATACAATTTTAAGTCACCTTCTTTTCAAGCAACCCCTTCAGCACCACGTACCCAGTGTTTATAAGTCATGTCTTTACTGTATGATACCAACATTCATACAATATTTACTCCTACCTCCATAGCTATATATTTATCTACTCTATAACACATACATTTATAATAGAATTGTTATACATTTTAACACTTCAAAACCTACAGAGTTTTCAAAAAGCACTGGCCAAAAAAATTTCTTCAAATTAAAAGAGGCCACCTATTGTGGATGCTCAAATTGTAAACTGTGGTATTTTTAAACTGGCAGGACTCATGTATATAAAGAAAAACAAAGTATTACTTACTAATTTATTTAAGAAAAAAAAATGCTCTCCCTTCTAATTATATTAGTTAGGTCGAACCTAAGCCTTTGACTGTGTGGATCACAATCAACTGTGGAAAATTCTGAAAGAGATGGGAATACCAGCCACCTGACCTGCCTCTTGAGAAACCTGTATGCAGGTCAGGAAGCAACAGTTAGAACTGGACATGGAACAACAGACTGGTTCCAAACAGGAAAAGGAGTACGTCAAGGCTGTATATTGTCACCCTGCTTATTTAACTTCTATGCAGAGTACATCATGAGAAACGCTGGGCTAGAAGAAGCACAAGCTGGAATCAAGATTGCTGGGAGAAATAANTCAAGGCTGTATATTGTCACCCTGCTTATTTAACTTCTATGCAGAGTACATCTTGAGAAATGCTGGGCTTGATGAAGCACAAGCTGGAATCAAGAGTGCCGGGAGAAATATCAATAACCTCAGATATGTAGATGACACCACCCTTATGGCAGAAAGCGAAGAAGAACTAAAGAGCCTCTTGATGAAAGTGAAAGAGGAGAGTGAAAAATTTGGCTTAAAACTCAACATTCAGAAAATGAAGATCATGCATCCAGCCCCAAAGACTTCATGGCAGATAGATGGGGAAACAGTGAAAATAGTGTCAGACTTTATTTTGGGGGGGCTCCAAAATCACTGCAGATGGTGACTGCATCCATGAAATTAAAAGATGCTTACTCCTTGGAAGAAAAGCTATGACCAAACTAGACAGCATATTAAAAAGCAGAGATGTTACTTTGCCAACAAAGGTCCATCTAGTCAAAGCTATGGTTTTTCCAGTAGATATGTATGGATGTGAGAGTTGGACTATAAAGAAAGCTGAGTGCCGAAGAATTGATGCTTTTAAACTGTGGTGTTGGAGAAGACTCTTGAGAGTCCCTTGGACTGCAAGGAGACCAAACCAGTCAATCCTAAAGGAAATCAGTCCTGAATATTCATTGGAAGGACTGAGGCTGAAGCTGAAACTCCAATACTTTGGCCACCAGATGTGAAGAATTGACTCATTTGAAAAGACACTGATGCTGGAAATATTGAAGGCGGGAAGAGAAGGGGACATCAGAGGATGAGATGGTTGAATGGCATCACCGATTCAATGGATGTGAGTTTGAGTAAACTTTGAGAGTTGGTGATGGACAGGGAGGCCAGGCGTGCTGCAGTCCATGGGGTCACAAAGAGTTGGACATGACTGAGCAACTGAACTGAACTGAACTGATGGCAATGTACACTGAAGGAACACCTGAAAAGCTGCCTGTGGCACACAGCATTCATGAGTGAAAAAGTTGAATTCATGAGAGAACAATTTTCTACACGCTACTGTTCTTTTTAAAAAGAAGCAAATTTTGGAATTATTAAAATAGAGATGATATATTTAATTCATCTATAAATACTAACTAGATGTTTCCATTTTTATCCTCTTTAATTTGAACACTGATTTTCTTTTTCTGTTAATTTATTTTTTGTAGTAAAGTTTGTTACACTTTAACAAAAAATTATGAAGTAATTCATTTTACTTCATTTTCTTACAACCAACCTTCAGCTTTACATCTATAAAAATTTATGACTGTAGAATGTATGGCTAGCTGTCTAAGGAAAGGAGAGCAAGATCGAGCAATCTACCTTTATGGCCATTCCTTCCCCTACTTGTAAAAGTTGTATTTATTGGAAAGATGTTCAGAAAGAGGATGGGGATGTGTATTGTGTTTGTGTGTGTGTGGTGGTGGGGGGTGCTTCCCAGGTGGCTCAATGGGTAAAGAATCCGCCTACAATGTAGGAGACTCAGGAGACGTGGGTTCAGTCCTGGGGCCAGAAACACCCCCTGGAGGAGGGCATGAATGGCAGNGATGGGGATGTGTATTGTGTTTGTGTGTGTGTGGTGGTGGGGGGTGCTTCCCAGGTGGCTCAATGGGTAAAGAATCCGCCTACAATGTAGGAGACTCAGGAGACGTGGGTTCAGTCCTGGGGCCAGAAACACCCCCTGGAGGAGGGCATGAATGGCAGCCCACTCCAGTATTCTTGCCTAGAGAATCCCATGGACAGAGGAGTCTGTCAGGCTACAGTCCACAGGGTCACAAAGAGTTAAACATGACTGAAGTGGTCGAGTACACACACAGACACATATATACATATTTCATAAGACTGAAGTGTCTTCGCCTATGAGTACTAATACTCAGGTATTATGCTATGTACTAGGATAAGAAATAGTGATTGATGTCACAACATCCCCCAGACTTAAATTCTTTCAAAATGTTACATGTTAGATTGCTATCTATAAAAAAAATCTTTTTGAACTGAGTGAAATTGCCCCATGGTTAACATGAGTTTTCTTTATTACAAAGCATTTCCTTCAGTACACTGGAAGATTACAATTATTTCACAGAGAAACCTGCATGCAGATTTGATTACAATAAGCCACAATACTTCAATATTCCAACAATTGAGTCCCGTAGTCAGAGAAACTATGTGTGATAAAGTAAAGTTACCCTTTTCTGAAATAAAACCAGTGGTTGCCAGGAGATGCTGTGCTTGCTCACAAAGAAAGCCTAATCATATCTTCAGTCTCATTAGTCATAAATGTTATTATTTCAAATAACCTCAAACCTGTGTTCAAATATTTTCTAGGTTTCTAATTTCCTCTCCTTTGGCTGGCACTTCAAGTGTATCTACAGGACTTTTATTGGGTACTTAAAGTGAGTAGTAGACTCTTGGAGAGCCAACTGTTACTCCATTTCAACAGGAAAGGAAAAAACAATAACCATTTCAATTTTTAGTGAGGACCAAAGAGCGTTTCTTTCTAAATGGGAACAATTCCCACTCCCTGTGCAAAGAAAGTAATGCTGACTGGTTTTCCAGGAAAATTCTCCAGCCTAACCTCTGGTGGAAGTCAATGAGTGGTTGGGCTTTCCACTAGTTTTCTTCTCACCAACACTGATGCTCGCTAATCCTCACAGATTAACAGCAACTAGTATTTAAATAGAAAATAACTAACATGGTCCTTACTCATTTATACTTCTATTTGTTTCCTTAAAATCTTCTTTAAATTTCTTATAAATCTGACTAGTTTATATGAGTTTTTACAACATCATGGAAACTGTAGGATGGCTTCAAATTTTTATACAAAATTAATGGGAACTCTTAACTTGTGAATGTCCTTTTTTTATTTCATTTTGTGTTAGTGAAATAAGGAATAGGGCCACTTACCAAGAGTGAGGATGAGCAGGAGATATTATAATTTTGAAGGGGAAGAAGCTATTATAAAAAGATGTATATAAAAATATATCCATTAATGGAGAGATTTATCATGATGAAATGGTTTGCATAATTATGAAGACTGAGAAGTCTCATGATAGGCCATCTGTAAGCTGGATACCCAGGACAACTGATGGTATAACTCCAGACCAAGTTTAGTTCAAGGCCTGAGAACAAGGGTTGCTAATGTATATTCTGGTCCAAAAGCAGGAGAAAATTGATATCCAAGCTAAAGCAGGAAGGTAGATAGCTAAAGGGGTCAAATTCCTCCTTCCTCCACCTTTTTTCTTCTATTCAGATTCCCAAAGGATTGGATGTTGCTTTACTGACTTCACCAGTTTAAATGCTAATCTCATCCAAAAGAAGCCTCATGGACACACCCAGAAATATTATTTAATCTGGTCACTCCTTGACTCAGTCAACTGACACATACATTTAACCATGCCAGATTTTCTCTCCTGGTTCACTATAGCTTATTTTGCACCACTTTTTTTTCAGTTTTGGTGATTTCAGTGTCCACAAAGAAAATTTCTTCAATGTTTTGTTCCCTCAGCTCCTCTACTCCATTTGCCTATGTTTACCTTGTACTCTGTTTTAACCACTCATTCCCATGGCTATGTCCAACCTAGATAGCATTTTCAAAAGCAGAGACATTACTTTGCCGACTAAGGTCTGTCTAGTCAAGGCTATGGTTTTTCCTGTGGTCATGTATGGATGTGAGAGTTGGACTGTGAAGGCTGAGCGCCAAAGAATTGATGCTTTTGAAGTGTGGTGTTGGAGAAGACTCTTGAGAGTCCCTTGGACTGCAAGGAGATCCAACCAGTCCATTCTGAAGATCAGCCCTGGGATTTCTTTGGAAGGAATGATGCTAAAGCTGAAACTCCAGTACTTTGGCCACCTCATGCGAAGAGTTGACTCATTGGAAAAGACTCTGATGCTGGGAGGGATTGGGGGCAGGA
>SJYT01021842.1:247002-263573 GCA_006410635.1 Cephalophus harveyi | reverse complement strand
AAGAGTTGACTCATTGGAAAAGACTCTGATGCTGGGAGGGATTGGGGGCAGGAGGAGAAGGGGACGACCGAGGATGAGATGGCTGGATGGCATCACTGACTCGATGGATGTGAGTCTAAGTGAACTCCCAGAGATGGTGATGAACAGGGAGGCCTGGCGTGCTGTGATTCATGGGGTCGCAAAGAGTCGGACACGACTGAGCGACTGAACTGAACTGAACAGTTCCTCCTCAAGGGATACAAAATAAATCTTCCAGTTCAGCAGGAACTAAGGTCCTCACCAAGGTGGAAGCTGGAATCGTGATGCTGACCTCCAATCAACTAAAGCGTCTGTTGACCTCTGGCCCAATTTTACGCTGAATTTTCTTCAGCTCAACCCCCTTCATGAGTATGCATGTACCCTTAAGTTAAGACTTTCCAAATTTCACTGTTGGAGAGACACTGTTTTGGGAAAGACCCCCCCAGAGTTTTCCAAGTAATAAATCACTCTCCCGTTCTTTGCCCTGGTTGTGTCTTTTGGTTCAACAAACACCCACCAGGGAGTGAACCCAGTTTTTTGAGTAACACTTGCTTGGTCCTTGCAATAAACCTTTCTCTGCTCTAAACGCTGACATTTCAGTTTGGTTTCATAGTGTACCAGGCACATAAACTTGGATTAGATAAAGGCATTTCTTAATGCTGACGACATAAAATGCATATTTTACGGCAAGACAAAGACAAACAAATTTTTTCTCTGCCTGTCCAAACCTCCTCCTTTCCCTTTAGCATATATTATGCACCTGCATTAATCTGACCTCCTTAGGAGATAACATACCTTCCTAATCTCCTCAAGGGTCACAATTCCTTCAGAGATAACCTTCCCTCTTAATCTTGTAAAGGGCCCCAATGACCCATAGTTTCCATGGGGATTGTGTAAACTGTCAATAGTGTCATTTAATGCATAGCCTCTGACTCAAAATGTAACTATCTATGACCTCTCATAGGTGGAAAGATTCTTAGAGCTTTCTGAGAGGCTGTTCCCAGGTTATAATCCTCAATTTGGCTGGAATAAAAGTTTTCAATTCTTTTTTAAAAGGACTTTTCCATTTTTTTCATCAACAATAGCTTTGTCCTTTTTCTCTGAGGAATTAAAGTTGATAGAAGCTGCTGCCACTGGGACATAAGGAAGAACTATATTGTTGACACTATTAAGTTTCTTTAGCCCCCTTCTTTCACATATCCAAGTACTGATGAAAAAAAAGAGTGTTTATTACTGTCATTCCTTTTGTAAGGGAATACAGAAAAACATACTACAAGGAGTGTTCCACTTCAGCCTTCTTCTGAGTTCTTCTATTATACGAAATTGGTTTTAATAGGAATTTCAAAATGTGACCACAATAAATCTGTCTAAAAATGTCTATCAATAATCTGAAAAGGAGACTGAAGGTTATAGGCTTTCTAATTTATCTTCTCAATCTCATCCCTATTAACAGTCATTTCAGCCAGCCACGTACTATCATTGTCCCAGCACAACAGATAGACAGAAGGATGATGGAAGGAGGCAGACTGTTAACTAGAAACTATCTAAGCACCTAGCTTTTCTAATCTATCAAAGAACCTCATTTTTTAAGACAAGCAGGTCATGAAGACAACCTCTAAGATTTTAATAGTCCGGAACAACCACCATGAAACAAAGACCCTATTGTTAGAACACAGTGAAGACATGCACTAGTGATCAGAGATGAACCTGGAGAAGCAAACAGGGTCTCCTTCATGACAGACCTTTAAGCCATTTTAAGATTTTATTCTTGGCCACACCACCAGGCTTGTAGTATCTAAGTTCCCCAACCAGGGATCAAACCCGCACCCTCAGCAGTGAAAAGTGAGAGGTGCTAACCACTGGACTGCCAGAGAATTCACTCATTTTAAGGATTTTTCATTTTATTCTAAGGACAACTAGAAACCGTGATTTTTTAATAAGCACAAGGTTTACAAACATATTCAGATTTGCACTTTAGAAGGAGAACGCTTCTACAATAAAAAGCCTTCCAAACAGAGGTTACTTTGGACAGAATCTTAAAATGAGAAGAGTAGGGTTGTTTTTGGATAAAGTAACGGTTACAGAGGCATGGAAAAAAAAGTAGGCTGAAAGAAACACCAGGTAAAAATATATACTCTGAGCATAGAGCACAAAATATTGTATTCTTGAGCTTCCGGGCTGGTGAACATATGACAATGCTGGGAGGATGGCACCCTCAGAGGGCATGGAAGCTCTGCGTCCCTTCCCCATATTTGCCCTGTGCAACTCTCCCACCTGGCTGCTGCTGCTGCTGCTGCTAAGTCGCTTCAGTCATGTCCGATTCTGTGCGACCCCACAGATGGCAGCCCACTGGGCTCCACCATCCCTGGGATTCTCCAGGCAAGAACACTGGAGTGGGTTGCCATTTCCTTCTCCAGTGCATAAAAGTGAAAGTGAAGTCGCTCAGTCTGACTCAGCGACCCCAAAGACTGCAGCCTACCAGGCTCCTCCGTCCATGGGAGTTTCCAGGCAAGAGTACTGGAGTGGGATGCCATTGCCTTCTCCTCCCACCTGGCTATTCCTGAGTTATTATATCCTTTTCTAATAAAATGGTAAGTAAAAAAGAAATTTAAAAATAAATTATACTCCGACTCCATAAAGTCATATCACTAGTTCATGAATTACTTGTTTCTCTGATTCACTGCCTGGCTTTGTACAGACAATCTTTTAACCTCACAGTGGCATGGAACCAGAAACCTGACCGTTTCAGGCAAAGCCGGCAATACAATAAAATAGGTTAATACAGTGTTTAAATTGACTCTCCAAGAGAGGTCTCCCCTGACAATTCACTCTAAAGTTACTGCATCTTTTGCTTTTCCATCACTGCACTTAATACAGTCTGAAATGCTACATAGTTCTTTTTCGGTGTCTTAACGTCTACCTTCCCCACGTGGCTTTAAAACTATGTCTATTTGTTAACCACTGTACAGCCAGCACTTAGCAAAGCAACTGCCAAGACAATAGGTGATAAACACGTTTTCTAACAGTTTTTGAAATCAACTTCTGCCACCAAAACTCTTACTCATACAACTGCTCACTTTATTCAATGTCTATTATTAATATAAAGCAGAAAGTAGATACTAAAAATAATAATACTTAGCCCTGACTTCTTTGCAGAAACTATTAAGTAGAAGGGAGTAAAAATCATTAAGTCTGCAATGACCGTTATTAATTAAATGACTGCTTTATGCTAGATACTTTCTAAGGGGCTTTTATGTATTAGTTCTAGTCTTAAAACAATCTCTGAAGTATGTAACAGAATGCCTATTTTACACATGAGAGATCTAAGCTTGAACAAGTCAAGTGATGTGACTTACCCAAGGTCACCACTTGTAGGCTACAGAACTAGGATCAGAACTCCAGTCTATGACCTAAGTTCACATCACATTATATTGCTCTCCACCATACTTTATATAAAACATTTTCTATGATTAATGTAAGTCAAAAAAGTAAAACCCCCAAAGTCAATAATGTACATACATGTAGCCTGAAAATGACAGGTAATACAGTAAAAAGGTGTTGTTTAGCAGAAGTTTACAGTCCTAAGTAGTACATTGTAATAAATTCCTCCTCCAAAGGAAAAAAAAAGTCTTGAGTATAACTATTACACAGTCCTTAATAAGGAAGCCAAAGTTCAAGATAAACCAGGAACTAATGAAATCAGAGCTCTGAATTTTAATCCCTTTTTGTTTAAAATGAAATTCATCCTGGGCTATCTCCCAACTTAAGTCAGACTCTAATATTCTTGATATCACATTGTTATCAGTCTAAACAGACCTGAAACACACTTTTTAACCCCAATCTACTTAGGTAGCTCCCTCATCTTAACTATGCAAATAGTATATTGTACTGCTTCTCATCATCGTTGCCTACCTCCTTCACTTCATTAGCTATTATTAAATGCCAGAAAATCAGAAAGGAGTAAAACTACATCCCCAGTAGTTACCAAACGATGTATCCATACAAATGACTATCATGAAATCATTTTTTTTTTAATCACATTTTCAAAGAATATTTTAACACACACACAAAAAAAGCCCACAGAATGATGTTAAGAAAAATACACAAACTGATTATATAAATTGATGCTGATTTTGCCAGTGTATCTATGACACAAATGCCTATATGTGTCTACTTGGATCTGCATGTACAATACAAGAAGGAAAACAAATTACTGGGAGGAAATAAACCAAAATATTATTTCCAAGTGATGGGTATATGGGTTGTGTTTCCTTTTTATACTTTGTCTCATATAAATTTTCTACATTGAGCCTATACTACTTCTACAATCAGGAAAAAAAAACCGACATTAAGAAAATACATTCCTCCTGTTCTTAAAACAATCCTCCTGTTGTCATATGGTATCACAACATTAAAATAAAATCTGTTAAACCTTGTGCTTTCTTTTTTCTTTTGGAAGAAAGTACTTAATCTAATATGCCACTGATTTTTCTTTGGCACTAAAAAAGAAAACAAATATTCGAAAAGAAAATACCTCAATCAGTGATATGCAGAACATTATTAATTTTGATATTTTGGATTCTCATTAACTACAAAACAGAGAGTAACCATCACGTGTAATCTTTTCAATAGAGCTCTAACATCACATAATTTCTTATCACAAATACCAACTAACAGTAACCTCACTTTATAGCTTTCAATGAACACTTTAAAGGCATCTAATTCAGTTGCTCCTCTTGCTTATCTATTTTATATGTAGTATTATCAGCTAGCATGAGAAATGATTTCTCCAAAATCTCAGCTCCTGACAGACCAAGGGACCAAGTACATGCTGTTCACAGAACTGAACACTCCCAAAGGCAGTATATGGGAGGGACATTTCTTCATTTTGTAAATAAGTGATGAAATCATAAAGAACAATGAACTTTCTCAAGGTTCCAAGTAGACTAAAGACTGACACATTTATGTATTTAAATAAAATAAGAAGAGGCAGAAAGGGAAACAGAAGAATATAGTCACACTTACACAGCCAGAAGAAGGTAAGAAATGATCAGAAGCCCAGGGGTAGTGAACTACAATAGACAGGTTTTGGAGTGACTGTTACCAGTCAATCTATCATTTCCCACCCCCTTCTTTAGTATCAGGACCCTTAATTTGCTACCTGGGCACTTAAATCCCAGAATAAATAAATTTCCCAGTCTCCCTTTGCACCTTGGTGTGGCCAGGAGACTAAGTTCTTGCCAATGAGATACAAGCAAAATTGGTTTGACCAAACCTCCAGAAAACTTCCTTAAAAGACAGCTGGTACCTGTTCCTTGCCCCGTTTTTTCCCCTACATCAATTCTGTTCTTTGAATCTCAGATGAAATGGCTAGAGCCACTTGCACAGTGAGAAAATGGGTCATGGCCTACAAATGGTGAGGTAGGGAGGAGGAGGAAGGAACCAGAGTCACTACACCAGCTGTGGAACTCTCACCTCCAGATCATTCCCATGAGAGGAAAATGTACTTCTATCTTGTTTAAGTCACAATTATGTGGGTCCATCCTGTGTTACTCTTACAGTACAAGCTAACCTCAACTTATACAAATGATCAATCAATTTCTAGGCAGAAAACACTTAGACCTGTCTTTCTAGCAGTCGGCCAACAAATCAATAAACTGGGACTATCCCAAAACTGCTTTAGTTTACTCAAACAAATCAAAGTGTGAAGAGGAGTACTCATCTGTAGACATTCCATTTCAGTCATATTCATTATGGATTGCTCCTTTAATGGTCAGGCAGCTGCATTAGATACTGATGTGAAAAATAAGACTAGAAATGGTATACAAGAAACAAGCAAAACATAAATGTATATTTTTAAGAAGGAGAAATAGAAAGTTTTCATCCCTTCCAATTTTCACATTAGACCTAACATTTCCCTTATAAAATCATGTACATTGATAAAAGTTCTACAAATATCAATAGTAAAGATATCCTCTTTTCTCTTCTCAATATACTCAATTTCCTCTGGAAATTGTCCTCAAATGTGAGAACAAGCAACCCAAGTCGAGGTTAGGGCAGTGCCATATGGCCCTGCCCTTCTGAACAAACTTCAATTCTCTCACTCATAGACCTGAAACTCATGAGCTTAGAAAGTTTGACTGGAAACCTTATTAACTGAAAAATTCAGAAGTAGCTCAACTCTTGGGATTAAAATAAACACCCTTTCCAAAGTCTGAGTGTTCAACTTCTCCTAGGACTGTATGACATACATTAATCTTTCAAATATACTTCCTCTTATACTTAAATAAGGCAAAGTAGGTTTCTGTTCTTTGCAACCAAGAGAAAAAAAAAAAAACACACACAATGTTAAAGATAGCTGATTTCTCTATTACTGCAGAGAATGTAGTTCTAATCTAATCATTTGACTCTCCCTTGGACTGTTTCAACAAAGGCCCGTCTAGTCAAGGCTATGGTTTTTCCAGTGGTCACGTATGGATGTGAGAGTTCGACTGTAAAGAAGCTGAGCACCAAAGAACTGATGCTTTTGAACTGTGATATTGGAGAAGGCTCTTCAGAGTCCCTTGGACCGCAAGGAGATCCAACCAGTCCATCCTAAAGGAGATCAGTCCTAGGTGTTCATTCGAAGGACTGATGTTGAAGCTGAAACTCCAATACTTTGGCCACCTGATGCAAAGAGCCAACTCATCTGAAAAGACCCTGATGCTGGGAAAGATTGAAGGTGGGAGGAGAAGGGGACTACAGAGGATGAGATGGTTGGAAGACATCACTGACTCAACGGACATGAGTTTGAGTAAACTGGAGTTGGTGATGGACAGGGAGGCCTGGCATGCCTGCAGTCCATGGGGTTGCAGAGTTGGACATGACTGAGTGACTAAACTGAACTGGACTGTTACAAGATCTTTAAAGGGTTGTTACAACACAATTACAAGGCTTTTAAAAGGTCATGACTGAGAGTTACATAATGCCGTATGATCCCACTAGCACCAGATTTTTTTTAATTGAGTATTTCAAAGTTTTTTATGACAGCATTTAGATCTAGAAGTGACTTTAAGAAATTCAATCAGTTCAACCCACTAATGCCATCATCTCTCTCATTTCTCTTCCCTTAGGACTAAAAAGTTTGCTTGACAATCTTCTTAACATCTTTACAAGTTCAATTCCTAGGTTGGGAAGATCCCCTGAAGGAGATAGCAACCCACTCCAGTATTCGTGCCTGGGAAATCTCACAGACAGAGGAGCCTGGCTACAGTCCTTAGGATTACAAAAGAGTCAGACACAACTTAGCAACTAAGCAACAAAAACAAATTTGAATTTGATAAACAACTAACTTTGAGACTAGGTTATGTCTCAAATATTGCATGATGATTAACAAACTATCTGCTGTTTGTCTGAAATTCAAATTTAACCAAGTATACTGTATTTGTATCTGACAACTCTAGTTACATGGAGCTGAAAGAGTTGCCCAACGCAATCTATAGATTATCTATTCTGTTTACAATAGGAGGTAGAGAATTAGGAGCAAAAGTTTAAGTTAGCTACACAGACAATGATACATACTCTTAGAGCTGAAGGGGAACTAGTCCAGTGTTCTCACTTTAAACATTAAGGAAAAAGTGTGCCAACTGGATTGGAACATGACACCAAATAACAAATGACTAGAAAGACTGTTTATTTTCATTTATCTTTAAAATTATTTCTAAGACCCATAAGGGAAAAGAACAAGTAAATTTCATGGCTCTGAAAAATATTCACATACCTGCCATCTCAAAGGTCATTTCACATTAGTGAGTGTAACCAATAAAAGAAAACAACAAAAAAATATAACCAGTTAGACATTATTGTTATGAAAGGGAGAATTTAAGTAAATAAGGTTACATATATAAAACACCTAGTTTAAGGCCTAGCACACAACAGGACTTCTAAATGGGTTCCTTTCTCCTCCCTGCCCCTGTTTAGTCACTAGACTATTAAAAATACTACAGGAGCTTCCAATGTGGTCTCATCTTCAAACTCAATAGTTTCTTCAACTTTGATATCAGTATAGCATTCCTAATACATCTCCCTCAAAAACATTTCAATTCGTTAATAATGGCAAGATGTTCAATCTCATTTGATACCAAATTGCCAATCAAAACACTCCTAAGTTAAACTGCTTGTAAGTTCACCAGAGGAATTTTGGTGATTCATTCAGAACAAAGCAGTATACAACAATTATAGAGTATACGCTACGGGCATAAGCTAAGAACTTAGACGTATAAAGTAGGACGGATAACATTTCAAGCTGGGGTTTCAGAAAACTTCAGAAGCACCAGCATTTGAGTGAGAATTTGAAGAATATATAGGATTTTGATTGGTGAAGGTAGGAAGTTAAAGAAAATTTCATGCAGAGCTTCATGAACAAGGGCATGAAGGCAGAGGAAAAAAATGCCTTACAATATAGCCCAAATTTTATTTTCTTATCATATCCCACCAGGGGCACATGTCAACCAAGTGTCACTTCCAAGATACAGTTTAGGTTGCTTACCTCCATACCTCTGCTCAAGCTATGCCCTGCTTATCTTACATATCTGGTTTTATCTTACATACACTGTTTTACAAAATAAGACAAAAATATCTAAATTTAAAGTATTCTATATAAATGCACATAAGCGAAAAAAGTTAAAGTGTTAGTTGCTCAGTCGTGTCCGACTTTTTGCGACCCTATGGACATTACAGTTTAGGTTGCTTACCTCCATACCTCTGCTCAAGCTATGCCCTGCTTATCTTACATATCTGGTTTTATCTTACATATACTGTTTTACAAAATAAGACAAAAATATCTAAATTTAAAGTATTCTATATAAATGCACATAAGCGAAAAAAGTTAAAAGTGTTAGTTGCTCAGTCGTGTCCGACTTTTTGCGACCCTATGGACAATAGCTAGTCAGTTTCTGTCCATGGAATTTTCCAGGCAAGAATACCGGAGTGTGTAGCCATTTCCTTCTCCAGGGGACCTTCCCAATCCAGGGATCAAACCTGGGTCTCCTGAACTACAAGCAGATTCTTCACTGGCTGAGCCACCAGGGAAGCCCACATGCATGTAAGCTGACTTCAAATACAAGGCAGACCCCCCTTTTAGGGGGCTTCCCTAGTGGCTCAGTGGTAAAGAATCTACCTGCCAGTGTAGGAGATATGAGTTTGATCCCTGGGTTGGGAAGATCCCCTGGAGTAGAGAATGGCAACTCACTCTAGTGTTCCTGACTGGGAAACCCTATGGACAGAGGAGGAAGCAGGCTATAGTTCACGGGATCACAAAGACACAATTTAGCAACTAAACAACAATATAAATGTGCATATGCATGCATGCACATGTGACTAATTAATAAATGAAAACAGGGCTATTTCATCTACATCACTAGACATTTATATATTCAGGTTGGCTAATCAATTTTGGAAGTAATCTTACTGGGAGATAGGGAGTCTGTCTGCCTTGCATTTGAAGCCAACTTACATTCAGGCACACATAGTAGCTGATTTTTTTTAATGAATTAATTTACTATTTTTGGCTGCACTGGGTTATTGTTAGTATATGCAGGCTTTTTCTAGTTGCCATGAGCAGGGGCTACTCATCATTGCAGAGCAGAGGCTCCAGGCTCATAGGCTTCAGTAGTTGCAACACATGGGCTCAATAGTTGAGGTGCAAGGGCTTAGTTGCTCTGAAGCATGTGGAATCTTCCTGGACCAGGGACTGAACCCATGTCCTCTGCACTGGGAGGCAGATTCTTACTCACTGTACCACCAGAGAAGTCCTTCATTTTTTTTAAGTGTTCTTTGTTCTCCAGATTTCCTGAAGGCGCTGGTGCATTCAAACTTGTAGAACTGTTTCCCTTGCCTGAAAGGTCTTTGTTTGTTTACTTACTTATTTATTGGTTGTACTAAGCAGTTTGCAGAATCTTAGTTCCCTGACCAGGGATTGAACCCAGGCCACAGCAGCAAAAGCATTGAGTCCCAGCATTCCTGTATCACTAAGGAATTCCCTGAAATCTCTTAATGTTGTCTGCAAATTGATATTTCTATATGTTCTATATCCCTAACAGGGAATCTCTAGTTTCAGATTCAATGTTTACTGAAGGCCCATTATTCACTATGAACCATGACAGACACTTTCATAAAGTACCTACACAAGCACTTATACAAGCATCAACTGTACCATGTTCACTAAAACTGAGTTTTACTGGTGAAAGATGTATGATAGCAGAGGAAAAAAATGATAATCTGGTTCTTAGGCAGAATGACAAGATGGTAGATCTTATTTTCCTGTTCATCACAGTTCAGTTGAGTCGCTCAGTCGTGTCTGACTCTTTGCAACCCCATGAATCACAGCACGCCAGGCCTCCCTGTCCATTACCAACTCCCAGAGTCTAGCCAAACCCATGTCCACCGAGTCAGTGATGCCATCCAGCCATCTCATCCTCTGTTATTCCCTTCTCCTCCTGCCCTCAAGCCTTCCCAGCATCAGGGTCTTTTCCAATGAGTCAACTCTTTGCATGAAGTGGCCAAAGTATTGGAGTTTCAGCTTCAGCATCAGTCCTTCCAATGAACACCCAAGACTGATCTCCTTTAGGATGGACTGGTTGGATCTCCCTGCAGTCCAAGGGACTCTCAGGAGGCTTCTCCAACACCACAGTTCAAAAGCATCAATTCTTCAGCGCTCAACTTTCTTCAAAGTCCAACTCTCACATCCATACATGACCACAGGAAAAACCATAGCCTTGACTAGATGGACCTTAGTCGGCAAAGTAATGTCTCTGCTCTTAAATACGCTATCTGGGTTGGTCATAACTTTCCTTCCAAGGAGTAAGCATCTTTTAATTTCATGGCTGCAGTCGCCATCTGCAGTGATTTTGGAGCCCAGGAAAATAAAGTCTGACACTGTTTCCACTGTTTCCCCATCTATTCCCATGAAGTGATGGGACCAGATGCCATGATCTTAGTTTTCTGAATGTTGAGCTTTAAGCCAACTTTTTCACTCTCCTCCTTCACTTTCATCAAGAGGCTTTTTACTTGGCCTTTTCACTTTCTGCCATAAGGGTGGTGGTGTCTGCATATTCTGTTCATCACAGGATAACGTCAACTGATAAGAAAAATAAATAGTTCTTTAAACAGTTTAGCATTAAAAACTGCACTGAATAAAACCGTTTACTCTAAAACTCTACATTTTTGTTTCTGGAAGAGATAATTACTTACCTCTGCCTCTGCCGTCAACTGTATCTTCTTTGATATCAACTGTTTTAAATCAACCCGACCTAAGTAAAGAAAAAATGTAATTTTTAAGTAGATGGGAGGGCTACCCATCAGCATTATTTAAATCAAGAACTTAAAAAACAAGCAAAACATGACAAGTACAAACTTTGGTAAAACCACAAAACATAACACAACTTTTAAAAAGGAGGCACAGGCAATATAAATAGAAGGAAATTTATACATAAAAATGGTAAGCTGAAAGAAAAAACCCACTACTACAGGTACATACCATGCTTACAACTGTATTAATCATAAGATGCTACAAGATCCAATTCTGACAATAACAGGAAATTAGATTATCTGAATGGATCCTGTAACTATGATGAGCAAAATGTACAAGCAACAACAGAAAAATCAGATAAGTTGGATTTCACTAAAGTTTTTAAAAAATCTTTTCTGCTCCAAGGGATATTATCAAGAAAGTTAAAAGACACAAAAGAGGGGAAATACTTGCAAATCTGATCAGGAACCCGCATACAGAACATGTAAACAACTCTTACAACTCAATGGAAAAGACAAACAGTCCAATTTAAGTGTCTGAACAGACATGTCTCCAAAAGATACACAAATGGTTGTTGATACCATTTGAAAAGATGCTCAACATCACTGCCATCAAGAAAATGCAAATCAAAACCACAAACAAATATTGCTTTACACCCAGCAGGATGGCTATAAGTGCTGGTCACTGTACACTTAAGCTTATACAGTGTTATGTCAGTTATCTCAGTAAAGCTAGAAAGAGCTGTACCAGCAGGAAATTTTGAGAAGAGTGCTAGCTATTTCAGGGACTGGATGTGACAACTGTTCCATTATACAATTAGAGAAGTGTTACTCCATACTTGTAAAAATGTTTGTAAGAGTGGAACTACTTGGTACAAATAAAGCAGTTTAAGTGAGGAGGAAAACTTTTGACCAGGATATGGAGAAATTAAAACCCACTCACACTGCTGCTGAGAATGTAGTGCTTTTGAAAGTCTGGAACTTCCTCAAAAAGTAAACACTGAGTTATTACCGTATGAGCCAGAAATTCCACCTCCTAGGTAAATACACAAGAGAAATGAGAACAGACTCCCTGTTCCCATTTATAGAAAAATTTTAAAAATCCAAACCCCCTGCCCCCCCAAAAATCTAACAAAATCACCCACACCCTATGGTGTCTGAGTAACTAATATTTTGGTAAATATCATCTGTTCTTTTACTTTGGTAAATATCAAATAGTAATATTAAATATTACAAATACACATATTATAAAAATGGAGTCATTATGCACACTGTTTTCATTTATTATATTGTTAATATCTGCATGTCTTACATAGTCTTCTACATCAATTTTATTGGTCTACTATTCTATTTTTATGTCTGAAATAAAACTTATTTAATCCTCTATTTATTTATATCTTTTCACAATAATCAACTTGGAAAAAAAGCCATGGAGAATGTGAAGGTCCAAAATACATCTAATGAGAGAAAAAACTTGAAGCAATAATGGCTGAAAACTTTCCAGAAGTGTTAAAAAATGCCAGGCCTCAAAGAAAGATCAAAGAATCCCAAGCTGGGTAAAGATATATGACAGTAAAACTGCATAATACAGAGGTTTTTTTTAAATTTATCTTTTACACAGAGGTATATTTTAAAGCAAACTACAAAGGCACTTGAAAGGAACAAGAAAGAAAACATCACCTTCAAGAGAACTGCAATTATGCTGAGTATTGACTCATCAATACCAACAACAGAAGAAGCCATAAGGCAGTGCAGTAATACCTTTAATTGTTGATAATGGTGGAATTTATAACTGGGAAGGAGGCTGGAGGTCAAACTGTGAACAGTCTGTGTCACAACAGCTTTGAGGAAATTAAGAATTTTAAGCAAAAGAGTAACTGATCTGATATTAGAAAAGTCCACTCTCTGGCAGGAGAGAAAGAAAGGATCACAGAAGTGAAATGCAATAAATCTTGACAAGAAATAATACTGCCATAAGTCAAAACAATGGCACTGGGAGTGGACAGGTAAGTTTTGAAGATATTCTCAAATTGGTACCTTATTAGGTAAGAAATATGAAGGTGAAACAAGTATCTACTTGATTTTTCTATCAGTTGTAAAAAATACTTTTATTTAGCTCTCTACTATCTATGATCAGACCATGGATTCATAAATAAATGAATACAGAAGCTTCTTCCCTTCAACTAATGACCACAGGGAGATGGGGAAGAAGACACCAAAGATTAATTCTCACTACTGTGCATCACTCCAAAAGGAATGTGTCTATCCATAAATAACATCACCACCATTTCAGATTCGTGTTGATGAGCCAGAGATTGGAAAGCTGGGAAAGTTTTTCTCAGTTAGACTAGAATCTCTGAAGGCCCTACTCCAAGTGACAGTAAAGTTATATAAAGTCAGAGAAAAATACATTTAAAATTCATTTTCTTTCACCTTAAAATTAACCTCATATAACATTCAGAACTTTCCTGCTATCCACCAAAACTTAAATGTCATAAAAATCAAAAGAATAATGCCATAAAAGCAAATATCCAATGATTTAAAGACCTATATAAAGACAACCAACCACCTGAGTAAACTCAAGGCTTCGATATTTCTAAAATGTTGACTCTGAAGTAGTGATAAACAAGGACTGAGTGTCTTGCAGTGTCTGAAATATGTCTAAATCATTAATATCACTGTTAACTGATCATTAACTGTTAATACCTACTAGCAGACCCAAAGATAAATCCTTAAAGAACACTACTCTCGATTTTTTTTCCTAACCTACTGATTTCTAAGAAGTCAGGCTTGCGACATTTATCTTCATTAATACTACCTCACATTTGTAGACTCCATGACACTGAACTGAATATTTAAAAACGCACTCCCTGAAGTATCAAAAATCTAATTTGAACCAGTTTTGATGAAGACCTTCCTAAAATTAGCACCTTTAAAAAGAGAAAGAGATTGTACTATACATAATCTTTATGTTAAATAAAAGATCAGTTATTGTACCGTGCTATTATAATACTTTCATTGATAGTAAAATGGAAATGAGAGCAATGGAGCCTACACTAAACAGCTCCAGAAAATTATTCTTTTTGACCTGGGCTGCTGCTTCACGACTTTTCACTAAATCTCAGTTCAGTTCAGTCACTCAGTGGTGTCCAACTCTTTGCAACCCCGTGAACCACAGCACGCCAGGCTTCTGTCAGACCTCTTCACCATGACCCGCCTGTCCTGGGCATGGCTTAGTTTCATTGAGTTAGACAAGGCTGTGGTCCAAGTGTGATTAGATTGACTGCTGCTGCTGCTGCTGCTGCTAAGTCACTTCAGTCATGTCCGACTCTGTGCGACCCCACAGACGGCAGCCCATTGGGCTCCGCCATCCCTGGGATTCTCCAGGCAAGAACACTGGAGTGGGTTGCCATTTCCTTCTCCAATGCATGAAAGTGAAAAGTGAAAGTGAAGTCGCTCAGTCGTGTCTGACTCAGCGACCCCATGGACTGCAGCCTACCAGGCTCCTCCGTCCATGGGAGTTTCCAGGCAAGAGTACTGGAGTGGGGTGCCATTGCCTTCTCCGGATTAGATCGACAAGATCACTAAATCTGACTCCTGTAAAATCCTATACTCATACTACTAGGCCAAATTTATTGCCAGTGTTACCCAGAAGGAAAAGACAAATAAGCAAACTTATTAAATTAGTAACTCATTTGTTCACTCAATTATATATTCACTCATGGTGTAAAAATCCTCTGAGAACTCAATACATACAGGGTACTAGGCATATATTTCAACTGCCCCCTCCTTTAGGATCTCAGGAGAAATATGCAAACACAGATAATTACAATACACAGAAGGGCTGTGGAATCATCAGGGTGGAGTGAGCTTTTGCAGAGGAAGTCAATATTTGATATTTGAACTGAGTCTCAAATGATAAGGAAAAACCACAGTGAACAGGTACTAGGAAAGATTATGTCAGGCAATGGAAACAGCATGAAGACTTGTAAGGACTTGGGTCTTCTGGGACTTGACCATGAGTCAAATGCCTCTAGATGCCAAGCTCTCTCAACTTTACAATACTGTACTTACGTCTCCCACATTGGCAGGTGGGTTCTTTATCACTTGCACCACCCAGGAAGCCCTACTGTATTTAATAGAGGCCTTTGCTAAAGGGCAGCTTTTAATTCCTTACTTTCTAGGTTACCAGTTACTTTCTATCTAGATCAAAGCTGTCCAACAGATATATAAATGTGAACCACATTTGTACTTTAAAATGTCCTAGGAGCAACATGAAAAAGTAAAAACAGATGCAAGTGAGTCTGAAATGTGGTATGTATTTTGAGTGTGAAGTCGCTCAGTCGTGTCCGACTCTTTGCGACCCCATGGACTGTAGCTTACCAGCTACAGAAAACCTGGTTTTCTCCGTCCGTGAGATTCTCCAGGCAAGAATACTAGAGTGGGTTACCATTTCCTTCTCCAGGGGATCTTGCCGACCCAGGGATCGAACCTGGGTCTCCTGCATTGGAGGCAGACGCTTTAACCTCTGAGCCACCAGGGATCAGTTCAGACTAGCAACAGTTCAAGTGTTCAACCAGACCATACTGAACAGTATAGTCCTTGATCAGGTATCAGCAATTTTCTTCTATAATGGGCCAGAGAGGCTTTGGGGGCCATATGGTCCAGAAACACTACAGGCATAAGTGAATGAAAGTGGTTGTGTGTGATTACTTCTGTTTTAGATGGCTAAATTTACTCTAAGTCTGGCTGACATACATGCAGAGTTACTTTTTATAATCTCATGTGACTATGGTGAACAAGGTTGGTGCTTCCCTCACAAGGGCATGTGTCTCATTCCCCTTGCCAGATGATTCAAGAATGGGTATGAGTACTCAGTTAGAGATGGCCCACTTATAGTTACTGAAAAGAGTTTAGAAGGAACTTTTTTATAAATGTGCCAACAAATTTAAGAACAACAACAAAAGATGGTGTAGATTTTAGGGCTAGTAATCTATACCATCTTTTGTTGTTGTTCTTAAATTTGTTGACAATTGCACTCATCTCACAGGCTAGTAAAGTAATGCTCAAAATCCTCCAAGCCAGGCTTTAGCAATACGTGAACCGTGAACTCCCTGATGTTCAAGCTGGCTTTAGAAAAGGCAGAGGAACCAGAGATCAAATTGCCAACATCTGCTAGATCTTTGAAAAAGCAAGAGGGTTCCAGAAAAACATCTATTACTGCTTTATTGACTATGCCAAAGCCTTTGACTGTGTGGATCACAATA
>SJYT01021842.1:209299-246577 GCA_006410635.1 Cephalophus harveyi | reverse complement strand
CCAGTCCATTCTGAAGGAGATCAACCCTGGGATTTCTTTGGAAGGAATGATGCTAAAGCTGAAACTCCAGTACTTTGGCCACCTCATGCGAAGAGTTGACTCATTGGAAAAGACTCTGATGCTGGGAGGGATTGGGGCCAGGAGGCAAAGGGGATGACCGAGGATGAGAGAGCTGGATGGCATCACAGACTCGATGGATGTGAGTCTGAGTGAACTCCCAGAGATGGTGATGGACAGGGAGGCCTAGCGTGCTGCGATTCATGGGGTTGTGGAGAGTTGGACACGACTGAGCGACTGAACTGAACTGAACTGAACACACAACCAGAAAGCTGTTAACTATCCTGAAAAGCCAAGGAAAGTCAAAGAGAACACTTTGGAAAGAACTGAACAGAAGTGATGGTTACCCAGCCCAAAGGAAACTGACATGACAAAAACACTCCTTACTCTCTGCCCTTGGATCTCCTATCAGGGCTGTCCAACCCAACTATGACCAAACCCTACCAGAAACAAGAGGGCACGGGAGCCACTGGATTGTGCCCTGGGGGGCTGATGCTATGGATTCTAAGTAAGGTAGAAAAGAATAAAGAGGCAAAGGGAAGACAGCATAATTTATAACCTAGTTCTGGCCAACGAGACATGAGAAGTCTGTTGGACAATTTCTAGAAAAGATTTCATTGCTCTAAAAAGAAACATAAGCAAAGAGGTTTTCTTCTGATGGAAATTACTCTTTTGCTTTCCCAGTTTTCTTACCCAGCCGAGAGTTACTAACCCTCTGTCATTATTTCTATCCTTCCCTCATCAGCACCACCACTTTCCTGGACTTGCCAAGCCATATCCCAATCCCAGATATTGCCTATCTGCTTCTTCTGATTTTGAACTGCCATACCTTGCAGAAATAATATAGAAAATAGGCCCACTATATAAACTGATGCTGTCAAGTCTTAACCAGGCCTGCAATAAAAAATGTAGTATCTGTCTTTGCCTCTTGATGAATTTCTGTAACATTCATCACAAGCATAGATCCAAACATTTTCCACCTTTTTCAAGTCCCAACCTTACCAGGTAGCCTTCCTTCAATTGATCATTTTAGGTACCAACTCCTAAAATGTCTTGTATTTTAATGTTCACTATCTTTAATTCTCTTCTCCACTACTCCTGTGTCAGAGAAAGGGGTAGCCCATCTCTTTTTCAAGACTAACCCTTTAAACTATTGCCTTGATCCTATATATGTCTTTTGAGAAACTGTTCAAATCATTCAACACATTGAATAGTTTATATCAGCCACATTACACTCAGAGCCAATGTAATCTTTAAAATTTTGCTGAAATTATGATATGGATGTCATCAGTGGCACTCAAAATCAAATCTGTGAATTTTTGTCAAGTAGTACATGTTTACTTAACATTTTAGAAACAAATATGTAACTGAAACAAGCCTCTGACTTCAAAAAATTTACTGCTTAGGAGGAGGACTTTTCAGTGATCTTTATAATAGTAAATATAGTACAGAGATAATGGCAAAATTTAAAATAACTGAAATTTTGGAAACAGTGCCCTTTGGAAACAAATGGCAGCTCACTTTCCAATGAACCTCATCTTTTGTGACCAAACCATGCTATTCTTTTCTTTTTAATAAATGTCCTAAAAAAGTGATTTATACTTTCATCTTCACTTTTTCACTAGTAATTCATCCCCAACCTGTTTTTGTAACTCCTCCTTTTCTAGAGTCACTATGGTCTCCAAATTTCCAAATCCTCATCCTTGTTAAACTTGCTGCAAGAAGTTCCCTAGAGGCCTAGTGGTTGGGATGCTGGACTTTCACTGACAAGCCCTGGGTTCAACCCCTGCTTGGGGAATGGATATCCTGCATGTCACGTGGTAGGACCAAAAAAAAAAAACTTGCTGCAAAATTTCAATATTTATAAAATATTGACCATACCTCATCATATTTATTCTTTATAACAACCCAGTGAGATAAGCGGAGAAGGCATAGCACCCCACTTCAGTACTCTTGCCTGGAAAATCCCATGGACAGAGGAGCCTGGTCGGCTGCAGTCCATGGGGTCACTAAGAGTCGGACACAACTGGGCAACTTCACTTTCATGCTTTGGAGAAGGAAATGGCAACCCACTCCAGTGTTCTTGCCTGGAGAATTCCAGGGATGGGGGAGCCTGGTCAGCTGCCATCTATGGGGTTGCACAGAGTCGGACACGACTGAAGTGACTTAGCAGCAGCAGCAGTGAGATAAGAAGATAGCTAGGGGCTTCCCTGGTGGCTCAGGGGTAAAGAATCCATCTGCCAATGCAGGAGACATGGTTTGATCTCTGATCTGGGAAGATCCCACGTGCAGAGGCGCAGCTGAGCCCAAGGGCCGTGGCTGGTGAACCTGTGCTCTGGAGCCCAGAAGCTGCAACAAGAGAAGCCATTGTATAGCAAGGCCCACGCATGGCAACTGGAGAGCAGCCCCTGCTCACCGCAACTAAAGAAAAGCCTGTGCAGCCACAAAGACCCAGCACAGCCAAAAATAAATAAAAAAACGATAGTTGGTGTCTCATTTCTATTTTCAAAACCAAGAAATAAGATTCAAAGACACTAACCATCTTGCCCACAGTCCTATGGCCAGTAAATAAATGAGCCTGAAGTAAAACCCATCTTCTGATCTCTAACCACAGAGATCAGGAAAAAAAAAAATTGATCAGTCATAAAAAAGAATGAAATTATTCCATTTGCAGCAACATGATTGGACCTAGAGCTTATCATACTAAGTCAGAAAGATAAATATCCTATGGTATCACTTGTATGTAGAATCTAAAATGTGATACAGATGAACTTACTTACAAAACAGAAACTGACTCACAAACTTAAATAGAGAACAAACTTTTGGTTTTCGGGGGAAATTTCAATCAGGGGAAGGGATAGTTTGGGAGTTTGGAATGGACATGTACACACTGCTATACTTAGAATGGATAACCAACAAGGACCTACTGTGTGGCACTTGGAACTTGGCTCAATGTATGTGGCAGCCTGGATGGGAGGAGTGCTGGGGAGAGATGGATACATGTGTGTGTGTATATATACATGTACATATATATATATATACGTACATATATATACACACACATACATATGCATGTATATATGTGTGTACATATGTGTGTACGTGTATATATACATATGTGTGTACATGTATGTGTGTATGTGTACACACACACACACACACACACATATGGCTGAATCCTTTCCCTGTTCACCTGAAACTACCACAACATTGTTGATGGGCTATACTTCAATACAAAGTAAAAAGTTTTTAAAAATTCATTAGTTACAATTTACAAAACCAAGTGCTACTTATAGTGACTAAATTCTTAAAGATGACTAAGGAGTAAAAGGCAGTGACTAATAACACTTTTTCAAGTTTCACTTCTTTTAGCTGGTGTTTTCTTTGAATCCTTGTGGCAAAGTACAGAATTAGCTAATGCGTAGGCACTGACTAGCAGGTTTTTTACTTCCTAGAGAAGTTCAAACTCATTTTAAAATCCTGGTTATTTTCTAAAAAACTCTCATTGACTATACCACAGAAGACCTTCATCCCAACTTTACCCTGCTCTCCACATAGATATATATAATCTAAAACCATCATGGGAAAGCCATCTCTATGTCCATAGGATGGATGGGTTTAGGAGTAGTCATTGAAAGAACCAATCATTTATCAATCTTGGAAGCAAAACGGGAGATTTAAAAAAAAAAGTATAATCCATCTAAATCCTCTACTGCCCCACTGACCTCAAAACACCTTTCAGAATTCTCTCCTAGTCACATCTACACTGTTGCAGAGAAATGGAATCTGAACCAGAAATGAGAGTGATAAGTACTATACAGAAAAGGAGATTTAATAAATAATGTTGAAACAACTGAGTAGCCATTTCAAAAAACTGTAAAATTAGATCCCAGCTCAATTATTAAAAATAAATTTCAGATGGATCAAATATTTGAATCTTAAAAAACCCATAAAGGTAAAAAAAAAATCATCCATTTCCCTTTTTCATAATCTTGGATGATTTCTAAGCATTACAAGACATCTAAACGCAATACAAGAGTTATGTGATTACATAAAAACTAAACATGTACACTATCAGCAAAGTCAAAAGATAAACAGTTAAAAATATTCATAGTACATGACAGTCAAAGGGAGTAACTTCCTTAACATAGAAAGAACTCTTCACAAAAACAAAAGAAAAATAACAGCCATCTGATAGGGAACAAAAATGGGCAAAAAATAATGGACAGGGCCTTTGAAGAAAAAATATAGCAAATATATGGAAAAAGTTTTCTGCCTCATAAGAATAAATTTACGCTATATATGATACTGTTTTCCACCCCTCAAATTAGCAAGCTTAAAAAAAGATTAGCATAACATATTAACAAGAGTACAGGGAAACAATATAGATAGCAGTATAAATTGGTATAACATTTTTAAGAAAGACAGTAATATCTAAATTATAAAAGAAAAAACTCTTTGATCCTGCAATTTCACTTTAAAGAATGTACCCTACAAGTACAAGTAAGCAAGGACATGGTTTCAAAGATGTTCTCTGCAGCACTTTTTATAATCTAAATTCGTGGAAGCAACCCAGATGTCCACCCAAAAGGGACAAGTCAAATTACTAAGCATTTATGCAACAGGGTTCTTTCGTAGCTCAGACGGTAAGGCACCTAACAGCAATGCAGAAGACCCAGTCTGATCCCTGGGTCAGGAAGATGCCCTGAAGAAAGGAACAACTACCCATTCCAGTACTCTTGCCTGGAGAATTCCAAGGACAGAGGAGCCTGGCAGGCCACAGTCCATGGGGCTGCAAAAAGCTGGACTTAGCAATCTTCATTGTGCAACAGAAATGCTACACAGATACTTTTAAGACAATTTTACTTACATATATTGAATTTAAAAGTTTAGAAAAAGCAAATTGCAGAAAAGATCCTAAATATGATCCCACAAGTAGGAAAAAACAGAAAAGCAAAACATGATTACTTAAGGGAAGAATTATTACTTTATAACTTTCTACAATATTTGATTTTTTTAAAAAAGAGCATACATTATTTCAAATTTTAACATTAATAAGCCCAGTTCAGCCATTTGTTTCTTAATTAAATCAAACTGTTTTACTTCTTCAACAAGGACAACTGAAGAGGAAATAGCCCCAATCTACCATGAGGACAACAGACTGAAATCTTAAAGGTATATTATAGGTAAACTGCAAAGGCAATAAATGGATGTACCAATCTCACCTGGTCTATAATTTTTAAACTATAAACAGATTTCTATCCTATAACTGAAATAACCCTGAACTACACTACTCAACCAGAGCTAACTTTGGTTTATTTTTTGTCACCACACCTGTATCAACTGTATGGATTGCCCATATACGCAATGAGAGGAACTGGTCCTATTACCATTAAACTTTTACAATATCATATAATCTTATTTTAAAATCAACACAGATAACTTTTAATAGAAATGTTAGAAGGTTTGTCATAGATTAAAAAATTCCCTGCCGATGTATATATAGCAGGGAGTTCCTGTATCTACTTTAGGATCTGCAACAGAGAGCTGCCAGCAACATCAGCAAGAAGATAAACGAATACCTTCCTGGACTTAGTGAAAGAATGCTTTAACAGCTGCTCTCCTTGGTTTTGCCTAAGAAAAAGAAAAAAATCTAAGTATGTCTGACGGCTGTAAATCATCCATATAGGTACTGGGTTGGCCAAGAAGTTTGTTCAGTTTTAAGTAAAAAATAAGACATATTTTTCATTTTCACCAAGAACTTTATTGAACAACCTATTCACTAACCAAACCAACCCAGTAAGCAGTCAGTCAATGACTGCATATACAGTTAGACTCCAGCCCCTATCCTCTGATTTCCTTCTGCCTTTCCAATTTTGTCCTCTTGTCCGTAAAAGAAAAATAAAAAAACCACAAATCCATCTCTGAACTACCTTCTCACCCCACAATCCTCTCCAAAAGCGAACAAACCACCACACACATAACACTGTACAGTCTTAACTCTATGCCTTTGAAACCCATTCCTTTCTACCTGGCTTTCTTAAAAGCCCCTTCCCAGTCTCCTCCTCAAAGATCAAAGTGAAATTCTACTTCCTCTGTGAGATACTCCCTTCCATTCTACAGCACTGTTCCCCCTACTCCCACTGCAGGTGGTCTCCTGTACCATTTAGTCTCTGTATTTATTTAATTCCTTTTTTTAACATAGGACTGTTAACTCACTCTTTTGACCTTAAAAGCTATAAAAAGTGCTAATTAATATTCAATAACTTTATTGCTGCTGGTAATTATGCCTCATTGTACAAAGCCTTTTCCTTTTTTCAAGTAAAGTAGAATCTGTCATCTCTCAAATGCCATAGAGTTTATTCAAAAGGTTATAACATCCATGACTGAAGAAAGGCTGAAGAAATAAGCACTCTCATACTGCGACTGGGAGTGCAATATTTCCGGAGGGCGATTTGGCAATAGTCAGCCCAAAAATCTTACCAGCATTTATTCCCACTGACCTAAAAACAATTTCTAGGGGCTTCTCTGCCAGTGCAGTGCTTAAGACTGTGCTTTCACTGAAGAGGGCATAGGTTCAATCCCTGGTCAGGGAACTAGGACCCTGCATGCTGCCTGACGGGGACAGTTCAGCCAAAATAAATAAATAAAAACAGTTTCTAGGAACACAGTCAAGGAAAAAATCATAGACACATGAACTTCTGTTTATCTGCACTTTCTAAAACAAACATGTTGTAGTTTTACCCTAAGGGGAAAAAATGTGTTCTCAATCTACTTAGTTGATCAAAGCTCTACCTAGATCAGACACTTTTATGATTACATGCATAAACTGAACGAAGCTGCCAAATTACACAATAACATTCACTTTTTTTCATCTATTTTTGCCAAGAGACTCTCAATTTTTACATAAGGCAGGTTGTTCTCTCTGTTCAAACATTTATGTATGTATCGCAAAGAACCCTAAAATCAAATAAAACTAGAAGTCTACTAACCAAGTTAATATTTGTTAAACACTTAAAATAGTGCCTGGTATATGATAAACTATTAGTAGCTATTATTATGTATGCTCAAGTCACTGAGTCATGTCCAACTCTTTGCGACTCCATGGACTACAGCCTGCCAGGCTCCTCTGTCCACAGGATTTTCTAGGCAAGAACACTGGAGTGGGCTGCCATTTTCGCCTCCAGGGGATCTTCCAGACCCAAGGACTGAACCTGCATTTCCTGCATTGGCAGCAGATTCTTTACCAAAGAGCCACCTTGGAAGCCCCAGTTATCATCATATTACCTTTACTCATTAATCAGCTATCAAATGAACAATGTAGCAAAATAAAATGCAGTGAAGAATAGGTATTGTCTATAAATTAATAGAAAGATAGACAATGTTCTCAACCTGATAAAGGGTACCTGCAGGAACCAACAGCTAACGTTAAGTATCAGAAAAACTAAAAGCTTTTTCCCTAAGATCAGAAATCACCCAAGAATGCCCACTGTGCACTCTTGCCAAGTCTATTCAGCATTTTACTGGAAATTCTAGCAAGTGCATTTAGGTAAGAAAATGAAACCAAAGGCATGTAGATTGAAAATTAAGAAATAAAACTAACTCTTACGTCCAGATGGCATGATCTTGTATATAGAAAATAGCATAAAGCACACAAAAAAACCTCACAGCTAGTAAATGAGTTCAGTAAGGTTGAAGGATGCAGTGTCAATATACAAAACAAGCTTCATTTTTACATTAGCAACAAATGATTGGAAAATGAAATTAAGAAAATTCCACTTACAATAGCAGCAAAAGGAACAAAATATTCAGAAATAACTTAAACGTGTAAAACTTACAAACTGAAAACTATAAAACATTGTTGAAAGGTATTAGTTCAGTTCAGTCGCTCAGTCGTGTCAGACTCTTTGCAACCCCATGAATTGCAGCACGCCAGGCCTCCCTGTCCATCACCATCTCCCGGAGTTCACTCAGACTCACGTCCATCGAGTCCGTGATGCCATCCAGCCATCTCATCCTCGGTCATCCCCTTCTCCTCCTGCCCCCAATCCCTCCCAGCATCAGAGTCTTTTCCAATGAGTCAGCTCTTGGCATGAGGTGGCCAAAGTACTGGAATTTCAGCTTTAGCATCATTCCTTCCAAAGAAATCCCAGGGTTGATCTGGGATATTAAAGAAGACCCAAATACAAATATACTTCATTTTACTGTGCTTTGCAGGTTTCACAGGGTTTTTTGTTTTTACAGATTGAAGCTTTGCAGCAACTGTACACTGAGCAAAGATATCAACACTATTTTTTCCAACAGCATCTGCTCACTTCATGCCTGTCATATTCTGGCAACTCTTGCAATATTTCAAATTTTCCACTATTGTGTTTGTTATGGTGCTCTGTGATCAGTGATTCAGTGTTACTACTGGAAGAAGAAAACTTGAGAAAAACAGATGATGGCTAGCATTTTTTTTTTAAGTTTTTTTAAGACTCCTTTTTTCTTTGATGTGGACCATTTTTAAAGTCTTTATTGAATTTGTTACAGTACTGCTTCTGTTGGCTTTCTGGCCGACAGGCATGTGGGATCCTAGCTCCCTGACCAGGGATAAAACATGCACCCACTGCATTGGAAGGAGACGTCTTCAGCACTGGACACCCAAAAAAGTCCCAGTAAGAAAGGCTTTTTAAATTAATGCATATACCCTGTCTTTTTTTAAAACATAATGCACATTTACTAGTTCACAGTGCAGTGTCGGTCCGGGAAGACTCCACATCCCATGCGGCAACTAAGCCTGTGTGCCACAACTGCCAAGCCTGCGGGCTCTAAAGCTGCAACAAGAGAAGCCGCCACAAGGAGAAGCCCACGCACTGCAATTAAAGAGTAGTCCCCGCTCGCTGCAACTAGAGAAAACTCACACGCAGCAATGAACACCCTGTGTAGCCAAAAAATATAAACAAAAAAAAAATTTTTAATGGCCAAAGGGTATGAATAGATAGTTCTCCAAGGAAGATCCACACATGGCCAACAGATATATAAAAAAGTGCTCAACACTACTACATGAGAAAAATGCATATCAAAACCACAGTGAGGTACCATCCTATACTTATTAGAATGGCTACTACTAAAAAGACAAACCAGGGCTTTACTGGGGGCTCTGGTAAAAAATCTGCCTGCCAATGCAGGAGACGTGAGTTTGATCCCTGGTCCGGAAGATCCCACATGCCACAGAGCAACTAAGCCCGTGTGCCACAGCTATCGAGTCTGCGCTCTAGAGCCCGGGAGCTGCAGCTACTGAAGCCTGCGCACCCCAGAGCCCATGTTCCACAACAACAGAAGCCAGCACAAGAAGTCCAGACACAGCAACTAGAGAGTAGCCCCTGCTGGCCGCACCTGGAGAAAAGCCCTCACAGCGACCAAGACCCAGCACAGACAAACCAACCAAAAACAAAACAAGAGAAAGTAAGCACAGGTGGATGTGGTGAAACCGGAACCCTTGGGTGCCACTGGTGGAACCGCAAAATGGGCAGCCACCACGGGAAGCAGTTATGCCAGTTCCTCTAAACGTTAAAAATAGAGCTACCACAGAATCCAGCACTCCTCCTCCTGGGCATCACAGCCTCCATCTGAGCCAGTCTCTCGTAATAACGCTAAGTGTGTGTGTCTATATGCTATTGGTTCTGCTTCTCTGGAGAACTCTAATACACATCCCAATTGAGAACTGCTACTCTTAAGAGCTGTCTCTCAGACTTTAACTTGCATAGGAATCACCTGGCGATCTTACTAAAATGAAATTTTTATTCAATTAAGTGTGCGATGGGGATTTCTAACAGGCTCCAGGTGATGCAAATGCCCCTGGTCCCAGCTTGGCAGGCCACAATGACAGGCGTGGCATGGTGTTCTTTAAGCCCTCACTATTCACAAGTCATATTTTACCCATCTGCTTACTTCCCCAAAGTGAATCAATGTTAAAATAAATGGAGAAACACTATTTTCAGATCGGCATTACTTACATTAAAACAGGAGCTCAGACTTAGTGTTTCAGGCTAAATAATTCAATTTTCATTATCTGCACTAAAATCTGAACCGATTAAAACTTAATGAACTAAGACAACAAGGAGTGCTGAAAACATGTAGAAGTTATACATGTTTAAACAAGAAAATCATCCGGTAGCAGTAAGTTTCAATAAAAAACAATGTGAATTAGCTCCCAGTCCCTAAATCATGGAAGGGGAAGGTTTCTAACCAATGTTGGCTTACTATTTTGCACAATTTTCACATTTTAAAATCACACTAAAACTAGCTCCTGTGCCAATATAAGTATTTCATAAATAGCTAATGAAGAGTCCAACAATCAATAAACTTCATTATGCAAACTTAAGCAACAACATTTATATTCCTGACCCAGTAGCTGTATTTAATTTACAACTAAATCTGAACAGGAAAAGCAAAAGCTTTTCTTTATGAAAGAAGTCTCAGGATACCAAAGATAACCCATCTCAAAAAGTTCCACACCTATTTGTTAACCAAACAAGCTTTAAATTTCAAATCCTCACTGAAATCAAACCTATACAAACATCACAGCAAAAATAAAGAGCCTGATACAATAGACGACAAGTGAAGTTGTGTTTACCAATCTATCAAGTCTTAAGCAGAAACCTTGACCTTAACAAACAAGTACTGTGTCAGTCTTCCTTGTATTCAGGTTAAGCAAACCTGGACACGACAACTAACACAATTCCCTCATCTGTCTCTCCCCCAAGATTTTTACCTAGGTTATGTACCCTGCTAATTACGCTCATTACGCTAATTACAACTATGAAAAGAGTAATCAGCACTTATTTCTAATAATCTCATTATGTTAAAGCAGGGAGAGGGGTTCTCATTCACTTAACTTGGAGCTCCACAAGGGCAAACACATCTGTACCCATCACTGCTGTAGCTGCAACACTTAGCAGAACACCAGTAAATACTGATAGGAATTAGGTAGTTGAAGAAATGAATAAAATGAATGAACGATGTCTAAAACATAGTACATACCCACAAAATGTTCAATGAATCACTTTAAAAGGGCTTATTTTTTACTTTCTTTGTTGTCAAATAAATAAAACTAAAGCATACCCTGCACACCCCACTTTCATCAGGAAAGCTCACCTCTATTATGGGAGATGCAGCAATTCACACACCGGCGCCACAACCAGCATCGAAAGCAGCTCTGACTGGCAACGAAACCGAAGCGTTCCTTTCTATTCTCTTAATTTCTCTCCTCTGCGCTTTACAGTGCCTACCAGCACATCCATTTTTAAGAGCTTAAGAGGGACCTTCCTGGTGGTCCAGTGGTTAAGGTTCCAAGCTTCCACTGCAGGAGATGCAGGTTTGATCCCTAGTTGGGGAACTAAGATCCCGCATGCCTCACACCACAGCCAGTTAAGAGCTAAAGAGATGGTAATCCTTGTTCGGGAACACTGAATTTGCTCCCGATTTCATTAATTCACCTCAGAAGAAGTAAAAGCCTCACCATTACCAGGCGCCTCTTGGGACTCCTCTGCACAGTCCCGGTGGCCTTCGTCCTCCTCCTCAGCACGGTTACTGGGCTTCGATAGCCGTTTTCGTACAGACATCTTTTCTTCACCTGCTACCGTGCTGTCTAGGAAAGAAGATATAAAAAGCTTTAAACTAAGGATATGGCATAGGTAAATTTCATAATATCACCATATTTAAGGGGAGGTGATATATTTTCTTCCTTTTGTTATACTTTTAATCACGCTTAAACATTTTCTGAGTACAAGATACTGTAACAAATAATGAAGAAATCAGTCTTGATAAAACCATTGGCTGGTTTCAAAACAGAGCCCCCATCCTTAAAAAAAAAAAAATTGAACAAACAAGGCATAAGTACATAAAAAATTAAGAATTAAGTAAAAGGTAAGTTAAAAGATGCCACAGGATAGAACGCAATAAATAGGCAAGTCAGTGGTAAGAATAATACATACCTTAAGTGCAGAGACAGAAGAGATCATTAAAGGTGCAAAGGTTTCATAGGAAAGAAGGTATGTGACCTGAGTCTTGAAGGATGAGAACGGAGGACTCCACGGGTGAGGAAGGGGGAAAGCAAGGTCCTTGTAAGCCCTGCTCAGGGGCCCATGACTGATCAGACTACTTTGCTAGAGGACAAGAAACAAGCTTCTGTTGAGTTTTACTAATTATCAGGACTCTGCTAGGTGCTTTCAGTTTTCTAATCTTCAAAATTCTGTCAAAAAAAAAAAAATCCTATTATTACTCCTAGTTCACATATGAGAAAAAATAAGGTTTCAGGTAGTTATGGTCAATGCCTTTCACGCATACACCAGGAACATACCAATGGCTGGACGAGTTATTAGGAATGTGTATCATGGGAAACTGTGGGGCATCCCAGGGAGAGAATATTCGAAGCAACTTATTTCAGGCTTGGGATCTGACTAAGTGATTTTGGGCAGAGTCCAAAGAAGCAGGGGTTCACCCTGGCTTGGGGGTTATCAGAAAGTGAGGACAGTTTGATGACTGGGTATACCAACAAATCTTCTCTACAAGGAGGCAGAGTAGAGGCTGGCTAAAGCTGTGACTGGCAAAATAGCAACAATCATTCCCAGTAGGCTGGAGAGGGAGATGTTGGATTCTTTGAGACTTGGGCAACCATGATGATTACATTATCTTATTCCTGTCTTGATCCATCATGTTGACAGAATGGTCTTGTCTAAAGCTGATGTACAGTGAAACCATTTATGTTCAACAGAATACCCTGAAGACCTAGCTGTCAAGTGCCAGGCTCGCCCACAGAAACTCCAAAGCCTAGCTGATTGCACCAGAGCAGCTCCAGGACTATTTGCTTCTTCTCATGACAGTAACTTGTCCAAGACCACAAAGCTAATGGCAGGGTCAGATCAGAACCTGGATCAGATCCAAACTACAAACATCACCTGCTGTTTGGATTTTTTTTTAAGTTGATAATAGAAAAAGACTTGAAAAAAGAGCTGGAGTCAAACTGTAAAGACCTAACAAATTAGGACTTTTTTAAGGCAGTGGTAGGACATTTTAAGCACTGACAAACATAATCAAAACCAAATTTTAGGCACATCAATATCAAGACTATAATATGCTTACTCCAAAGCAGTGTTTAACAACATATAAGTTTTCGGCAGTCTAAAGCAAAACATAATAAAGTATTCACTACATTATTTTAAAATCGTAAGATTATGGTCTTTTAAAACAGTTATGTTAAAATGCCCTTTACATACAAAATGGAGTACACGGTGAATCTGATTGTTTTCTTAAATACCAACGCTTGGCAAAGTAAAAATCTGACAAATCTAGATCACTTCCCTTCTAATTTTTTTGTTGTTGAAATCAAATGAAGCAGAATTATGGAACAGTTCCAGATAGCTCAGTGGTAAAGAATCCACCTGTCAAGGAGGAGACACGATCCCTGAGTTGGGAAGATCCCCTGGAGAAGGAAATGGTGACCACTCCAGTATTCTTGCCTGGGAAATCCCACGGACAGAGGGGCCTGGTGGGCTACAGTCCAAGGGATCATGGATACAATTTGGAGACTAAACAACAATATATCAAGTAGAAATTTTAGGAGAACAATAGATCGAATTAAGAAGAGAAACCTAGGGAAGAGGTCAGGGTAACTGGTAAATTTAAAATCATTTGTGTAACACTGAAAGAGGAAGCCAGAGGAACATCTAATTCTTCAACGCGAAAGATTAGAGAAGAACTGACAACTAAACTCTGAGGGATGCCCTCCAGTAAGACAACAAGAGGTAGAAAAGAAATCAGGGACAAAGGAGAAAGAAAAGATGCAAAAAGAACCAAGATGTTTCAAAAAGGAATTATACAGGGGTTAACAGTGTGGAATTAAAAATAGGGACTCTTACTTTTGAGTCCTTACATGTTTTACGTGTATTATTATTTTAATTTCAATATAATCTTTAAAGTAAATAAACAATTTTTTCCCCACAGTACTGCCTTTGGTCACCATGTCTTCCTATGTACTCTTTCCTGTCTCAAAATATGGTTTAGGGAGGTGATTTAGTTTACTCCAAATCATACAGGGATTCAAAACTGCAGAAAAGGGATTCAAAACCAGAATGACTGGAGACCCCAGCCCCTACCCCAATCAGCAGGTGGCCTTGACTCATCTCTGCTAAGGCTTCTCTGATCACCTCACCTTCCCCTGTGGTCCAAATGTACCTTGTGTATCCTGTCACACTAATATACTCAGTGAGCAATACCATCTGCCTCTTCCACTCAGCATAAGCTTCCTAAAGACAGGGACTAAATGGTATTTTCTCTTTGAATTCCCCAAATCTAGTAGGAAGTATCTGGAATATGATAAGTATATATTATTACAGAAAGTGATGTATCAGTTAATACCACAACCCATTATTCTGAGTAATACGATCCAGTTCTCTAAACTTAAGAGAATCAAGAGGAAAACCTACAATGGAAGAACACCAATGAATACCATCTTCACTGTTAACAGCTTTACACCTTCTACTCAACAATAAGATTGACAATTGTTCTTAATTGGGGGTGGGGGCCCCCTAGACTAAGGGTCTGGGGAAGCTACTTTGGATATTTCAAATATAAACTGAAATAGACAATTATACATTTGTCACATAAAGCAAGCAATACAGGCTATGTCACTTTGCTTGTGGCTTGAGACTATATCAACTCAGTGAGAAATCAGTAACAACAACAACCAAGTTTGACAAAGAAATGCTGTTAAACTGATCAAAAGGGGGAAAAAATCTAAGCCTGAGTATACTATAGAATAGCAAAAACTTAAAAGGAGTCCTTGGTGATGAGACTGGGAACCATCAACCTAGTGAGTAAAGCCTAACTTCACAAGCTAAAGCACAAGTACTGAGTTTGCACAATTACACTGCCACAGATCAATGGAGTGAGCCAAAGAAGAAAACACCAACCCTTCATAAAGACCTTTATGTCATAGTCTATACTAGTATCTTTGCCCTCAATTTCCTCCATTAGCAGGAAAAGAGAACCATAAGAAGCAGGGAAAACTCAAGATGTGGTATCACTATAGCAACAGGTAGTCAACATCTCTGCTCTATTACACTGCATCTTCCCGTAAATCCTCCAACCCCTGAATCCTTCATCTAGAAAGTTAAATACTACTGCACACACACACAAAGATAATAAAATGTTGGCACTCCGCTGTGTATTAACAACCTAGTTTAAAAAACTAAGTGAATGCAATCCCTACATATCTATGCCCTATGTCCCTCAAATTCTACATGTTTGCTCTTAATAGGTGATAGATGAGGGTAGAGTTCCATAATTACACACTTTCTCAAAGGCAACTCAAGCATCATATGGCTTCCAAGAAAACATTAATAAATTCTGTTACTGTCATACAGAATAGGAAAACTATGACCTATGCTGCTACTGTTGCTAAGTCACTTCAGTCGTGTCCGACTCTGTGTGACCCCATAGATGGCAGCCCACCAGGCTCCCCCATCCCTGGGATTCTCCAGGCAAGAACACTGGAGTGGGTTGCCATTTCCTTCTCCAATGCAAGAAAGGGAAAAGTGAAAGGGAAGTCGCTCAGTCGTGTCCGACTCTTAGCGACCCCATGGACTGCAGCCCACCAGGCTCCTCTGTCCATGGGATTTTCCAGGCAAGAGTACTGGAGTGGGGTGCCATTGCCTTCTCCAACTGCTGCTGCTACTGCTGCTAAGTCGCTTCAGTCATGTCCGACTCTGTGCGACCCCAGAGACGGCAGCCCACCAGGCTCCCCCGTCCCTGGGATTCTCCAGGCAAGAACACTGGAGTGGGTTGCCATTGCCTTCTCCAATGCATGAAAGTGAAAAGTGAAAGTGAAGTTGCTGAGTCATGTCCAACTCCTAGCGACCCCATGGACTGCAGCCCACCAGGTTCCTCCATCCATGGGATTCTCCAGGCAAGAGTACTGGAGTGGGATGCCATAGCCTATGCTTCATCTCAATTTTGACCAAATCCAAGATTATGAGAAGATGTCTGAATTGAGCTCCTCCTGCCATCCATGTCAGTAACAGTACATGACTGTTGTGGCAGAAAATGGAAGGAAATTACAGTAACGCTCAGTTCAACTGTTCCTTCTCTACAAAGATGGATCCCTTCAGCCTCTGTGTGGAGAGCAGACCACAGGAAGGCAAGAGTGTAAGCAAGGAAACACCTTGTAACCAGGTGAGATGAAGAAGAGAGATGAATTTTTGACTATTCATTTAGATGGGACTGTGAATCCACTCTTACCAATCTAGACACAGGCAGACTACTTCAGCTACTGCAAAGTTAAAAATTCAAACTGTCATTAATTCTCAGTGGTTTCTAGGTGCTGGCATGAATCACTGCCCTTATAATGTGACATCACAGTCTTTTCTTGCCCTTCTATTATTAACAACACAGGAGAGGAGGTTATCCTCCTCATTTCCTGTTATTTCCAAGTTACTGTTCCTCCTTACCTTCCTTAAAATAGTCAGTCAGATTATCACACCTGATACTTTGTATGTACTGTCTTCCTGATCACTCCCCTCATTTACTAAGAATGTGAACACATCACTCACTCCTCCTGTCTCCCTTTCAGTAACTCTCCCACACTTTTTTTACTTCAACATCCATGTTCCTAGATCCAAGCTCCTGGTCTCCAAGTTCCTAGACTTCCTTCTTTCTCCAAAAAGCTATTCTTATGTCCCAGTTAAATCCTCCCCTATAACTTACTGACACCAACAAGTGCACCATGTCCATAATTCTAATTTCCAGTGGCTAACCCTCTGATCACCACCAGTTCACTCACTATGATACCCTTCTCTCCTCATCAGACCCAGACTTCCCTGCGCTCCAGACTCCTATCAAAAGGCCTACCGGACCCCTTTATGTAGGCAGATGTTTTTGGGCATCTCAAACTTTAACAGGACCAAAAGTTAACTACTGATGTTTCCACCAACTCCATTCTTCCATCTTCCCTAATTCAGTTACTGGAACTAGCAGTCTTTGCCCAGATTAAAAACAAAAACCCCCAAATTATCCTTCTTTACTTACAACAGGGCCATTTTACTCTGCCTTCAAAATATATATCCCATTCTAACATCTTTTTACCCCATCCACCACCTCCAGCACAATCTAAACCACCGCCACTTCTCACTGTAGTAGCCTAACCAGTCCCTCTTCATTTTCTCCCTTCTGGTCACACAGGGCCCAGAGTAAACTTTTTAAAAGGTAAATCTCAGCAGATCATTGCGCTACCTCAAAATCCTTTAAGCACCGAATTGTTTCAAGTCCTCACCACTGTCGAGTAACTCCTCCATCATGACCTGCCACTGCCCTCCCTGGCCTTCCCCTCCCTACCCTCCACCTCCTACTCCAGTGCTCACTTGCTCTCCTCCTGTCACTTCGGCCTTCTGCTGTTTCTTGGTCAAGCCAACCTCATTCCCACTTAAAGGTCTCTGCTGTTGCCTCTCTCTGGCTCATCTCCCTCAGAACCCTCAAAGATTCCTCCTTTACTTCGTTCTAGTTCTCAAATGTCCTCTCCCCAGGGACTCCCTATCTACCCTCAACTAAAATAAACACTCACACCCACATTAGTCTTATCACTTCCCTTGCTTTATTTTCCTTCACAGCATGTATGGGCTAATACATTAAAGTGTTAATTGCCTGTCTACACCATGAAATGGAGAAGGAAATGGCAACCCACTCCAGTGTTCTTGCCTGGAGAATCCCAGGGACGAGGGAGCCTGGTGGGCTGCCGTCTATGGGGTCGCACAGAGTCGGACACGACTGAAGCGACTTAGTAGTAGTAGTAGTAGTACATCATGAAAAGACTAATCCCCACAAAAAGCAGAATTTTGTCTTGTTCATCGCTTTATCCAACTATCTAGAACTCCGCTTGAACAGTTGGTACTTAATACATATTTCTTGAATGAGTTAATAGTTATCAAGCATTTTCACACAGTAAGAAAATAAAACAACTTCCTTTCACATGTTCATGAAACAATCATCAAGAGGCTAGAATGAGAGCTGAAACTCATGTTCATTTCTGACTTTACCTTTTAATACTACAAGATAAATATAGCAACCAGTTTGGGGTTTTTAAATTGTATGGATATACCTAAAAATGATCTGTTCTAGAGCTTAAGATTTTTCATCAACATCTGCCATTCTGGACCCAAAAACAAACTTAGGCTATGAAAAAAATCTGCCAACAAATGCTATGATTTTTACTTCACTAGAAAACCTCTCAAGCTTGAGAGACTGTTCTCCTGAAATAACTCAAATAATTAGAATAAACATTACTTTCTGATAAGACCTTTGTGTGTATTATCTCCATTAAACTTAATAACCCTGAGGTAGGTAATCCTGTCCCCATTTTTATAGAGACAACAATAAAGAAAACTTTAAAAATAGGAAGAAAGGAGAAAGCAAGCACAGGTTTTTTCTCTGAAGGTTAAACGGCTCACATTTCTTATGAGTCCCCCAGCACATCACTGCATCAGAGCAGACCTACTTCCCTGGCCACAGCAGTGAATTCGAACCACTAGAACTCCCCTGAAGTTCATGCTTTAATGACACTGGCACGCTTTTTAAAAGGCTATGGTCATTTAAACATAGAAGGCAAGGAAAAAAATCTTAATGTACCCTGAAAAACAATTTTTTAAACTTTTGACACAAAACATAGGTGTCAAGTATCTGAAAATTCAGGTATTTTAAGCATCTCTTTCTACAATGATATGAGATTTACTGTAAATAATAGAGGTCTACCCCATTAAGTGTTCTCGCACACTTGTGTGCATGCACACACACACACACACACACACACACACACACACACGAGAAGGCATAACCAACCACTTGGAGAAGTTGGGTAAGTCCTCATAAAGGTGACAGTAAAGCCAGAGTTCAAAGAAGAATCGGAAGTTTGCCAGGCGTCAAAACAGAGCCAGATGAAAAGCACTATCCAGAACACGAACAAGTACAGACCTTGGTGATAGATCTATTATTTCAAACATTTTATTGACGTCTACTACACACCAGGCCCTGGGATACAAAGATGTCTGCTAACAGTCTGAACCCTCAAGGGATGAAAAATCAGCGGGAGAAAGATATAAAAACATAATTACAGGAGTATTACAGAATAGTAATTCAGATGTACGTGCATAATGAAGAGAATACAAGTCTGATGCCCAATAAAGTTTAGGGGCAATTAGGAAGGGTTTCCTGAAGTAGGTAAAATCTAAGTTAGATCTAAAAGGAAGCAAGGGAAAAGACTGGAACACAAAGGAAATGGAAGGGCAAGGACAAAAAGTCAAGGGCCCTCAGAGGATTCTACGAAGTCTGGAACTTAACACAAACAAGGAGTTGATAGAGGCTTTTAAACAAGAGAGTGACTCAATATTTGTCTGAGGTAGTATCTCTCTTTTAGTAAGAATTCAGGCAGCAAGGTGGAGGACGTAGGACGTGTTAAGAGAAAGGAGAGCTTGGCAGTGCTGGGGCCCAGGACAGGCTGCCCCAAAATATGCCTCCACGGCACATTGACTGTATTGAAGAAAGAGCCATTGTCAAGACAGACTTTGACCCTCCTCTCTGTCCTGCTTTCCTACAAGCTGGAAATAAAATCTCCATGTAAAAGATGCCCTGCCTGTATGGGGAAGTAGAAAGACATCCTTATCATCAGAGATGGGGAATGCAGGGCCCAGAGGCCTACATAAGGAAACACCTCGCACTTCTTTGCTAATTTACTACCCAGGCCCAAACTTTGCTTAAGATTCTTACTAATCAAGCACCCAAACCTAAGTTTCTTTGTCCAGTCAATTCCTAATTTATTGTTGGTCTAAAATATATAAGAGCTGCCACCTTCACTCACTTCTTAGGTCCTGTTTCTATGAGAAATCCATGCCCACGAATTAAAGATTCTTTTCCTCCGGTTAATCTACCTTGTATCAAGAACTCAAGAGGGGTTCAATCAACGATATACTCCAATATAAAATAAAGTTTTCGTAAAAGGTTAATTCATGTTATGTATTATTTTATCAAAATAAAAAAAGCAAATTCTAGTGGGGGGGGGAAGAACTCAAGAAGGCTGAAGGGGAAATTTTGCCCTCCTGGACCACAGGAAGAACAAAGAGCTCTCACAAAATGATAAAAGCCTAAAGTAAGGCTCAAATGACATGTGTTTCTTAAAAGAACAAATGATTTTATGAAGAAGAGATGAGAGAGATCAGATTAATTTACAAACATTAAGCTGAAGCATCTCTGAGACACCCAAGTGCCTACATCTAGAGTGCATGCATGCTCAGTCACTAAGTTCTATCTGACTCTGTGACTCCATGGACTGGAGCCCACCAGGCTCCTCAGTCTATGGGATTTCCCAGGCAAGAACACTGGAGTGGGTTGCTATTCCCTTCTCCAGGGGATCTTCCAGACCCAAGCCAGAACCCGCATCTCGTATCTCCTGCGTTGGCAGGCCGATTCTTTAACACTGAGGCACCTAGAAAATACTACATCCAGAAGGCAGCTGGAAATACAGGTCCCGAGTGAGTTTCTGAACTAAGCCTCTGGGTGTGCCATTAAGCTAAGTAACTACAGGAGAAGAGAAATGAGTAGGTAAGTTCGTACGATACGCCTATGAGTCAGTCAAGTGATGACGGTCCACAGGCAGATGAACATACAAACCTGGACTGAAAACAGACGTGGGGTTCATCGGTATACAAGCAGCAGCTAAGGCCAAGCACAGGCAGGAAGTCTCAGGAGAAGCCATAAGTCAAGAAAAGAGATTACTTAGAAAATAATACCGCTAACATTTGCCATAACTTTTGCTAATTTAACCCTCACAACAACCTACGCAGCAGGGTTTTTTTTTGGCGAGCGACACAGCTTGCAGGATCTTAGCCCCCTAACCAGGGGTTGAACCTGGGCCACAGGCAGGGAAAAGGTCCTAACCACTGAACCACCAGGGAAGTCCCACTATTATCCCACTTTCAAAGTGGTTTATGATTTTCCCGATACTACAAGGCAATTAAAGAACTGTATAAAAGAAAGGCCCAGGAAAGATGAGAGGAAAACTAGGAGCAAGGAATGTTCCAAATCAAGTTAGAAGATTCAAGAGGTAACCTACGGTCAATATCATGGAAAATTTACATAAGACCTTAAAAAGAGAAGGAAATGGCAACCCACTCCAGTATTCTTGCCTAAAGAATCCCATGGACGGAGAGGCTTGGTGGGCTACAGTCCATGGGTCGAAAAGAGTCAGACACGACTGAGAGACTTCACTTTCACTTAAAAAAAGAGGAGAAATAAAAAAAAGAGGGTGGGACATAGGCTGTTTCACAATCTGCGAACATTAATAGGTACCATTTACTTGCAGTTGGTTTCAGGAAGGACAAAGTAATATACTGAATTGGGTTGCAAAATAAGTTTTGAGGAAGTAAAAATCATGATCATAAGACCAGACTCACCAGAGGTCCAGCAAGAAAGGAACCAGGCACTCATGTTTACCATGCCAGTAACATTTACAGGGCTGGGTACCAGCGTCAGGTCATACCTCACTTAACATTTCCTTTTAAAAGATGCAAATGATTCGGAAATACTACTCAACTCAAAGTCACATGCCAGTAAGTGGCAATAGAAAGAAACATTTACACCCAAAGCGACATAAAGCTGACTAAACAGCTATTTTAAAAACACAACACACTGAACAATTTATTCCTTAAGAATCCAATCCAATCAATTCAATGGTTTTGGTATGTTCAGTGTGGTAGTATCTAACTTGTCTTACACAAACAAAACAGAAAAAATTGGACTGACCCAATGAAATGTATTGTGCTAGAAAAAAGTGTTCAAGTGTTCTCATTAAAATAGCTTTCAAAAGAACCTGTAAATCTATAAAACATTGAACACCTACTCTAGGTGAAGACTTTGCTACAACACTCCCAGATTGAGTAGTGGTAAAGAGAAACACTTTACAGATGAATGTAACAATTCAAAACAGAAACTTGCCCTTCTTTCCTTCTAAAGGCCGGTCCTAGTACAACTCTGTATTTACATATCAAAGAACTAGGTCATTAAGTCAATCAGCAAAACTAAAGAACATAAATTCTCATTCAGATCTATAGGGTCAGTATAAGCACTTACCCTCTGTGGTAAATTACAAAAATAAATTTCTCTAACTAGTCTTTGTTAAGGGGCTTCCCTGGTGGCTCAGATGGTAAAGTCTGTCTGCAGTGCTAGAGACCGGGGTTCCATCCCTAGGTCAGGACGATCCCCTGGAGAAGGAAATGGCAACCCACTCCGGTATTCTTGCCTGGAAAATCCCATGGACAGAGGAGCCTGGTGGGCTACAAACTCCCGAAGAGTCTGACAGGACTGAGCGACTTCACTTTAAACTCTGAGCCTTTGTTAAAAACCTTTTCCTTTTCCAAGGAAATAGATAACCTTCTCTAGAGAATATTTTTCATTCAAAAGTCCCCTCCTCTGTCCTCCAACTCTTTCATTGTGCAAGGTGCTGAGTCTTGAGAATTAAGACCTAAATAAGATGGACCAATCCAGCCTTCATGAAATGCTAGCAGAGGAAACAAGCACTGACGTAGCTAATGCAGCTCAATACAATTGATAATGAACTGAAGCAAAGGAAAACAGAATGCTGGGAGGGATTAACCAGGACAGGGTGGGTGTCCTGAAGAGATATTTGGGCTGACACTAGAGGAAATTAGAGAATTAGAGGTGGAGTAAACCCCTAAAGACCAGGAGATAGTAAAGAGAAACTTTCTAAAAACAAAATAAAGCTGGTATGGCTTGAGCCCAGAGAGCCAGAACACCAGCTGAAACTGAACTGGAGATGAGTGTGGCAGTAGTGTTTTGATCTTTATCCTAAGAATGTGAAATCTTTGCGAGCTCTGAGCATGTGATGCAGTGAGACACGTGCATTTAAAATAATTACACATTAAAGCTCCTTGCAAAATCCGTCCTCATGCCTAGACAATCCACAACTTCCCTAATAAGCCATGCATCGATACTGTCCAAGTTAAAACAAGGGGGGGAAAAAATGCTTCAAGTTGAATTACTCAACAGACTCTGAAAAAATAGTAGCTTAAACAGCTAAGCATCCACTTTAATATTAAGTGACCAATACACTTAATCCATATACAAACTTGGAAGATAGACTGTATCGTTGTTTCTCTCTTACAAATAATTTCTGAATATACATATCACTTAAACTGCATGCCTATTAACATTTAAGAATGACAGAAACTAAGTTACATCCTAATAAGGCAAAATAAAATATGAGCTACATTAAACTCTTTGACACCCAGATTTACCACACTTTCTTCCCCCAAGTCAATCAGAAGCTGACTCTGAGTGCGTTTTTAGTATCGCTTTTTCAGGAATAAAATGTTTTCTAATTCATAACTTTCTTTACCACTGGCTTGATAAAGGCCACAGAATTTGAGGGTGGGCACCAAACCTCTAAGGTTTAAAAGGCTGCCAGCCACCCCCACGCCCCAAGGTAACTTTCCCGCCCGCCCCAACCCCCAAAATGACCAGAACCCGCGGAGCCTCCCCCTCCCCCGCAGCCGCGGGGCAAGGCCAGGCCCGCGGGGCCGGAGTTGCAGCAGACACGTCTCTCTCCTTCCTCTTAGGCAGAGGTGGGCGGACCCAGGCGGGAAGTGAGGAGGGGGCCAGGGAAGCATGGGCCGGGGGCCGGAGAACCTCACCACGGAGGGCAAATCCGAGAAGCTGTCCCAGCCCCGGTGGCAGGCAGGTCGGCTCCGGGCCGCTAGCTCTTCTGATGCCCCAGGCCGGCAACGCAGCCAGCCCAACCGCAGACGAAGATAAAGCTCCCGACCCCTCCGCCTCCAGCCTCTGAGCCCGCTACGCAGCGTCACGCGCACGGCCAGCGCCGGCTGAGGATTTCATTGGTGGTCCCGCCAGCTTCCAGGCTCCGCCCACCGCCCACGGCCGCCCCGCCCCTTCCCGGGCGCGCGCTGTGCCCCGGGCTAAAGCCCGGTGCTGGACTTGGTCAGTTGACGTGGTTAGCTTCGCGCAAGCAGGTTGTGACACCCACGACAGCCGCTTGCTTTCCACTTCTGCCCCAGAAATCTAATGTGCTGCAGAAATGGGACCGAGCCAACTTGGGACCCGTCTGAAAAGGCAGCTTTTGCCTGGTAGCCCGGGACTGGCGAGTTTGGTTGCCTCTTCTAGAGACTTGCAGAATCCGCCTACGTGGACCATTGCAGTTTGAACGGACACCTCCACCCCAACCGCCCGCGCTAACCCGAACGTTTGTCATGGGATGCTTTAATACTTTTTAAATAGTTCTTAACTGTGTCTTTCAGGGAATTGGATAAGGATACAGTAAGATAAATGAAATAACGAGGCAATTAATAAATTTAAAAGGGAACTTCACAATTAAAAGGGCTTCCCTGGTGGCTCAGAGGTTAAAGCGTCTGCCTCAAATGCGGGAGACCTGGGTTCGATCCCTGGGTCGGGAAGATCCCCTGGAGAAGGAAATGGCAACCCACTCCAGTATTCTTGCCTGGAGAATCCCATGGACGGAGGAGCCTGGTAGGCTACAGTCCACAGGATCGCAAAGAGTCGGACACGACTGAGCGACTTTACCTTACCTCACAATTAAAAATGGTGCAGAGAGGTTTGGAACATAAGTTAGGGTGTATATATTTAGATCGCTTAGGTTTTAGGAAGATAAAAAGTATGTGTCAGTCGGTCAGAGGTCTCTGACTCTTTGTAGCCCGTCAATCTCTGTCCGTGAAGTTCTCCAGGCAAGAATACTGGAGTGGGTAGCCATTTCCTTCTGCAGGGGATCTTCTTGACCCAGGGATCGAACCTGCCTGTCTCCTGCATTGCAGGTGGCTTCTTTTACGGACTGAGTCACCAGGAAAGCCCTTTTTGAAGACCGTTCAGTTCAGTTCATTAGCGCAGTCGTGTCCGACTCTTTGCAACCCCGTGAACCGCAGCATGCCAGGCCCCCCTGTCCATCACCACCAACTCCTGGAGACCACCCAAGTGAAGTGAAGTGAAGTGGCTCAGTTGTGTCCAACTCTTTGCGACCCTGTGGATTGTAGCCTAGCAGGCTCCTCAGTCCATGGGATTCTCCAGGCAAGAATACTGGAGTGGGTTGCCATTTCTTTCTCCAGGGGATCTTCCTGATCTGGGTTCATCGAGTCAGTGATGCCATCCAACCATCTCATCCTCTGTCGTCCCCTTCACTTCCTGCCCTTAATCTTTACCAGCATCGGGGTCTTTTCAAATGAGTCAGCTCTTCAGGTGGCCAAAGTATTGGAGGTTCAACTTCAACATCAGTCCTTCCAATGAACACCCAGGGCTGATCTCCTTTAGGATGGACTGGTTGGATCTCCTTGTAGTCCAAGGGACTCTCAAGAGTCTTCTCCAACACCACAGTTCAAAAGCATCAATTCTTAGGCGCTCAGCTTTCTTTATAGTCCAATCACAACCATACATGACCACTGGAAAAACCATAGCCTTGACTAGACGGACCTTTGTTGACAAAGTAATGCCTCTGCTTTTTAATATGCTGTCTAGGTTGGTCATAACTTTCCTTCCAAGAAGTAAGCATCTTTTAATTTCATGGCTGCAGTCACCATCTACAGTGATTTTGGAGCCCAGAACAATAGTCAGCCACTGTTTCCACTGTTTCCCATATATTTGCCATGAAGTGATGGGACTAGATGTCATGATCTTCGGTTTCTGAATGTTGAGCTTTAAGCCAACTTTTCACTCTCCTCTTTCACTTTCATCAAGAGGCTCTTTAGTTCTTCAATTTCTGCCATAAGGGTAGTGAAATATAGGTAAACTTAAGGTGAGGATATATGAGACCGGAATGATGAGGGTAGCAGTGATTGAAAGGTCACACTGACAGCCTAAAACAAGTTAACCCAGCTCCTGTAATCACTCCACCCTTAGGGCAAGCAGGTTTGAGATGGCCACCCATGACCTAATCAAGCAGCCCTGAACAAATGGATCAAGCTTACCCGAACTGGCTACTCTCCATGGATCTTTTAACAAGATTTGTATAGTTCCCCTGCCAGCCAGAACAGCCAGCATTGTTCACCCCAAGCAGAACCTGGCCTCAGCTTTCAATCAAATCATGACTCCCAGTTGTTGGCAGACCCACCCAGTTTACCTCTTCTGATAGGAACAGAGTAAAAGGACAAAATAGGGGATTAAACAGTTAATCCCCGTAGGAATTAACTAGAAAGTAGTTAAAAGTAGTAAGAAGAAAAAATATGGGAGACCCCCTTTAAGTTAATGATTACTCAAGAGAGCAGATTTACTTAGCAACAAAACCATGCAGCAGAAGCACAAGCTATGCCCCAAAACAGTAAAACAGTGGTGACTTGAGACACACATCCTGCCCAGGATGACAATAGGATCTGATAGATCCCAGTGGCTTTTGTCCTTCACCTCTCTAAATCACTTCTTATCTACCATTTTTCCTCAAGCAGAGTTCTTGCTAAGACCTAAAGGACTGCGGTACCAGAGCTCTTTGTTGTGTATGTGCTCGTCACATCCGACTCTTTGCAACTGCATGGACTAGATTCTACCAGGCTCTCCTGCCCATGGTATTTTTCTAGGCAAGAATACTGAAGTGAGTTGGCATTTCCAGCTCCAACCAGCTCTTTAGAGCCGCTAAAACAATTCCCAAACAGTTTCACTTCTACATTTGCAGTTGCTAATTGTGTCAACTGGATGACAATAGAATCTGATAGATCCCAATAGAGTTTGTCCTTCACCTCTCCCCTATCATTTTAAGAGCAGTAGGAACACAGTGACTCCTTTCTCTGAGACTTAGCTCACCACTATATACACACTTGTTTGACTCGTTTTCTTCCTCCGTTTCATTTATTCATTCAAAAAATATTGCATTTTGTTGTCGGCACTAGGGATACATACAGTAGTGAATATAAGCGCAGGCGGCTGCGGCCGGCGCACTAAGCGAAGCCTAGAGGAGCTACCCCACGTCCGAGGTCAGGGGCAGAAGCTGGGAGGACCCCATGCCCGAAGGGCAGCAGCCAAGAGGAGTTACCCCACGTTTCAGTGGGTAGGAAAGATCCCCTGGAAAAGAAGATGTCAATCTAGTTCAATATTCTTGCCTGGAGAATCCCATGGGCAGAGGAACCTGTCAGGCTACAGTCCATGGGTCACAAAGAGTCAGATACTACTCAGCGACTAGATCACAGCCACCTCAGCTCTACTCTAAGTAAGAGTGACAAAAAGGTGAGGTTTCCAATCGCATCTATCACTGACATTGTTAGAGAACAAGAGATGTGTATAAGAGACAGGGCCAGGAGTGGCAGCTGGGTGGAGCAACCCCATGCCTGAGGCCAGGGGTGGCAGCTGGGAGGAGTAACCCTACGCCTGAGGCCAGGGGCGGCAGCCGGGAGGAGCAACCCCACTTCCAAGAAGTGGTGGCTTCCTGGGCACAAGAGGGCCTAGAGGAGCCATCCCACGTTGTAGATCAGGAAGGGCGGTGGTGAGGAGATACCCCTCATCCAAGGTAAGGAGCAGTGTTTGCGCTTTGCTGGAGCAGCCCTGAAGAGATACCCAACACCCAAGGTAAGAGAAACCCAAGTAAGATGGTAGGTGTTGCAAGAGGGCATCAGAGGGCAGACACACTGAAACCATACTCACAGAAAACTAGTCAATCCAAATCACACTAGGGCCACAGCCTTGTCTAACTCAATGAAACTAAGCCATGCCTGCAGGGCAACCCTGGGCAGGAGGGTCATGGTGGAGAGGTCTGACAGAATGTGGTCCACTGGAGAAGGAAATGGCAAGCCACTTGAGTATTCTTGCCTTGAGAACCCCATGAACAGTATGAAAAGGCAAAATGATAGGATACTGAAAGAGGAACTCCCCAGGTCAGTAGGTGCCCAACATGCTACTGGACATCAGTGGAGAAATAACTCCAGAAAGAATGAAGGGATGGAGCCAAAGCAAAAACAATACCCAGGTGTGGATGTGACTGGTGATAGAAGCAAGGTCCGATGCTGTAAAGAGCAATATTGCATAGGAACCTAGAATATCAGGCCCATGAATCAAGGCAAATTGGAAGCAGTCAAACAAGAGATGGCAAGAGTGAATGTCGACATTCTAGGAATCAGCGAACTAAAATGGACTGGAATGGGTGATTTTAACTCAGATGACTAGTATATCTACTACTGCGAGAAGAAATGAAGTAGCCATCATGGTCAACAAAAGAGTCCAAAATGCAGTACTTAGATGCAATCTCAAAAACAACAGAATGATCTCTGTTCGTCTCCAAGGCAAACCATTCAATATCACAGTTATCCAAGTCTATGCCCCAACCAGTAACGCTGAAGAAGCTGAAGTTGAACGGTTTTATGAAGACCTACAAGACCTTTTAGAACTAACACCTGACGGAGGAGCCTGGTAGGCTACAGTCCACAGGGTCGCAAAGAGTCGGACACGACTGAGCGACTTTACCTTACCTTACCCACAGATTCAGCCCTGTTTCCAAAAAACCAGACCATCCAGATATCTAAACTCTCGATCTAGTTCACAGCTCATATAACCCCTTACTAGTGAAGTCACATGGAAGGTTAAAAATTAGTTTCTATAGTTATCTGGCCTGAGAGAGACATTCTTACCTTCCACCCCAACACAAAAATCCCAGTTTAGAGACGATTCATGGGTCTTGAAACTTCAGTGTTGTTACTCTTTTTCCAGAGCTACTTATTCTTCTCTGATGACTTCTTTCAGTATATCTTTAACCTTCTGAGGTCAATTTGTCCTTCATGTAGCAGGTATAATAAACAGTAGATAGAAATTTACTTAGGAAAGCCTTATCAGAATAAACCTAATATTAGAGAAAACCAGAGTCTTAAAGTTGCTCAGATGACTGTTTTGAAGTGGAAATATAATCACCAGCCATCCCAGTTGACCACATTGATCTGCTTTCCTTAATCCAGAGGTTCAAAGAATTATTCTCCTCACTTTCAGTTCTTTCTAGTTCTTTTATTTAGAAGACTGAAGAGAAATTAATGAGGATTGCAATTTTTAAAATAAAATAGGAACTTCAAGGAAGGTTAGTCATATTGATGTTTAGCTTTGTCTGTTTAAGAAACAAGTTCAGCTAAAATTCTCCCTAACAGGGATCTGAGTGGACCCACGTTAGGGAGTTTCATTCACACTTTAACTGTGTGTACGTGTAGGAAATGGATGTCCCTCATCACTCAGTCAGAAAAGAGTTTGTCTGCAATGAAGGAGACCCAGGTTCAATTCCTGGGTTGGGAAGATCCCCTAGAGAAGTAAATGGCAACCCACTCCAGTATTCTTGCCTGGAAAATCCCCTGGACTGAGGAGCCTGGAGGACTGCAGTCCATGGGGTTGCAAGAGTTGGACATGACTTAGCGACTAAACCACCACCTAAATTGCTTCACACATCTCTCTAACGGAGACTGAAATTTATCTCTTACAGGTCACTTGGTGAGAAGTAAATGGCAACCCACTTCAGTATTCTTGCCTGGAAAATCCCCTGGACTGAGGAGCCTGGAGGACTGCAGTCCATGGGGTTGCAAGAGTTGGACATGACTTAGCGACTAAACCACCACCTAAATTGCTTCACACATCTCTCTAACGGAGACTGAAATTTATCTCTTACAGGTCACTTGGGAAATATCTAGTGTTTAGACAACAACAGTCATTGTCTTAACCTAATATTCTGTTGATGCCAAAACTTTCCAGTCCCACCAAATACTACTTTATCCCTGTAGTTAAACATTTACAAAAATGGTAATCACTCAACTTCTTTGAAAGTCAACAGTCTATCAATTCATACTTTCCACTAATGTAAAATACTGTCTCTTTTTGTGTCTAAGACTGATTCTGTTGCATATCTTCAGTCTTGTGGACCTAGATTTTAGTAGTGTTTTGCCACATATCCAAATACATCCTCAATACTCATGGTTTAACCATACATTTCATTTGACTGACTGGGTGTCCCTTGCCTCCACACCACTGACTGTATTACACAGAGGCTTATCTACTCTTTGAAGATAAGAAATTCATTGGCTTGCATAACACTTCAGATGACTGCTAGTTCAACAGTAGTTTTAACAAAAATATTATGAAATCATATAAAACATAGCTCAAAGAGCCACAAAGAAAATTAAGCTCATAAGGCTAAAATTATGTTCTCCACAGCAAATAATCATGATGGTGTGATCACTCACCTAGATGCAGACATCCTGGAATGTGAAGTCAAGTGAGCCTTAGGAAGAAACATCACTATGAACAAAGCTAGTGGAGGTGATGGAATTCCAGTTGAGCTGTTTCAAATCCTAAACGATGATGCCTTGGAAGTGCTGCACTCAATATGCCAGAAAATTTGAAAAACTCAGCAGTGACCACAGGACTGGAAAAGGTCAGTTTTCATTCCAGTCCCAAAGAAAGGCAATGCCAAAGAATGCTCAAACTACTGCACAATTGCACTTATCTCACACGCTAGTAAAGTAATGCTCAAAATTCTCCAAGCAGGCTTCAGCAATGCGTGAACCATGAACTCCCTGATGTTCAAGCTGGTTTTAGAAAAGGCAGAGGAACCAGCGATCAAATTGCCAACATCTGCTGGATCATCGAAAAAGAAAGAGAGTTCCAGAAAAAAACATCTATTTCTGCTTTCTTGACTATGCCAAAGCCTTTGACTGTGTGGATCACAATAAACTGTGGAAAATTCTGAAAGAGCTGGGAATACCAGACCACTTGACCTGCCTCTTGAGAAATCTTTATGCAGGTCAAGAAGTAACAGTTAGAACTGGACATGGAACAAAAGACTGGTTCCAAATAGGAAAGGGAGTACGTCAAGGTTGTATATTGTCACCCTGCTTATTTAACTTATATGCAGAGTACATTATGATAAGTGCTGGGCTGGATGAAGCAGAAGCTGGAATCAAGATTGCCGGGAGAAATATCAATAACCTCAGATATGCAGATGACACCACCCTTATGGCAGAAAGTGAAGAAGAACTAAAGAACATCTTGATGAAAGTGAAAGAGGAGAGCGAAAAAGTTGGCTTAAAGCTCAACATTCAGAAAATGAAGATCATAGGATGCAGTCCCATCACTTCATGGCAAATAGATGGAGAAACAGTGGAAACAGTGTCAGACTTTATTTTTTGGGGCTCCAAAATCACTGCAGATGGTGATTGCAGTCATGAAATTAAAAGACAATTCCTTCTTGGAAGGAATGTTATGACCAACCTAGACAACATATTGAAAAGCAGAGACATTACTTTGCCAACAAAGGTCCATCTAGTCAAGGCTATGGTTTTTCCAGTAGTCATTTATGGATGTGAGAGTTGGACTATAAAGAAGGCTGAGTGCCGAAGAATTGATGCTTTTGAACTGTGGTGTTGGAGAAGAGTATTGAGAGTCCTTTGGACTGCATGGAATTACAACCAGTCCATCCTAAAGGAAATCAGTCCCGGTTGTTCATTGGAAGGACTGATATTGAAGCTGAAACTCCAATACTTTGGCCACCTGATGCGAAGAGCTGACTCATTTGAAAAGACCCTGATGCTGGGAAAGATTGAAGGCAGGAGGAGAAGGGGACGACAGAAGATGAGATGGTTGGATGGTATCACTGACTCAATGGACATGAGTTTGGGTGAACTCTGGGAGTTGGTGATGGACAAGGAGGCCTTGCGTGCTGTGGTCCATGGGCTTGCAAAAAGTCGGACACGACTGAGCGACTAAACTGAACTGAAAGCAAATAATAATGAAAATTTCTGATTGGATTTGTAAATTGATAAATATAATAATCATGACAGAACTAGCTGTCACTTACACAACGTAATTTAGAGAATCCTTTTATAAACATACAGGGCAACGTATAAAAACATATTAGTGTGTCAGTTTTCTTTTCAGTGTTTGGATATATTACCTTGCTAGAGTTATGCACAGAGAAGGCAATGGCACCCCATTCCAGTACTCTTGCCTGGAAAATCCCATGGATGGAGGAGCCTGGAAGGCTGCAGTCCATGGGGTCGCTGAGGGTTGGACATGACTGAGCGACTTCTCTTTCACTTTTCACTTTCATGCATTGGAGAAGGAAATGGCAACCCACTCCAGTGTTCTTGCCTGGAGAATCCCAGGGACGGGGGAGCCTGGTGGGCTGCTCTCCATGGGATCGCACAGAGTCGGAAACGACTGAAGTGACTTAGCAGCAGCAGCAGAGGCATGCAATTTAGAAAGTGAATTTCATCATACTCTGGTATTTATTCTTTGCTTATCTAATATTTTGGTAATGTAACTGTATTTATGTTGAAGAGTAAACCTATGTGGAACGTTATCTTTACTTTGACTGTATCTCATTTTGGTAATTATAATTCTGTGAAAGAATAGTTATGCATTGTTTGACCAAGTCTCTCAATTTATCCTGTTAATATTATTAGGACCTAATACCAGTGATGATGTCTATTTATTCACTGCTCAGCATGTGACGAACATTACTTAATTCTTACCAGGCTGTGAAAGAGCCCTTGCTACTCACGTATTCATGGAAAAGCACATAGAATTTTATTTTGGTTAGGGAAGCCTTGAGGATATGCTGGGAGAAAAGGCCTGTAGATAAGCTGACAGAGGAAGGAATCAGAGAGAGGCTGCTAAACATAGGCCAGGAGAGATTAATTCCTTTATCTCTTAATCTCTTTTGAATTCCTTAATTCCTTCAAAATAAAGGAATTCCTCTGAGGTGGAGGAAGAGGAGAGGGTTGTAGCAAATATTAATAAATTGAAAGGCAAACATTAATGTGAGTTTGGTTGACTGTGATTATGTACTGTCTTAGGTTTTGGCAACTCTAGCAAAATACCATAGCCTGGGTGACTAATAAGCAACAGAAATTAATTGTTCATGATTCTGGAGCCTGGAAGTGTGAGATCCTGGTGCCAGCCTGCTGAAGTTCTGGTGAGATCTGTCTTCTGGGTTGCCAAGTGCCGCATTCTTTTCTCCTCACACAGTGAAAATGGGAGAGGATGAGAGGCAGCTTCCTAGGGGTCTCTCCTTTTTATAAGCGCAACAATGCCATTCTTGAGGATTCCACCTTCCTGACCTGATTACCCCACTAACACACTTAACTCCAAACACCTTACATTGTTGGTGAGGATTTCAACATGAATTTTGGGGGGACATGAACATGTACTATAACATGTACCAGATTGGAAATGTTGTAGATGCAGAAAAGATAGCAGATTGCGCTGATCCAAGACTATGAAGTTTTATGCAAGTTATGACAGAAAGGCAAAAGAACGTTCCAAACTGAGCGTTAACTAATTATTTGGTTTTCAAGTTAATCATTAGATGTAGAACAATTGTGTGTGCCTCACACCATAATAGAATATTCTCAGCTCTAAGAATCTCACAGTCACATCTAGAAGACAATACATACAGGCAAAGCTGTAATACCAGGAAATAAACTGTTAGTCCAGTGGTGGATGTTAGAGTCAGTTTACATGGCCAGTGTTCAGAGTGATGTCAGAGAAATGTTAAGTTCAAAAATTCTCTTTAAATCTAGGATGTCCCCTTCATTGTAGGACACAGGATAATATTGCATTTTTAAAAAATCTGCAAACTGAGTTATCATTCCTTGTAAAACCAATCCAGATTTTATAGATATCAATTAAAATGGGTAAAAAATGTGTCTCTCCAAGGCAATAAAGAGATGTGTAATACTTATATTAGAATTAAAACTTCAAACTATTACAAATTTAACATAATCTTAAAGAGACCCGCTCTGAACTTAATACACAAAAAATGAACCCATTATTAATTACCTTCTCAGTGCATCAGTACATGAAGACTTGTACAGTTCATCATTTTATTTACATTAGCTTCTGTGAAAAAAATTGATTTCGTGTTTGATAAATTTTAACTAAATGACTGCTGATTTCATAGAATTCTGGTGCCTAAGGTCATTTGCTTTATAGATGGCAATTCTCTTTTTAAAAAATTTTTAAGTTCACAATTAACATGATTTAAGACTTATACTTACCTTGAGGATATTTTTAGATTGTGTTGTAAATGTTGATCTGCAGGTACCAAAAATATGCCTTAATTTGTTCATTTATAGAAGCTCAGAGGCAAGGTTTATTTGATTCGTACTGTGCAAAAATGTGGCACTGGCTATATAAGGAGCAATTTGGCAACAGCAAACCATTTCACAACATCCATTATTTCAGAAATAATGCCTGTTTTATTTCGTTGACTATAAGAAAGAATTAGAACTTTCCTGGCATATGTACAGAAATGAGCTCATTAGCGTTGGAATGTCTTCTTATAACTGTTGGGAACAAGAAAAGAAAAACCAATCTGTTTGTTCCTTATTTCATATTCATGAAGCTGCTCAGAGGCAGTTTGATTGACACCGCTGGTATATGTTTTCTGCTTTCTTTAGATCAGGCTGAGGGTTTTGGTTCACCTATCACTCACTTTCACTTAGCTACCAAGGTCTATTGTGGCTTTCTAAAATTGTGTTGTGATGAATTGCCCATTTGGGAATTTTTAGGACATCTTAATCCCATCCTGACAGAAATCCCTTCGATAAATAATCTACCAACCCCTTCTGCCAAATACAAGTGGGTCAGTGAACATAGATTTATGGCAGCTTTCACAAATGAAAAGTAGTGGCAGGGAGTGTATGCTTAGCATACTCAGAATCCATGAATGGTCTCTATTTCCCAGTTTAATTTTCCCCCAGATATATTTGGTTGAAATGTGTCCTGCAGGATTGTCTTTAAAGCTCTCTCTGTGTGTGTGATGTTTGCATGTGCATGCCCCTGTGTGTCTGAATGTGCAGCTGGTTCATTGATTAAAAATACAGGAAATTATTTATAAAGCAATCACTGGAATCATTTTTATTTATAATTTGGGATTTTCTTGGATAAATATATAACTAATAGAATCTGAATGATAAGAATAGGTCACTCATTTTCAGGGATTAAATTTTCGTCAAAGAAAGTGGTTTTTCTTGAAAAGCACATGAAGTTACCTGTGGATGAGTTAATCTGATTATTTGAATCTGAGCTGTTTGGATTTATGCCATGTGATATAGAAATAGCAAAGAAAAAATTGTTGGGTAGATTAAATACTTGTAATATTTTTAGTGTAAATTCTATTATTTATGATAAATTATTAAAAATATCAAACTGTTAATGCTATGAAATAAGCTTATGTCATAGAATAGACTCTAAATACTATTTCATGTGTATTGTATACATACATATAATATGTTTTATTTATTGAACATTTAAAAATTGAGAAGTAATTTTAGGGAACAAATCTGATAATTAGTCATTTTTTAGTATTTCTTGCATTATCACAGTTAGACTGTGAATTTTGTCACTCTATTACAGAAGCACCAATCTTTCTATAAAGTGACAGCCTTCTTTTCTCACCCTTAAGGCATATGGCACAAGTTCACAGCAAGTTAGAATGTGACATATTGCTTTTTCCCATTAAAACTTAGACAGCTTTATAAGCTCCTTATGAGGCTGAGAGTTTTCTTCAGTAATGAAGAAAAGAGAGGATTGTGTTCACACGCGCACACACGATCCCTTGTCTGATGGTGTACTGTGTGGGTTTTTTTCCTTTTCTTTTATTTTTTTGTATATATTTGTAAAAATACTGGGGGTAAAAAAATAAAAACAAGAACTATGAACTGGAAAAGCCTGTAATTTACTAAATCCATAGAAGTAAGTTAATATAGGCATATTATTGTTTAAAAAAAAACAACTGGATTTTTTCAGAACAAATCCCAAAGAGGTTCTTGAATCCTTGCTAAGTACCAGCTTCTTTCCTTTGCCAACAGAGCTACCTGCAGGTGACTGCAGCCACATTAAGGCTGTAACACAGGTCAGGAGCAAAATTGCTTCTGGCTGGATAATTGAAAAAAATCAGAGCCTTCAAATTAGTGTTTGTGTTCAAATTAGACAGTAATACCTGTAATACATACTTTTATTTTCTTCTTCTTCAAATATTTCTTAATGAACCCTGAAAAGTATCACACAGAATAATTGTTAAATGAAGCCAAATGTTTTAATTTTGTGTGGCACTGACATTATGCAGAGCTTTTTCAGGTCATTGTCACCTTACAAGGATTTTTGTAAGGCTTGAGAGTGACTCTTGTTGAATCCACATCACAGAAGAATAAACCAAGGCACAGAGAGCGGTAATTTACCCAAGATCACAGAGCTGCTAGGATCCAGTTTACTGAATTCTGTCTGTTTCATTTAGAGCCTTTTGATCATGCTTTCAACCAGGGGTTGATGTAATACCCCTCCTATCACACTTTCTCCCTCTGCTTTCCCAGCAAGAGACTTTTTGTGTGGGACTGTTTTGATTATCATACTAGAACAGCTGCTGGCGTGCAGTGGGCAGGGCCAAGGATAGTTCCACACAACCAGGACTTTTTCTACCTAGACATTCTGTAATGCTTCTCTTGAGAAACACTTACAGTCATGCACATGCTGGGAAAGTGGTTCTTATAATTTTATATGAATTTTTAAATTCCTGTTTTCATATGTTTAATAAATAAGTCTAAGATTGTATGGTTAAAAAATTTTATTCTCTAAAGAATATTATAAATATAACAGTAAAATAACAAATGAGTAATTATAATTCCTCATTCCTCTTTTGACATTTAGCTATAATACATACACATAAAAACATATCTATATCTTTCTATACATTTTAATATACTCCATTTGTTATTCTTCCAAATTAGAAATATTATTAGGACAGGAATTTTTACCCTCTTTTAAATTTGCTATCCCGTTTTTATACTACATTACCAAATGCTGTGGTTTGCTCCTGCTCTTCTGAGACTGAGAGGGAAGGTGATAAGCCTCAGGCTTTGCCTGAAGAAGCAACAGAAACTGTCCTGTTAACAATTACATTTGTACTTCTTTTGGCATGCATTTAACATTTGATTTGAAGGGTGCTAATTACTTTATTTTCTAAGTATCTAATTTGGTTTATGGAATGTTAATAGTGGTAGTATTGTTACCATTTGACAAATTAGGAAATAAAATATATATGGTTGTTACTTCTAAAAAGTTATCACAATCAAGATATATGTTTAATTTCATGGTTATTGTAGACTTACATCCTCTATCTTCCTCATTCATCAAAGGGATAAAAAAAAATTG
>SJYT01021842.1:156843-209059 GCA_006410635.1 Cephalophus harveyi | reverse complement strand
TAATAGCATAGTTTTTGAATAAAAATATATATAATACAGACATCTGCCAATAAATAACAATATATATGGCTTGTATGGAATTAATTGACTCTTGTTTTAAAATATGCTTTTAGAAGCAACAGGTTAGGATTTAGTTAAAAAGAACCCATAAAATTCACATTCATGTTTTATTAAATATATAATTTAAGGTCATGATTAATAGAAGTTCAATATGCCCCAGAAACAAAGTTTTCTTTGGACATTAATGGGAAATTTCCATTTTGAAGCACATTCTTGGTGCTTGTATCTTTCTTTTAATTAGATGATTTTTAAAATAAAAATGTTTAATATTTTCTATCAAATTGAAGAAGATTAGAAAAGGCATGTATAATATTGAAATTACTATAGTGAACTGGTTAAATTTGATTTAGTCTTTTTTATGGGGACTGTTTCAGGCTTCAACATAGCTCTATGGTTTTTGTGGTTAAACCTCTTAATACTTCAAGGCATCAACAGTTACATATTATATGAGTTGAATTTATATTTGTGTAGATCTGTTTTTAAAAATCAGATTTTTTAAGGAAAACTTGTTATTTGAAATGACATATAATATAAAAATAATTGCAACTACCTGCATTCTTCTAGTATCATAGAATAAATATTTGGGTTTTAATCATTTCTGACTTGAAAATTAGTTGGTGTTTCTTAAGAAGAATATATAGTATGACTATTTTCTTATTTCACTTCTGTCTTATTCCACTTGTGGAAAGACATAGTCATGCTATCCTAGTTATTATTGCAATTGCTTATAGAGAACAAACTGCCCAGAAATTAATATCAGAATTTCCCTGAGGGGTATTAAAGTGAGCAGACTTAAAGGACAAATTACTTGAGGGGGAAACTTAAAATAGCAGAGATCCGTGTATTATATTAAATTATGAGTGACAAAATAAGCAACATACAATTCCAAGAGATTAGAAAATGGAATACTGTGGAATAAATTTATAACCTGTATAAGTCTATTTTGATAAATTGTTGGTGGCTGCTTTTCATCGTAAATTTTTAAGATTTTCATTGTAATAGTGTTTTCCCATTTACAGGGAATGAGAGATCACTTAGTTCGGAACAATAGTTAGCTCAATTCCAAGAGATTAGAAAATGGAATACTGTGGAATAAATTTATAACCTGTATAAGTCTATTTTGATAAATTGTTGGTGGCTGCTTTTCATCGTAAATTTTTAAGATTTTCATTGTAATAGTGTTTTCCCATTTACAGGGAATGAGAGATCACTTAGTTCGGAACAATAGTTAGCTGGAAGGAAGTAAAAATTTAGTACGTATTCTTCTCCATTCTAGTAGAAGTGGTCTTTGTGTGTGTGTGTGTGTGTGTGTGTAATTAATTTGTAGTATTGTATTAGTTTCCATTGTGCAACAAAGTGGTTTAGTTATGTGGGTGTATGTATGTGTGTTTAAATATATATACTTTTTCAGATTTCTTTCCACTAAAGGTTATTACATGCTATTAAGTATAGTTTCCTGGGCTGTACAGTAGGTCTTTTTCGTTTACCTAGTTTCTATATAGTTGTGTATGTTAATCTCAAATTCCTAATTTATCTCTCCCTTGTCCCTTGTATCCCTTTTGATAACTGTAAGTTTATTCTATGTCTGAGTCCAGTGGAAGCAGTCTTGATGAGCTAACAGTTCTATCAAGTCTTATAAACAAGCATTTACTATACATATTTATATATATCTACACTGTAAATATGCATAAATATAGTTTAATAATTATGCACACACATATAACTGAACCACTTTGCTGCACACTGGAAACTAATAACATTGTAAATTAAACTTCAGTTTAAAATTAAAGACCATTTCTACTATACACACACACACACACACACACACACGTACAACATATAATTGTCTTAGGTCTCAGGCCTCTAGGGAAAATCTATGAATTTGTATACTGGTCAGATTATTCAGACACATAATATATTGTTTGAAGTATTTTTTGTGAGTAATAACATAATCTCTAGTGATTAAAACAAATGTGATTAGAACTATGAGACACAAAATGCAAAAAATATACTTGAATTCCCTCAAGTGACCAAGAGGTTTTGCACCCCTTCCCTCCTTCATACATTCTTCAACCAATGATTATTGCACATGGGAAGACAAAAGGGCAACCCCATCCCTAATGGGGAACCAGTTTCGTGGTGTGGATCATACTAAAGTGTTTGCCATGGGATCCAGTTTACAATTTTCTGTCCAGTACATTAGAAAATGATATGCCTGTCAGTTCTCATCTTTGCAGTAGAATGCCTTACATATATATTCTGATTTATGGTTTACAAAGTTGTAACACATACATGATTCTAAATATTTCTAGTGGTTTTCAATTATAAAACTCAGTTTATTTTAGCAATGTATTCTGAAGCACCTAAGACATCAGATATTATTTAGAGAACCATGGATAAGGTAAAATGAAAAATATCCTATTTCTAGTCACCTCATAAATTACTCTTAAATTTTAGATTTTCTCTTTGAGCATTCCTAACTTTTATATCCTGCCACAGGACAGTGTTTTAAATTAAATGATGTTTAGTAAAGATTTATTGGCATACAAGTTTTAATCTCTAATGAAATAATCTGTTTTCTTTTGTGTTATAATAAAGTTATTTATGTGATAGTTAAATGCTTAATTAATTAGCCACAACTTTTCCTTGACTGTTTTAATCTAGTACTGAGGTTTTCTACAGTTTCTACAATGAATACTACAATTCATTAAGATAAGGATATCATTCCTTAAAAAAATTATACAGTAAATTTATTTATTCTCATGTAATGCTCTTACTCATATCACCAAAAGAAATGCATTATTTCATCTCTGTACTCCTTTCCTCCCATTCTACCATATTTTCCTTGATTTTCAAACTCCTGACATCTTTTCATTCAGATGTGAAATAGAGGATGTCAGGTGGGAACATCCTCAATTTCTTTGCCCAGCCTTTTCTCACCTGTAGCCATATTCATCCATCTCCTTTATTTCTGATTCAGGGAAATAATACTCTACTTTGCCCAAGTCTAATAATCTTTTATTATTTGGATCTCTTTCTACTTTTTTTAAGGACTTTACTCCCCTCCATCAACTATTGCTGTTTTCTGCTGTTCTTTCTTTAAAGCTGGGGGTGGGGGGTGGGGGAGGGATACAGACCAACTAAGGCCGTAAAAAACCCAAGAGCAGCAGTAGTTCTAGGATCTCTGTATCCCAATCCTCTAAATTCTATCTCCTTTAGTTCGATTCAGTCACTCGGTCGGCTCCAACTCTTTGCGACCCCATGGACTGCAGCAGGCCAGGCTTCCCTGTCCATCACCAACTCCTGGACCTTACTCAAACTCATGTCCATTGAGTCGGTGATGCCATCCAACCAGCTCATCCTGTCGTTCCCTTCTCATCCCACCTTCAATCTTTCCCTGCTCAAGGTCTTTTCTAATGAGTCTGTTCTTCCCATCAAGCGGCTAAAGTATTGGAGTTTCAGCTTCAGCATCAGTCCTTCCAATGAATATTCAGGACTGATTTCCTTTAGGATGGACTGGTTGGATATACTTGCTGTCTAAGGGACCCTCAAGAGTCTTCTCCAACACCACAGTTCAAAAGCATCAATTCTTTGGCCCTCACCTTTCTTTACGGATGTGTCCAACTCTCACATCCATTCGTGACTACTGTAAAAACTATAGCTTTGACTAGAAAGACCTTTGTTGGCAAAGTAATGTCTATCCTTTTTAATATGGTCTCTAGATTGGTCAAAAGTTTTCTTCCAAGGAGCAAGCGTCTTTTAATTACATGGCTGCAGTCACCACTGCTGTGAGTTTGGAGCCCAAAAGATAAAAGTCTGCCACTCTTTCCACTGTTTCCCCATCTATTTACATGAAGTGATGGGACCAGATGCCATGACCTTAGTTTTCTGAATGTTCAGTTTGAAGCAAACTTTTTCACTCTCTTCTTTCATTTTCATCAAGAAGCCTTTTAGTTCTTCTTCACTTTCTGCCTTGAGTGTGGTGTCATCTGCATATCTGAGGCTATTGATAGTTCTCCCAGCAATTTTTTTTTTTTTTTTTCACATAAGGAAGCATTTATTTGAGGTTTAGCATGTAATCATACAAATAAAGTCTGTATAAACACAAATCCACAGAGTCATAACACAGATAGCAAAAGACAAAGTAAAAACAAAGAAAACTAATTGGCGGCTATATACAGTTGGACACAAATTGTGTCTTGTACACTAGAAAGTCTTTTACAAAATAATCATCTTAGATCAACAGAAGACCAATCTTCAATGTCCTCTTGCAAGATGGTTACTTTAGCAATCTCTTCCACAGGACAGCGTTTTCTGGTGTATGCCTTGCGCTCTGCCCGTCTTGATTCTGGCTTGTGCTTCATCCAGTCCAGTGTTTCTCATGATGTACTCTGCATATAAGTTAAATAAGCAGGGTGACAATATACAGCCTTGACATACTCCTTTTCCTATTTGGAACCAGTCTGTTGTTCCATGTCCAGTTCTAACTGTTGCTTCCTGACCTACATACAGATTTCTCAAGAGGCAGGTCAGGTGGTCTGGCATTCCCATCTCCTTAAGAATTTTTCCACAGTTTGCTGTGATCTACATGGTCAAAGGCTTTTGCATAGTCAGTAAAGCAGAAGTAGATGTTTTTCTGGAACTCTCTTGCTTTTTCGGTGATCCTACGGATATTGGTAATTTGATCTCTGGTTCCTCTGCCTTTTCTAAATCCGGCTTGAACATCTGAAAGTTCACGTTTCACGTACTGTTGAAGCCTGGCTTGGAGAATTTTGAGCATTACCATGCTCTTGTGTGAAATGAGTGCAATTGTGCAATAGTTTGATCATTCTTCGGCATTTCCTTTCTTTGGAATTGGAATAAAAACTGAGCTTTTCCATTCTTGTGGCCACTGCTGAGTTTTCCAAATTTGCTGGCAGCACTTTCACAGCATCATCTTTTAGGATTTGAAATAGCTCAACTGGAATTCAATCACCTCCACTAGCTTTGTTTGTAGTGATGCTTCCTAAGGCCCACTTGACTTGGCTTTGGATGTCTGGCTCTTGGTGAGTGATCACAAATCGTAATTATTTGGGTCATGAAGATAATTTTTGTATAGTTCTTCTGTATATTTTTGCCCCCTCTTAATATCTTCTGCTTCTGTTAGGTTGAGACCATTTCTGCCTTTATTTTGCCTGCCTTTGCATGAAATGTTCCCTTGGTATCTCTAATTTTCTTGAAGAGATCTCTAGTCTTTCCCATTCTGTAGTTTTCCTCTATTTGCACTGATCACTAAGGAAGGCTTTCTGATCTCTCCTTGTTATTCTTTGGACTCTGCATTCATATGGGTATATCTTTCCTTTTCTCCTTTGTCTTTCACTTCTCTTCTTTTCGCAGCTACTTGTATGGCCTCCTCAGACAACCATTTTGGCTTTTTGCCTTTCTTTTTCTTAGGGATGGTCTTGATCCCTGCCTCCTGTACAATGTCACAAACCTCTATTCGTAGTTCTTCAAGCACTCTGTCTGTCAGTTCTAATCCCTTGAATCTACTTGTCACTTCCACTGAATCTTTTTTACATCGCCATTCCTCATACCCTTGGGTTTAATTTTGTTTCCCATTATTGTCTCCCTACTGTATTAGTGTGATAGGTACCTAACAGAAATCTCTACCTCAGATATATCTCTCCTATCTATTTTTCCAAACATCCATCATAGAATTCTTTAGTGGCATTGCCTTTGGATATGTTCTAAACCTCATATCATATAAAACTGATTGTTGACATGAGAGTCTTCTCATCTGGAAATTCTGCCTAGGCTCCAAAGCTGAGGATTATGAGTGTAAAGTATCCCTGTTCTAAAGAGAGTTATTGGACTGTGTATGTAACATTTGAAAACAGTGGTTCCGAAATCTATTTCTAGCTTTTGCTAATCTCCCCTCTTGAGGCTAGATAATAAAAAGTGAAGAGTATACCTGGTGTGAGTCAACAAGTTCCCAGCTAAAAGAACCTGACTTGAATCATCAGAATCTACATTGGATGGAGAAACTTACACGCCATTCTATGGCGTGGGAATCACCATTTCTATGTGATGACATTGAGAGATCTCCAGGGAGAGAATTTCTGTAGAATGGTTAAGATTTCCTGGGAAACGGATTTAGCACTGGTATCCTTCAAACCCACACACAGCAAATTTTAACTCTTCAGCCAAAGGGGACCCTTTCTGCCATCATTTCTCCTTCTTCCCCTGAGCCAAACTATTAAGGGTTGCATCAAGTATAGGAGGTAGTCTTAGAGTCTGGTGTGTAAATAGTGTTAGTTATTCTGTAGATCTTTCAACCTGAATCAGGACAAGAGGGTACGATGTTCATTCTGATAAAGATTTCACTAGGCAAGAGGTTTTTTGCTTCTTAAGATCTGAAATTACAGAATCAGAGGGGATAATATTCTGACTTAGGGAAAGGAGATTTGACGTTGCAAGGAAGAAAGGCAGTTACTTGTACCACAGTGTCCTAGAGACCTTTAAAAATAATCCAGTTCTGATAGCAGGCAAAATCTTTAGGTATTTGTTCCCTATTTATCTAGCAGTCCTTCAAAAACCAAATTCTTTATCTTATCAAAACACTTTGCAGACCCTTCATCGTCATCTTCCTCACTTAATTAATTCCCATTTGATGTTAAGACAATTCAGGAATCACCTCAAGGGCACTTGCCCTAATGTCACACCCCACCTCATTTTACATTAGCTGTTCCCATTTATATTTTTCAGGCACCTTACTTACTCCCATCCAATCACTCATCAACCCGGATAATGATGGTTTTGTCTTTCTCCCTTGTGAGACTATGCAATTCTTTAATGCACGGACTCTCTTTGGTATTTACATCCCTGACACCAATTGTAGTGTCTTATTTTTTCTAAATGAAAATTACTTGTTAATGGGATTTTTGCATTGAGATATATTATAAATCTGAAGAATTATGTGGAAATACATAGAGTCTAGTTCACTCATTGGAACATTTAAAAATTGTGAAGCAGAAGCATTCTCTGTTTAAGATGAGTAAAATTCAAAAAGTTACCTTTGTATTACTTTTTGTGTCGCTGCTCTCCCTACCCCTCACCCTCATTCTGTCTCACTCTCTCCTTGTGCTGAGCAGATACAAAACTACAGTACTGCTCACCTTCCGTCTATCAAGCACTTTCCCTGTATCTTATCTCGTTATACACTCTAGATACACTAGAGTTGCTTTTCATTATAGGTTTGCAGCCCTTTCTTACAGAGAATATTATTCTCTTTTTACTCTATTTCTTTGCCTTGATATGACCTTTGCCAAACATTGTTATTATGCCTTTTCCCCAAATCTGATCTCAACGTGTTTTTGAAATTAATTTTCTATTAAAAATGCCATGAGGTGAGGTGAACTCGCTCAGTCGTGTCCGACTCTTTGCTACCCCGAGGACTGTAACCTACTAGGCTTCTCCGTCCATGGGATTCTCCAGGCAAGAATACTGGAGTGGATTGCCATTTCCTTCTCCAGGGGATCTTCCCGACCCAGGGATCGAACCCAGGTCTCCCACATTGGAGGCAGACACTTTAACCTCTGAGCCACCAGGGAAGCCCCCCCCAAAAAATGCCATAATATATATCAAATAAAAATATCACATAGTTTTATTTGCCTCATCTTCTCATTAGAAGATTTTTGATGCTTCTGCTTTAACTTTAGCTTACTAGCTGCAATTAATTAAAAAAAAAAAAAAGACTTAAGGAAACATGGATATGAGATCCACCATGTAAATACCTCAGCTATTGAATGTTTTTTCCACATGCAGAAACACCTATGCATGCAAATCATTTTAGGATTTTTTTTTTTTAGCTGTTCCAGTATAGGAAGTAGAGACATGTTTGCCCATGGGCGGAGAAGCCTAGTAGGTTACAGTCCACGGGGTCGCAAAGAGTCGGACACGACTGAGCGACTTCACCTTACGTTACCTTACCTTACGTGAACTTGAGAAAGTTTATTTACTTGGTATTTGCTATTTTTGCACAAAGCATAATTACATTTGTCATGTTGAAGGACAGAGTTGTGGCAGTCACAGGAGCCTTTGTGCCCTGACGTGACTCCCAGAAGCACTCAGAGAGGCAGACCCAACTGGAGGTTGCTTGTGGTAGCAAATACCAAGGTCCTCTGAGCAGCTCATGGAAGAACACCAGAGACTCTGCTCATGACTGGTACCAACCTCTGCTTTCAGCAACTGCTTTGAAATCCTGCTGGTTGGTTAGTTTTAGAGATTTAATTCAACACAAAATTTGTTATTTAAGGGGATTTGCTACCAGAGCAGCAATGTAGTCTCCTCATTTTGATGCCAAATATTATAGTGATAGCCCAGCCCAATCTGAAAGCAGTTAGATGTACAAATGTGACTTAAAAAAAAAAACTTATAAAAGCAATAAAACATGCATAAATATAAGGAATACTGGCAAAGCATTTATACATATTAGTGTATATGTATATATATTCTTAGATTTTATTTACAAACATCTAATGAATTTTTTGGTTTTAAAGCAGCTAATCAAAGATAAAGTTAAACATAATAAATATCATAATTAGCTATCATGCTAAATTTGTTTTTAATATTAATAATATGTACTGTTCCCATGTTGAATTTTAGGTGAAATTGAAAGGGTAAAAACACAGGCATTCTCCAAGGTTTCTAAAACATTGCTAAAATGATTTTAAAAACTCTTAACTATGAAATACAGTGTATTAATTTTAATACTCATTTCTGTAGTATGCATTTCTGTATATTATGATGTGTTCAGGTATAGTACATGTTTTGTGAAGATTCATAGTTTTTTAATGTACTATTGAAATTAGACTTTTCATTTTGTCCATGCTGAATCTTTATTAGACTTCAAAATGCTCCTACAAACCCACACATCTCAAAAAATTTGGCAAACTACAATGAAAGCAATTTTTGTTAATTCCAAACATTGCTAAAATTTCCCAGATATTTGTCAGTTTGCCTGGATCTATTTTGGACACACATGTTAGAAGAGATTAATTTTCTATTGTCATATGGCCATTAGTCATCAAAAAAACTCGATAATGTATAAATGCATATTGTTTGAAATCACTTCAGAAAAATTTCCAGCTGTGTCTACCATTAATACTATTCAAACACTTCTCTTACCTGTTTGGCCTTGTTTGATATTTTGAATTGTAAGGAGTTGGAAGCTGTTCTACTTAATGTCGTTCTCTGTCCAAATCTAGCTATAAAGCTTCAGGATAAAATTTGTATACCCTTGAGATCAGCGTATCACTCACCAATATAGTTGGGCAGAAGAAACATCACACAAAAGGGATTAGGAATTACATTAGGAATGTAGTTCCAGTTTATCTATTGATTCAGAGGTAAACTTGATAACTTTAATGGAATAAGAAAATTATGACTAAAATATCATTAATCAACTAGTATTTTTTATAGAGGTCAGGATTTTAGATGTCCTTGTATGGTTGTGTGTGTGTATGTGTGTGCACGCATGTTGAAATAAATTCAGATGTTGAAATAAATTTTTTTAAAAGGGAATGACCACTCAAGTTACTAGCATTCAAAAATCTGTGTAGAAAATGGAGAGACAATGGAGCATACTGAATAAAAAAAATAAGAAAACCTATCAGGGCCTCTGCCAGAGGGAGATTATTTCATACTTACACCACCATTATTTCAGCTTGTGACCTATACATTTTGGAATCAGTTTTGAATCATCTTGGATGCTGACATTCTATTTTCTTTACTGGTTCTATTGATCTTTGTACGTAAGAAATAGATATTTCTCAAAGATTAACTCTCAGCTCTCTTTGCCTTTCTCTATATAGTCTCCTTGTAGGATCACATTTAATATTTTCACAGAGAAGATGGCTGTCAGTCAATATTTCTGCATTTTTAAGCTATTGTTCCTCATTCCAAAACATTAAAACCTTACTAAGATTTCCAGATTCCACATATATCTCAAAATCCCAAACTCCCAAACCAAATAGATACTGTTTCCCTCGGAAAGTCCTTCTTCAAGATTTTGTGCCTTTAAAAGTAACAATGTTATTTTTGCGTTCAAATTCTACTTCCACAGTTTTAGCCTTTTTCTTACATACCTTATTGGCCCCAAAGAAGCTAAATATGTTTCTTCAATTTCCCAAAGTGATCTGTGTCATACTGAAGATTTCAGGGGAAAGTTATAGTAAGGGATTAAAAGTCATGCTAAATTGAAAATTAAGCTTCTCAATTGTTTAAAATTTTTTGACTGTCCCCAAGTGAGAAATTGTCCCTAGTCTCTCATTCTGCTCTACATATACATACAAACTTGAAGTGTCTTCTTTCCTTCCTAATACCCTCCAGAATTTCCTTCCTCACTTACCTTCCTCAGAACTGTAATTTCATTTTACCTACAGAGAATTCTGGTTTTCTTAGCTTGATTCCCAAACTTGTGTATGTAAAGCCAACTAGATGCACAGCAGAACAAAATGCATTTCTTTTTCATAGGATTTAGTCTCCTTAGAAAAATTCATTTTTTTCTAGGAATAATTTTTTGAGGTGCCAGCCACACTTATTCTGCTTCTTCCCTATGTAGTCCCCATATTCCATTTTGATTTAGAAATTGAAATTAACTTTTTTCAGTCTTCTCTCCTATGAAGCAAACACTATCTGGACCATCATTTCTTAAAAAAAATTCTCCATTTTTAAAGATTGTATTTGATAGTAAATGAAACTATATATATATAATATACATATATATATAATATACATATATATATGTATATATTTATGTTTCTATTTCCTGTTCCATAACAGACCTCAGGCCTGATGGGAAAAGGTTTTTACACTTTGAACATGGTGATAATAATACTGTTGATGGGGCTATTGTGAGATTATCTTGCACAATACCTGGCACTCAGCACTAAGTGATTAAAAGTCACATTCTCATTTTTTCTTTGGAACCCCAGTGTTGATTAAGTGAATTTAGGATACTCCATTAATCATCCCACTGAACTTTTTTTCCTTTTTTCTTTCTGTACATTAAATTGTGAAATTCTTGAGGGCAAGAACTGTATCTTGGTGCTTAAAGGTATGTATATATATCTCACAGAACAAAGTGGATTTGGGTAAAGAAGACTCATGCTTTTTTACCTACATGGATTTCTGAAAATATGACTTTAAGAAGTTCTTTGTAGTATGTGGTGAGATTGTTTTGGAGAGTTGTGGGGCTTAAAGTCTCAGTAAGTAGTGATAATTATTTTGTGGGTTTCTAAGATGAATGTGAGTCCAAATTGAGAGAAAATCATATCTGACTAAAGTTGTTTATTGCAGCCTGTCCTTTGAAATATATTCATTAATACTGTGATTCAGCTTTTTCATTTTCTTTACTTTTCTTTGTCCTTGTCTTTGATTAGCTGCTTTCAAATGCCCATTTATGCTTGAAGATTATTACACAGGCACACATTTTCACACACACACACACATATGTCTGCTCCATTAACAAGAGAAAAGGAAATTAGTTGGGTTTATTCATGCTTTGATGTTTTACATTTTTTCTTTGATTTTAAAAGATATGGAATACTTTTAAAGTCAAAATTTTCCTGGATAGAAGGTGGAAATGAGTGGAAAGAAAAACCAAAAGTTTTGTACAGGATAATATTCAAAGCAGCTTGCCTATGTTCTTTGAGTTTGAAGGTGGTGATTAGGTTTTCAGATTTAGAAAAGTGTGAGACAACCTAATTAAACACCTTTTTGTTGAAAAGCAGCTCAATAAATTCAGATTGCTTTGGGAAGCTCTCAAAGCTTTTATCAGAAAACTAATACTGCAGAAGTCTTCTAAATTAATAGCTTTTGAAAAGTTATTTCCCAGGCTGGAAATAGATTATAAAGATATTTAAATAAATATGGCTGCTAGGATATCCTTACGTTGACTAGATGCAAAAATATGTCTTAAAATGTGTGAAATATACAGTCAGTAAAAGTGTAAGTATATATTTCCTAGTAGTAGTTAAGGTGAATTAACTTAGAAGGTAACTTTATGACCCCTTAGCCCTCTGATATTTGTTTACAAATCTTTAGTAATTATATATGAAGGGGGTCATATGGAGATCTGGATGAAGAAAGAAAAGCAAATCTCTGTAGATACTAGATTTATTGAGTTGTACATAAAACCTTGATCTTCTTTATAAGCATATGTTTATTATTGCCCTCATTAGCAATATACTTAACTAAATGTGAGTATATTTACACTATATTTACACTATATTTGCCTGTAAATATAGTGGAACAGACTTTGTAATTTTGTGGTATCATTCAATAGCCTACCTTCCTTTCTAACAAAAATCCTTTTGGGTTGCTTTATTCAGTGCCCAGAGAGAAGGGCCTTTATCTAATTTGTTTTGTCATTCCTTTGTGAGGGGAATAGCCTCTAAAATCCTTTCCAATCTTTAATAACATAAGATTTTATGGCTTGATTTTTTATCATAATGCCAAGAGGACATGGTGATGGGTTTAGGATGTTAGAGGATTCCCTTATTCAATTGAAAATAGTCCAGGGTACTAGAAGAGAATATTTAATAAGATGATATTACAATTTGAAGAGAGCAGGAGATTGCAGTTAGATAATGAGCAATAGTGTTGTAAACAAATCCACACACTATTGGGTTGATTAAATTTACCTTTCTGGTTGGGTTTAGGATGTTAGAGGATTCCCTTATTCAATTGAAAATAGTCCAGGGTACTAGAAGAGAATATTTAATAAGATGATATTACAATTTGAAGAGAGCAGGAGATTGCAGTTAGATAATGAGCAATAGTGTTGTAAACAAATCCACACACTATTGGGTTGATTAAATTTACCTTTCTGGGAATTGAATATATGGTGGTCTTTTATATTACAAATGAGATTTGAGGAAAGTTAATGAAGCTGAATCCTCATTAGGTGGCAATGCTTTTCTGCCTTTTTGATTGATAGCAAAGGATTGCTATTGTCTTTTAGTAATTAATCTCCTTTGTGTCATAGAACACATTTTTTATTTAAAACAATTTATTCAAAGTTAATACAATTATGGATATGAAGCAATTAAACATTGGCTCACATTCAGGATAAAGAAAAACTAATCGATAAGCTGAATTTTCCATGCATAGAACAAGAGCAGTACTATATGACTGTGGAGATAATTCTGTGAATGTGAATAGCAATATTATCTTGGGTCCTAAGGTTTTTACTTTTAAAGTTATAAAATTATGCTTTTCTGACTTTATCGTTTAATAAAGAGTCCAAAAATGGCAATTTCCTGTAGTTGGTCACTACACTATTTGGTTTCATATTCTGTAACAGAATTTTTTTTCAAGGTAAGGCAGGTTTAGGTAATAATAAGTAATAAATTCACTTTAAATTGCTTATCTTTGAAACATATCTGTGATAAAATTTATGGTTCCCATCATTTCACTAATTTACTGTAAATTTTTAATTCATAACTTAAAAATAATTTAAATTCTAAAGAAAAATAACATCTGAATTTTTTATAGGCATTTAAAAGCATTCTATAGAAAAGGGAGGAACAGGGATGGCATTTTAATTTTATAAATTTTTACTTATTTTTATTATAATTTTTTATTTTTTACTGGGGTATAGCCAATTAAAGCGATGTTGTGATAGTTTCAGGTGAACAGCAAAGGGACTCAGCCATATTTATACGTGTATCCATCCTTCCCCATATCCCCCCTCTTCCAGGTTGAGAAATGGCATTTTTTTTTTCCAGATTAGTAGTGGATGATTCTGATATGGTAAAAAATAAAGACTAATAAATTGGATATTTTGCCAGTTTGATTGATTTACACATCATAGTGATTTTCCAAATCCTTAGAGGAAAAATTATACACGTGGGGGAGGAGCACACAGCATGCAGTTTTATCTACCACACAATGTGATACATTCACCTCTAATGTATTAGCAAAAGCAGAAAATAAAAGGAGTATTTCCGTAGCAACATTCTCAAAACACAAAATTTTCCTGCTGTTTAAGATCAGATTTTTTTTTTCTCTTCTGAGCCAACAACCCACCCACCAAATTGGCAACCTGTGAGTTAATTAAACTCAAAGGTAGATAATTTAAAAGTAAAAAAAAATTAAGATAACATAGCAGGAATGATAGTTTACAAGCCGTTAAAGAGTAGCCTGCGGTAAAGGAAGCAAATCTCCTTTGACAGAAGAATCAAAGGGAGAGTGGTTGGAGAAGGAGAGCTGAAGCCGGCAAATCATTACTGTAAAATTAAAAGGATAGAGGGTGCTGAAGCAGCTGTAATCTGACAGGATCTTGGGTGCAGTGCAGTTTATTTAGACTATTGTGACATATAACTGTTTGATTATACTTCCATAAAATGAAAAAGCTCCTTGTTCCTGTTCTTAATTTCTAAAAGCTTTTGTTGACAAGGATATCTTTCACTGCTATGTTTGTTTAGCAAAAATCTTATCTAATGCCTAAATAATTCTGTGAAAGGGTACTATTATCTGTTTTACAGAGGAAGAAACAGAAGTGCAGAGAAATTAAATAACTTGGCCCATATTTTCAGAGTCAATACTTTTTTTTATGTTTTCCTGAATTTTTCTTGAACAAGCCCTGCACAAACATTTTTTTAAATGTTTTTGACCTTTGGCATATTTTATTTTAAAATTTAATTTTATTTTTAATTTATTTTAATTGGAGGCTAAATACTTTACAGTATTTTGGTGGTTTTTAAACTAACCTCAAAATTAAGTTCAGAATAGCTGAAAACTTTCTGTACTATCTTTGGTTACTATGTAATATTATGAAGCTACTGCATATACTGTTACTTTAAATTTATGTGCAGTAGCTACCCTCTCTAGTTATTTGTTCAAAGAGCAGCTTAGGGCAATGGCAGGTAATGAGTTTCTTTTTGTCTGTTAGTTGATTTAGAGGGTTAATAATTCAGGTTGTTTTAAAACTCTCTAATTATGACAAGAGAAATACAGTTATAAATGCTTTATTGGTTATAATTGCTGAAAGATATTGTATCTGAAAAGAAATGATCCTTTACTAATAGGATAAATGTTTTAAGTTTTCAGTATCACTTCAGTTCAGTTCAGTCACTCACTCATGTCCGACTCTTTGCAACCTCATGAATTGCAGCATGCCAGACCTCCCTGTCCATCACCAACTCCCGGAGCTCACTCAAACTCACGTCCACCAAGTTGGTGATGCCATCCAGCCATCTCATCCTCTGTCGTCCCCTTCTCCTTCTGCCCCCAATCCCTCCCAGCATTAGAGTCTTTTCCAATGAGTCAACTCTTCGCATGAGGTGGCCAAAGTACTGGAGTTTCAGCTTTAGCATCATTCCTTCCAAAGAACACCCAGGGCTGATCTCCTTCAGAATGGACTGGTTGGATCTCCTTGCAGTCCAAGGGACTCTCAAGAGTCTTCTCCAGCACCACAATTCAAAAACATCAATTCTTCGGCACTCAGCTTTCTTCACAGTCCAACTCTCACATCCATACATGACTTCTGGAAAAACCATAGCCTTGACTAGACGGACCTTTGTTGGCAAAGTAATGTCTCTGCTTTTGAATATGCTATCTAGGTTGGTCATAACTTTTCTTCCAAGGAGTAAGCGTCTTTTAATTTCATGGCTGTAATCACCACCCTTATGGCAGAAAGTGAAGAGGAACTAAAAAGCCTCTTGATGAAAGTAAAAGAGGAGAGTGAAAAAGTTGGCTTAAAGCTCAACATTCAGAAAACAAAGATCATGGCATCCTGTCCCATCACTCCATGGGAAATAGATGGAGAAACAGTAGAAACAGTGTCAGACTTTATTTTGGGGGGCTCCAAAATCACTGTAGATGGTGATTGCGCCATGAAATTAAAAGACGCTTACTCCTTGGAAGAAAAGTTATGAGCAACCTAGATAGCATATTCAAAAGCAGAGACATTACTTTGCCAACTAAGGTCCATCTATTCAAGGAGATCCAACCAGTCCATTCTGAAGAAGATCAACCCTGGGATTTCTTTGGAAGGAATGATGCTAAAGCTGAAACTCCAGTATATTGGCCACCTCATGCGAAGAGTTGACTCATTGGAAAAGACTTTGATGCTGGGAGGGTTTGGGGGCAGGAGAAGAAGGGGACAACTGAGGATGAGATGTCTGGATGGCATCACTGACTCGATGGACGCGAGTTTGAGTGAACTCCGTGAGTTGGTGATGGACAAGACCTGGCGTGCTGCGATTCATGGGGTCCCAAAGAGTTGGACATGACTCAGCTGAAATGAATCACCATCTGCAGTGATTTTGGAGCCCAGAAAAATAAAGTCTGATACTGTTTCCCATCTATTTTCCATGATGGGACCAGATGCCATGATCTTAGTTTTTTGAGTGTTGAACTTTAAGCCAACTTTTTCACTCTCCTCTTTCACTTTTATCAAGAGGCTTTTTATTTTCTCTTCACTTTCTGCCATAAAGGTGGTGCATCTGCATATCTGAGGTTATTGAAATTTCTCCCAGCAGTCTTGATTCCAGCTTCTGCTTCTTCCAGCCCAGCGTTCCTCATGATGTATTCTACATATAAGTTAAATAAGCAGGGTGACAATATACAGACTCCTTTTCTATTTGGAACCAGTCTGTTGTTCCATGTCCAGTTTGAACTGTTGCTTCCTGACCTGCATATAGGTTTCTCATGAGGAAGGTCAGGTAGTCTGGTATTCCCATCTCTTTCAGAATTTTCCACAGTTTATTGTGATCCACACAGACAAAGGCTTTGGCATAGTCAATAAAGGAGAAATAGATGTTTTTCTGGAACTCTCTTGCTTTTCCATGATCCAGTTTTCAGTATAGGATATCACAAAAAAATTTGGTAGATTTTTCAGTCCACCCTTCTTGAAAAGGCTTTCCTACTGGCTCAACTGGTAAAGAATCCAATTGCAATACAGAAGACCCCAGATGGATTCCTGGGTCGGGAAGATCCCCTGGAGAAGGGATAGGCTACCCACTGCAGTATTCTTGGGCTTCTCTTGTAGTCAGCTGGTAAAGAATCTACCTGCAATGAAGAACACCTGGGTTTGATCCTTGGGTTAGGAAGATCCCCTGGAGAAGGGAACGACTACCTACTCCAGTATTCTGGCCTGGAGAGTTCCATGGACTGTATAGTCCATTGGGCCGCAAAGAGTCGGACACACGACTGACCGACTTTCACTTCTTGATAATTTTTTTCCCACTTAATATCAGTTTATTGCTAAATATATAAACTTATAGGTATGCATATATAAAACTAAAGGTAAATTGTAAACATATATTCTTTGGCAAGGTGTATTTATTTCTAGTCCTGCTTCTAGTTATGGTCTTTGAGGAGAGTTAAAGCCTTTAGATTCACCTTCTGTTTTTTTTCTTAAAAACAAACAAAAAGTTCAAAATAAAGTGTCAAGAAGTAATTTCAAAGGTACTTCTTACCTATTATTCTACATCTTTTAAAAATTATGTCAATTTGCATCATGTTCAATTAAATAGTATTTTTATTATTTTCATAAACTAGTAAAACTCAGTGAACTTTGGTGCATTCCGAGATTTGTAGGAAGGCAGAGCCTCACGGAAAACATAAGACAGTGAAAAGTGGGCTTTCCACATCTTTTCCTTCTTCTTAAAGTGGTTATATACTTCACCAGTTATTTTATATTACTCGCTTCCTACAAAATTTCATCCCTTTTTTAGAAGTACCTCCTTTTCCTCCATTCTCAATTGTCTATACTTCCTGTGGTTTATGCTGTATTTGCCAACCAACATATAAAAAACAAAATGAAGCCCTGTAGCCTATAAAAGTACCTGCAAATTGTGAGTGGTGGGCTTAAAAGAACTAAGAAAGTTTAGCCCATTCAGTGTCCTGTATAGAGAAAGAGGGAAATGGGAAGGGAAGGATGCAGGAAGTAAGGGAAGAAAGAAGGAGAGAACTGTGAGTGTTTTTTGATAATATATTCAAAGAAAAATAGTAAAATAATTTTAGACATTTATAAAGTTCAATTTTATTTCAATTCATAATATTTTAGTATATTTTATTGAAGAATCAAAGATAGTTCTCCAGTTTGTAATATACATTTAACACTCTGTTCTGTAACATTATGCAGTTGTTTTACATATTTTTCAAACTGGCAAGTATTATTTTCAGTATTTTAATGCTTTGAAATTAAAGTTAATAATCTCAGATACAAAGTTCATAAACTGTATTAATCAGTAAAATTAAGGCTCTAAATTACAAGTAGACTTTTGAATTGTTATCTTGTGATTGGGGTTAATCAAATTAGGGATTTTTGCCTCATGTATCGGAGAAGGCAATGGCACCCCACTCCAGTACTCTTGCCTGGAAAATCCCATGGATGGAGGAGCCTAGTGGGCTGCAGTCCATGGGGTCACAAAGAGTCGGACACGACTGAGCGACTTCCCTTTCACTTTTCACTTTCATGCATTGGAGAAGGAAATGGCAACCCACTCCAGTGTTCTTGCCTGGAGAATCCCAGGGACAGGGGAGCCTGGTGGGCTGTCATCTATGGGGTCGCACGGAGTCGGACACGACTGAAGTGACTTAGCAGCAGCAGCAGCCTCATGTATCTATCTCTCGTATATCTGATTTACAAGGTTTGTTATTTTTAAAAAAGACTTTAGAACAAATAGTTTATTCTTGTTTTATTTCTTACAGCTATAAGAGCTTTCTGTTAAGATAATAGAAGCTTCAGTAGAACAGTGCTATGACCTTTTCTTTTAGAGCAGTGCTTCTCAAAGTTTAGTTCACATAAGAATCACAGGGAGGGTCCTAAGATGGCGGAGGAATAGGACAGGGAAACCACTTTCTCCCCCACAAATTCATCACAAGATCATCTGAATGCTGAGCACCTTCCACAGAACAACTTCTGAATGCTGGCAGAGGACACCAGGCACCCAGAGAGGCAGCCCATTCTCTTCAGAAGGAGGCAGGACAAAAAGAGAGACAGAAGGGTTAGAGATGGAGACCTGTCCTGGGGAGGCAGTCGTGAAGGGGAGCAGCTTCCAAACAGCAGGAAACCCTCTCACCAGAGGGTCTGTGGGGGGGTTTGGAAGCTCAGAGGGCACCGTAACTGGGAGGGGGGAAAAAAACACAGAATACGTGCCTAACCACAACTCCCAGCAAAGCAATAGCCCAGACATTCACGTCCGCCACCAGCCACTGAGCAGGGGCTTGACAGGGAGGCGGTGGTTGATTATCTCAATAGATGCAGAGAAAGCCTTTGACAAAATTCAACATCCATTTATGATTAAAAAAAAAAAAAAAACCCTCCAGAAAGCAGGCATAGAAGGAACATACCTCAACATAATAAAAACCATATATGACAAACCCACAGCAAACATTATCCTCAATGGGAAAAATTGAAAGCATTTCCCCTAAAGTCAGGAACAACACAAGGGTGCCCACTCTCACCACTACTATTCAACATAGTTTTGGAAGTTTTAGCCACAGCAGAGAAGAAAAAAAATAAAAGGAATTCAGATTGGAAAAGAAGTGTAACTCTCAGTGTCTGCGATAACATGATCCTCTACATAGAAAACCCTAAAGACACCACCAAAAAATTACTGGAGCTAATCAATGAATATAGTAAAGTTGCACGATATAAAATTAACACACAGAAATCCCTTGCATTCCTACACACTAACAATGAGAAAAGAGAAATTAAGGAAGCAGTTCCATTCATTATTGCAATGAAAAGTATGAAACACTTAGCAATAAATCTACCTATATATATAGAAAACTATGAAACACTGATTAAAGAAATCAAAGGTGACACAAGTAGTTGGAGAAATATACCATATTCATGGATCAGAAGGTTCAATATAGTGAAAACGAGTATACTACCCAAAGCAATCTATAGATTCAATGCAATCACTATCAAGCTACCAGGAGTATTTTTCACAGAACTAGAACAAATAACTTCACAATTTGTATGGAAATACAAAAAAACCTTGGATAGGCAAAGCAGTCTTGAGAAAGAAGAATGGAACTGGAGAAATCAACCTGCCTGACTTAAGACTATACTACAAAGCCACAGTCATCAAGCCAGGATTGTACAAAGACAGAAATAGAGATCAATGGAACAAAATGGAAAGCCCAGAGATAAATCCACACACCTATGGACACCTTTTTTTTTTTTTAACCCAGCTTGAGGAGGTTAAAGCGTCTGCCTCCAATGTGGGAGACCTGGGTTCGATCCCTGGGTCGGGAAGATCCCCTGGAGAAGGAAATGGCAACCCACTCCAGTATTCTTGCCTGGAGAATCCCATGGACGGAGAAGCCTAGTAGGTTACAGTCCATGGGGTCACAAAGAGTCGGACACGACTGAGCGACTTCACCTTCCACCTTCCATGGACACCTTATCTTTGACAAAGGAGGCAAGAATATACAATGGAAAAAATAACAATACCTTTAACCAGTGATGTTGGGAAAACTGGTCAACCACTTGTAAAAGAATGAAACTCAAACACTTTCTAACACCATCGGTTCAGTCATGTCTGATTCTTTGCAACCCCATGAATCACAGCATGCCAGGCCTCCCTGTCCATCACCAACTCCTGGAGTTCACTCAGACTCACATCCATCGAATCAGTGATGCCCTCCAGCCATCTCATCCTCTGTTGTCCCCTTCTCCTCCTGCCCTCAATCCCTCCCAGCATCAGAGTCTTTTCCAATGAGTCAACCCTTCACATGAAATGGCCAAAGTACTGGAGTTTCAGCTTTAGCATGATTCCTTCCAAAGAACACAGGGCTGAGATGGGATCTAACAATATGGGTATTTGGACTATTCCCAGGTGACTCTGCCCCCGCTGATCGAGGAATAATTTGAAAGGGCAAAATGCATGCTCAGGAAATAACTGAAGAGAAAATAAAGATGACATCAGTTATATGATGGTGAAAGTTTGAAGATAGGAAGATGGACGAGTGAGCATTTTCATAGAAGCGGACTCAATCAGATATGGTGTGTTGAGAAGTGAGAAAGGTCTGAGATTTTACTCTTCATGCACACTAACAAGCTGGCTAACACCATTTCATAGGTTCAGGAGACTCCCTGAGTCATATACAATGGACTTGGTAGCTCCCAGCATGGGAGGTCCCACAGGTAACTCCTTACCATCAAGTCCAGGGCAGGCCATTTCTGAGTCGCCCAGATAGATTGTGCCTATGCTGTGAACTTGTATCACAGCTGAGGAGCCCTGAGCTTGGGAAATGTCCCTCTTTTAATGGGAGTCTGCCCAAGTTTTGCCCAATGGGATTATTTATATTTACCGGAAGGTGAAGGTGAAGTCGCTCAGTCGTGTCCGACTGGTGGCTCAGAGGTTAAAGCGTCTGCCTCCAATATTTACCGGAGGAACAGATAAATCTGTCTTCTGCTCTGCAGGGAGACCCTCTGTCTTCCAACACTGTTTGCTACACAAACATTCTTGAGAAGATAATTTAGAGCAGAATCTACCCCACTTCTGTTCACAGGATGTGCATAAGCATGAGAGAATTGTCGCCCAAATCGTGATTGGATATAGAATTAGTTCATAGGGAACAGTGATGACTTATTTAAGATTGTTTAAAAATCAAAAGGAGTAGCTGTGGTTCAGGTAGCCAAAGTGGACCTGGTAGCCATTAGGGATATATGTCTTGGGGTTCTGAATCGGCATTTGTATTCAACATTTGAAGAATAAGGCAACTGATTATAAATTGGTTTTAGAATCTCAGTGTGGAATTAGAATTACATGGATAAGTTTGGATCCATATCGCATTCATAGCCAAATTCTACTAAATTTTAAGGATCATGTGGTGGGTGATGAATTGATCCAGCAAGTTTTAAGAATTAGATAGCAATGTATTGATCTAGGAATATGCTTCTCTTGTAGGAACGAGTTTTGTGACCTCCTGAAGTATCATGATAATGAATGATAATAATGTAGTGAACCTAGTTGTAAATCTTGATACAACTGAGATAAAATCTTGACAGTACTTAAAAGTGATTATTTATACATTTCCACACACAGTAATTGAGTAATCTGTTCCCTACTACACATGGCATGAAATGTTGGCTGTGTACAGACATGAAAGAAATGTGTCCTGTGCCTAATAAACTTGCAGTTAGTGTTTTATTGAAAGTCTGAGAGAGAGAGAAAGAGAGAGGAGAAGGAAAAAGGGAATTAGGGAATAGGAGGGAGAGACAACAAAGATATGGAGAGAGTTAAGTATGTGATGGGAGTCAGGATAGTGTAAAACTAGGGAACTAATGGGTTATTTTTGTTTGTCTGTCAACTTGTGCTACTGTTTCAAACAGTGTTTTTCAAAGTGATTAAATTCACATGTCTAGTATACCTAAAATATTCCCCTCTAGAGCAGGGGTTTCCAACCTCCAGGATCTAATGCCTGATGATTTAAGATGATTTAAGGTGGAGGTAATGTAATAATAATAGAAATAAACTGCACAATAAATGTACCGTGATTGAATCATCCTGAACTCCCCACCACCCACCTCCCACCCCCACACTCTTACAGTTTGTGAACAATTTTCCTCCACAAAACCGGTCCCTGGTGCCAAGAAGGTTGGGTACTGCTGTTCTGGTGGAGCCTTTTCAAGGTTTAGTCTGTGGAAAAGGTGTTCGCTATGAAACTGTAGATTTCTGGGAATGACACCAGAATCAGAATCTTCAGATGGTTGTGTAGTTGAGTGGGTTTGTATGTGGTCTAGGTGATCTGAACAGGTTCATCTGGTGATTCTTTTCAGGTATCAGAGTGTATCAAAGAGGTATATATCAGATGTGTATCAGCTCTTTCAGGTATCACAGAGCTGATATAGAAATTACTTTCTGTTCAACAGCTTTTTATTTTAGTGTTTGTGCTGCAGAGCCAAAAAAAAAAAAAAAAGATAGTGATAATTGCCAGTTGTGTATTATTTACTTTCACTATTGCTAAAAGGAGTTTTGCTATTCTTACCAGATGACATCTCCTTTACCCTGGCTTATATATTCCAAGAGTCTGCCAATTTATTTGGAGCTAATTGCATTTTGGAATATTAGACTTGAAGCTTTGTAGTTAATTTCAGAAGCATTTCCTCAATATGTTATATCCTGGCTGAAATCTATACAACAAGATCCAGAAGCCATGTTCCAAAGATTTAATTTTCACTAGGCCACAAATAAAAGAATAAATAATGACTGGCTTGATTTCAGCAACTTTTATTTATATGTTTTGCATATATGATACTCCCTTAAATCTTACACTAGAAAGGAAAAATAGAGTTCATATACTGATCTGCTCTTGTTTCTCATTTCATTTATTATAAGATGAAATAAGACTGAAGAACTCATTTTACTGACTACTGTGTAAAACTGCTATATTCCCTAAATTGTGTTTGCTTTTGGTACATTCTGTAGTTCCACAGATAAGAGCTTTTTTACAGATCAAAATACAGTGAAAACTTAGGGACCATTAAGTTTTCATTCATTTCACTCATATATGTACACATTTAAGTGGTTATCAGTGATTACAGTGCTAACATACTCTGTCCTATGTAGTTGTAAGATACAAATGAAGTAAAACTTTATTGAGTTTATAATATGGTAGATATTGAAATATCAACAGAAAATATATGAAGTAGATATTGTTGTGAAATGCTGAAAAAATGTTTAGTCCATTTCCTGTGATTCCATAGTTAGTGAGCAGCAGCACCAGAATTGGAAACTGGATCTTTTTGATTCAAAAGTGCATGCTTATTTTAACAATTTTTTAATTGTTTAATTATATAACTTATTTTAACACTAGGGCTTCCCTGGTGGCTCACACTTTAAAGAATTTGCCTGCAATGCAGGAGACCCACGTTTGATCCCTGGGTCAGGAAGGTCCCCTGGAGAAGGAAATGGCTACTCAGTAGCCATTCTCTAGTATTATTGCCTGGAGAATTCCACAGGTAGAGGAGCCTGGTGGACTACCGTCCATGGGGTCACAAAGAGTCAAACACGACTGAGCAACTAACACTGTCACTATCCAGAGTTATCAATGGCACCTGTACACTTTTCTTCAGAACACAGAAGTCTGTTCTTTTACTTGTTTGCTGTTTTCAGTAGATGATGTTAGATCATTCAAATGGTTACCCTGATTCTTTAGGTATCTTAAGAACATGGATGAAAATAGGGAAAACTTGTCAACAGAGGCGTAATACAATAATTTGCTCATTCTTACAGTTTGTTGACTGTTTGAACATTGATTATATACACTTGCATTTTTTACCGGTCTATTGTAGAGAACTAGTATTTACTTATTAGAAAGAAAAATCTTGACATACACTAACCAAAGAAATAGTTTTGAATTAGTTATTTATTTGAATGCTATTTCAGTTCTTGATATTATTAACATTGAGTATCAACATTATTGGATGCTAGCAGAAATACCATTTGATCCCTGAAGATTTCCTTTCAAAGCTATCAAAGGAAAATGTAATTAAATGTTTCAGAGAACTTTATCTTTCATATGCAATTAGCATACAGTCTAGGAAGTAAATTTTTTACGGGTTTGGAAAATATTCCCAAGAAAAAATGTCTTTAGATATTTTTAAGGAGAATGCTAGAATTATTTCTTCTTACACTGTATAATTATACTGCTTTTATTAAACTTGCACATCACTTGATAGAATGCAGTACTAGTGGAAAAGATAAAGATATGACAAAAAGGTGGAGGTTGAGAATGAATAGACCTTCAAGGGAGCTGATCTTTCTCTGATCTGATAAAACCTCTCCCATTATCTGTTCCTTTCTTTTCTTTTTTTCCTTGCAGATCACTGCATATCAAAAGCTTTCTCCCTGATTAGCAACATTCTCTCTGGATTTGAGGGCAAGACCAAAGAAAAAGATAGTATCCAAACTGACATATGACATTCTGTGCTGTTTTTCTTTTAGTCTTTAGCAAATTCTAAAAAGTACTGGGTGCTGGGTGTTTTTCCATTAACCTTAAATAGTTTTCTGCCTGTTTTTTTTTTTTTTTTTAATTTCGATTCTATTATGTGTGTTCATATATACTATGAATGCCAAGTGATATTAACACTTTGATAAGTTTAGTGGGAACTAAAGATTGGTCTTGTGGAATAAGAATAAGCTTTGGAGTTGGAAGGCTTAGGTTCAAGTCCATTTTGTTAAACTTCCTCTTAAAATATATCTTTAAAATGATTTTTTATTTTACATGCTCAAACCGACAGGTAGGTAGGGATGTATATATTATTAGTACTTTAATGACATTGTATCTATACTTATCATTCCAGACCCAAAGGACTTTTAAATCCATATGTGCTATTTTACTTATAATAAAGCCATTTAATGAAATTTTCTGGCTTATCTTACTGTGACAGAATCTTCAGTTTTTTTCTTGTAGGTATTTATGCTGATCTCGGTTTTTTGTTTCTATCTGGTGCTACATCTGGTTTTAGTGTTTGATACTGTACTAAACTGTATTGGAAATTAAATGAGAGGCAATACATTTTCTTTCTCTGAAGTAAGTTATTGTTCAGTTCAGTTCAGTCACTCAGTCATGTTTGACTTTGCAACCCAATGGAATGCAGTACTCCAGGCTTCTCTGTCCATCACCAACTCTTGGAGCTTACTCAAACTCATGTTCATTGAGTCAGTGATGCCATCTAATCATCTCATCATTTGTCGTCCCCTTATCCTCCCGCCTTCATTCATTCCCAGCATCAGGGTCTTTTCCAATGAGTCAGTTGTTCGCATTCAGGTGGCCAAAGTATTGGAGATTCAGCTTCAGCATCAGTCCTTCCAGTGAATATTCAGGACTGATTTCCTTTAGCATGGACTGGTTGGATCTCCTTGCAGTCCAAGGGACTCTCAAGAGTCTTCTCCAACACCACAGTTCAAAAGCATCAATTTTTTGGTGCTGAGGTTTGTTAATAGTCCAACTCTCACATCCATACATGACTACTGGAAAAATGAAAGCTTTGACTAGATGGACCTTTGTTGGCAAATAATGTCTCTGCTTTTTAATATGCTGTCTAAGTTGGTCATAACTTTTCTTCCAAAGAGCAAGCGGTGGTTTTAATTTCATGGCTGCAGTCACCATTTGCAATGATTTTGGAGCCCAGAAAAATAAAGTCTGTCGCTGTTTCCATTGTTTCCCCATCTCTTTGCCATGAAGTGATGGGACCATATGCCATGATCTTAGCTTTCTGAATGTTGAGTTTTAAGCCAATGTTTTCACTGTCTTCTTTCACTTTGATCAAGAGGCTCTTTAGTTCTTCTTCACTTTCTGCCATAAGGGTGGTGTCATCTGCACATCTGAGGCTATTGAGCTTTCTCGTGGCAGTCTGGATTCCAGTTTAATTCCAGCTTGATTCCAGCATTTCTCATGATGTACTCTGCATATAAGTTAAATAAGCAGGATGACAATATACAATACTTTTGAAAGTACTCTTTTCTCAGTCTGTTGTTCCATGTCCAGTTCTAACTATAGCTTCTTGACCTGAATACAGATTTCTGAGGAGGCAGGTCAGGTCATCTGGTATTCCCATCTCTTGCAGAATATACCACTGTTTATTGTGATCCACATGGTCAAAGTCAATAAAGTAGAAGTAGATGTATTTCTGGAACTCTCTTGCTTTTTTGATGATCCAATGGATGTTGGCAACTTGATCTTTGATTGAACAAGTTATTGTTACAGGGTCTATATATACAGGCAACTATGAAAACAGAGATTTCCTACTAAGCAAACATTCACATTTTATTAGGTAGGAATTTTATCAGTCTTAACACAATTTCCCCATGGCATTTAATGGCAGATCATTGGCTTTAAAATATAAAATGTCACTTTACCAGAATAAAAGCTAATTAGGGACTTGCAGTGTCCAGAAGATATCTGTTTTCTGTGAGTCATGACTAGCTGGTTTTTTGCCACAAGAAAGGGCACCATATAACTATTTGTTTTGATTCCCAAGATAGGCTAAGTAGCTAAATATTGCCCCCAGCACACTGGGGAATTTTTCCTTTAAAGTGATTCAGTGTGCTTTCCTGATAGATCAGTTGGTATTTTGCTTTCTCATGAAAGATGCTAGGTAAAAAAATTATTTTATTAATTTCTTTGTGAAAAAAGATAGTAGTAGTGCATTTTCATAATATATCTCTTGATTTCCAAGCCGGGGATATAAAATTCAGCAAATTTTCAGCTCCCAACTAACATTTTAAAACACTTGTTTGCTTCTACAAAAATACAGGTATTTAGGCTTCTAAAGCTATTTCACAATCTTGCAATAAATGGCATTTACTTCATAAAATTAGTGTGTGTATATATATACATATATATAATTGTCATATATATATATATGTATAAGAAAGATTATTTGGACTCTCTGCCCTCTAAGAGAATTGTCTTATAGTTTGTGACGGTTGTTCATCCCTGTTTAGTTTCTTTCTAGAAATAATTATCTGATGATTACTATCACTATGGCTTATTAAACGTGGATTATGTTTACATTATGAACTATATGATTCTGAGTTAGATCAGAGTACAGACCAGCATGGTTGAATGAGACCTGGTGCCTTGAAAACCATGTATGGTCCTGTGGGTGAATGTCCCCCAATGTGTTTTGTTGGATTGGCAGCCTCCTTGTGTGTGTCTTGCAAGGAAAAATCTTAATATCCCTCTTCAAGAAATGTTAGAGTTCTAATATTTCTTAACCTAAAAATTATATAACTTATTTATATTCTCTCCAGTATTTTGTTTAAATTCACAAAATGCTTAAGTTTATTATTGGCCCCATTTGTATGAGTAATTTAGTTCTTATATGGATTGTTAAAAATCGGGGAAGACATACATTCTGAATTTTCTAAAGTATATGCATTTTTTCCTTCATTCTGTCTTTTCTTTTTTCTATCTTTCCTAGTAAAGTTTTCTTATAAAGAAATTTCTTCCAATTCCACTTCTTTTACCATTTTATTCATTTTTTAAGCAACATTTTTATACTGTATGTGAGTTTCCAAATGTATTGTGATGCAGTGTGACTTTCTGAAATGAATACACTTTTCCCATGATTTTGCTGTTTGGGAGTTTGGCTTTGTTAGCTAAAAAGAACCTTTTTTGGGTTACTCTCTCTGGTACAATTTCTAACATTTATTAGATTCTCTTACATTACATCACTCCCTGCTGCTGCTACTGCTGCTAAGTCGCTTCAGTTGTGTCCGACTCTTAGCGACCCCATGGACTGCAGCCCACCAGGCTCCTCTGTCCATGGGATTCTCCAGGCAAGAATACTGGAGTGGGTTGCCATTGCCTTCTCCAATGCATGAAAGTGAAAAGTCAAAGTGAAGTCGCTCAGTCGTGTCCGACTCTTAGCGACCCCATGGACTGCAGCCTACCAGGCTCCTCCGTCCATGGAATTTTCCAGGCAAGAGCACTGGAGCGGGTTGCCATTGCCTTCTCCCTAGTAGTTGATAAACCAGAACCATTGTCATTTAAGCACACTGGGGAATTTTTCCTTTAAAGTGATTCAGTGTGCTTTCCTGATAGATCAGTTGGTAAAAATCCACCTGCAATGCAGGTGGTTGGTTGGTTTCCTGGGTCGGGAAGATCCACTGGAGAAGGAATAGGCTACCCGCTCCAGTATTCTTGGGCTTCCCTGTGGCTCAGCTGGTAATGAATCTGCCTGCAATGCAGGAGACCTGGGTTCAATTCCAAAGTGAAGGAAAAAATTTTATCTGCAAAAAAGCATTAGCAGGCTCACAATAGGTATTTCATCTCCAACTAAACCTGATGAAATAACCTTTTAAAAGTGCTAAAGGTAAATAAGTCAGGTTAGAATTCTCTAATGACTTTGGAGTACAAGAAAGAAGGGGAAATAAAGCCATTTTCGAGTGTGTGGATTGATAGTTTGCTCCTCACAGGTATCTGAATAAACTCTTAAGAATGTATTTCAGCAAGGAGAAAATTATTAGAATTTTGTCTTTTTTGGTTAAAAAAAGAAAGCCAAAAATGCTACTAAGAAGGTGTGTGTACGAAATTTAGCCCATATTTATTGATTTCCTAATGTCATTTCTTTCCAATATATGTTATAAAGGTATTCATTAAAAGCAAGGTTTTACTAAGATTAATATACTCTAGTGATCAAAGCTTTTCTCTTAAATAATTGTTAGTCATTGATAGATAGCGTCACACTACTGCAGAGGCAGAGGTAGTAAACGTAATGGTATTCAAGAGTACTGTGCTATTTACATTTCTGAAGAGTAAATACATGTATATCAACTTTAGTAAATTAGGTTATTAAATCATTTATAATTTATAAATCACAAATAAGGAACGTTTCTTTTACGTCTTAATAATCGATTTGAAAACCCAAGCATTATATAACACTTATATAATCATATGGTCATTTGAATTCTAAGAATCTTGTTTCCTTTCCAGCGTTTAGCTTTGGAAGCAGAGAAAGTTCAAGCAGCCCACCAGTGGAGAGAGGATTTCGCAGTAAGCACCCTTTTTAACTACTTGAATTAATATTTACATTAATGTCTTGTGTTTTGATAACTAATGGTTGCATTTAAAATATATTTTTAGTGATGGACTTTGGGACAAAAAAACAGTTCACTATACTTCATTTTAAAAAATACCTTCAAATATTCTCCCATTCTCCAAAGTATTTATAAAATTAATAACAGAAAAATAACATTAAACTGTAGCATTTGAATAATCTTTGTATGTATTATGAAAATGTAGTAGTTGAAAACAAGTGACATTTTCTAAGAAGTGACATGCATAATGTAATCAATTTGGTGGACAATACAATTGAAGTTAGAATAAATGTATTAAGATTTCTTTAATTTATTCCACATTAGCTAGACATTATCGTTTGTCTGCTCTGGCTTGCTTTTACAAATATCAGATGATACTAACTTTGTCTGAGTTTTTTTGATAAACTAGTTTTGTTCTTCAAGAGTCGTTGGGGTGAATTATACAAATCTCAGAAATTCTTGTGATGAATTCCCTTCTTTTTTTTGCCTCCCTCCCACCCACCCTTCCTCCTTTCCTCTTTCCTTTCTTCCTTCTCTCCCTCCCATCTTCCCTCCCTTTTGCCTTCCCTTCCTTCCTCCCACCTCTAGCTGTGTCTTATCTTCTTATGTCCTTGAAGAAGTCTGACCTTAATAGTTATAAGACTTCTGTTACATATTTGAGTTGTTTCATTTATAGTGAATATCTCTTTAGTTTCTGATTAAAGAACAATTCCAGACAACTCATTTGGGGAATGTTAACTGTGTCCTCCCCACATGTAAAGTATCTCACTCTGATATGATTACAGTAAGAATGACAGCTTGAATATACTGTTCATTTGTCTTTGAAAAACAATAATCTCAAATTTCAAGGTAAGAAAGTTGTGCTTCAATTCAGCACTAAACTTGTCTAGTGCTTAGGAATTGAAGTTTAAGATTTAGAAATTAGCACTTTGACTTTCTGTTTCTGTGATTATATTGTATATCAAAGGAAAATGTAGTAAATGGCACTTCATTTACTTACACAGTAATAGTCTTTCGTGTTTATTAGTTCTGATATTATTTACTTTTACTCTCTTTTCTACTAATTTATATTTCTTAAGTAAACTCCTAGTCTACTCAGTTGAGACTCTGATTACTGTCAGTTCAGTTCTTTCATTTGGATTGATCATATTACTTGATTTATTGGTATCATGTAGATACTGGCTTAATCCACAATTGTTTATTATAGATGCACAGGTCAATATGGCATCCATAAAATATATATATGAAGAAAAAAATTAATGATTAAGTTAAAATGCAATCTTTTTCAATATAGAGGAGAAGTTTTAAACTCATCCAGTGAAGATTTTACAATGTAGTTTGTTGCTGTTACATGAAAGGAAAATAAACTTGCATTTGTTTGGTGTGGCTTGAATAAACCAAAAATAGCCAAATATTCTTTTGATAAACTGATAATTAATGCAATTTATTTTTCCTCCCCTCTTAGAAGTGGCATAGTAAAAGCATAATAGTTGTAAAGTTAGATCTTGTAGTCTGCGTAGTCTTGATATAGTAAGTTGGTGCTGTTTTAGTTTTAATCATGAGTAATTCTGAGAATCGAAAAATTGTAAGTTCATTCAAATAAGATTGCATAGTATATAGATTAGACTGCTTTTCTCAAAAGCTTCTCTTGCCTTAAAGGAATTTGGTAATATTTCAGTCATTTATTAGTGGAATGTCTTTTCAAATTTTCTAGGGAGAAATGCTGTATAAAAATAACTACAAGTAGGAATGTAGGATATAAAGTTTCCTTTCCCAGGAAACTCATTAACACTAAGTTAACATTATGGCAATGATTTATTTTTCCTTATAGAAGTAATGGGTGACCATTGTAGATGACATGAAAACTCTTAATAGATGACATGAAAACTCTTAAATGTGTGCTAGCCATTACTCTTTTATTTAATCTAAACCATCATCTATTGTATTGCACTTTACCATTTATGTATAGCTAAGGAAATGAAGAGGAACTCAAAAGCCTCTTGATGAAACTGAAAGAGGAGAGTGAAAAAGTTGGCTTAAAGCTCAACATTCAGAAAACAAAGATCATGGCATCTGGTCCCATCACTTCATGGAAAATAGATGGGGAAACAGTGGAAACGGTGTTAGACTTTATTTTGGAGGGCTCCAAAATCACTGCAGATGGTGACTGCAGCCATGAAATTAAAAGACGCTTACTCCTTGGAAGAAAAGTTATGAGCAACCTAGATAGCATATTCAAAAGCAGAGACATTACTTTGCCAACTAAGGTCCATCTAGTCAAGGCTATGGTTTTTCCTGTAGTCATGTATGGATGTGATAGTTGGACTATGAAGAAGGCTGAGCGCCGAGGAATTGATGCTTTTGAACTGTGGTGTTGGAGAAGACTCTTGAGAGTCCCTTGGACTGCAAGGAGATCCAATCAGTCCATTCTGAAGGAGATCAGCCCTGGGATTTCTTTGGAAGGAATGATGCTAAAGCTGAAACTCCAGTACTTTGGCCACCTCATGTGATGAGTTGACTCATTGGAAAAGACTGTGATGCTGGGGGGGATTGGGGGCAGGAGGAGAAGGGGATGACTGAGGATGAGATGGCTGGATGGCATCACAGACTCGATGGATGTGAATCTGAGTGAACTCTGGAAGTTGGTGATGGACAGGGAGGCCTGGCATGCTGCAATTCATGGGGTTGCAAAGAGTCGGACACGACTGAGTGAGTGAACTGAACTGAAGAAGGAAAAAAAAAGAAACCAATCAAATTATGATACATCAACAATTTTAATCAGTATTTATACGTTTCAGATATCAAAATGTGTAAAAATTCACCTTGAAATATAGCTTTTTAAAGTCTACTCTCTCAGTGCCTGTATCCATACAGAAGTATGGCTGGGAAAAGTCATGCAAGAGAACAAGTCAGTTACACAATGACAGTAATGCCATCACTAGATCTTCTATTGTTAAATAGAAAGTAAATGATTTACCCAGATTTAGGAATTCTTAGCAAATAGTCATCACTGTGTGGGAGAATTTTGAACAAATTCAGTTCTAAATTTCCCCCTAAATTACTTCACAATTTATTCAAGATCTGTGAACATAGTGATTGACATTAAAAGAGACCATTAAAGGGAAAACAAATTAGTGCACTTTAGAGCCCTGTCAACTCATTTCCTGAGTACCCTTCTTGATGAACTATAATGGTGTTCACAGTACACATATCTGTCATAATTTGCATGTTGAGAATTGATATTTTCTGTGTAAGTCTTTACAGGTGCCCTTCCCTTTGAAATAACACAGGTGAGGGACTATTGAGACAATAGTGATCTTATATTTGAAGAATAGAACCTGGATGAAGATTGCCTTCGGATTCAAATAAATAAATATTGCAAAAATAGGAGATCCTTTTCCTCCTTTTTGTTTCTTTTCTTCTCTGATAAACTAGATGATGCTACAGTTCATTTACATACAGTAAGGTTAAATCCTTCAAGACTGAAAAAAATCAAGTTCACTTTCATGAGTGGTTGGAAATTAGAAATCGATATTAAATCTCTCTTTATTTTGTGAACACAGACAAAACAACTGCAAATTTTATCAATTTCTTAACCAAACATTTAAAAATGTTTAATTTGAAGTTAAATGCTTCCAAACTCCAAAAGACCCTTCTTTTATACTTTATAAGCCTTTTATCTTTTAAGGGATTTAACTATTTGCATCAGTGCAATATTTTTTTAATGCCATCCTTTAATAATTTAACACTAGGATGATTTGAAGGCAGAAATAATTTACTAAAAGGTACATTAACATTTCAAAAAGAAATATGCCAGTTCTTCCCTCCAGTATAAGTATGGTGGTTTCATTAACATTACTTAGGCAAAATGTTGATTAACATTCTGTAGTCTGTACTATAGAGAAATCTCAAGAACAACAAGAACAAAAGGCAAAGCACTAAAATGCTGGCAACAAGAAAGGGCTCCTGTAATTCACACTCTCCCTCAGCTCCACTCAATTCCCAGTTGGATGTACAACTGAGGGAACAAAAGGCGTATACTCTAAATGGATTAAGATTTATGCGGTCATGCATTTACAAGTTCAAACCAATATTTGCAAATAAGCTGTGTCTACCAGCTTCCTTTCAGGTCTGCATACAACTTACTGGCATTAAACGGGACTTTTTATGTCATGTATGATGGGACAAATTATTTTATTAAGGGCAGGTGGGAGAAGGAAAAAGGAGCTTAGAAAATTAATTGTTCTACATTAAATAATTTTATTTCTACTGAACAGATCTTTTCCAATTGCTTCTGAAATCTCATTTGATTGCATTGCAATGGTTGGTTAACTAAAGCAATTTTGTTTCCAACTAAGCCTGCAATATTAATTGTACTTACACATGTATAAACATAAGGGGTACCTAATTTGTATTTTAATAAGTGGGATCTTTATGTATGGCTTACTAGCATCAGCTTGCTACTGTGAAGGCTGAGTATAGACAGGCTAAATTGGCCAGTAAATAAAACATTTGACAAGCTTCCTTTTAGCTCTAGCTTCACAGAGAAACTAAATTAGACAGTAGAAATTTTTCTAGTGAAGTTGAATGCTATTGAGTGTTAATCAGGCTAATTTAGTTTTAATTGTGTATATATATTTTTAAAATTACCTTACTCTAATAATATTTTCAAATGTTGCTTTAAAAGTTGTACTGTGTAGAATTTCGTTTTTATATGAGTTAAATTAATGGGCACTGGCATTGTATATTTATTATTTCATCTATCCTTATCATTTCATGAAATAGCCTTACCTCTATTGATTGCAGCACAACCAGTTGTGAATATGGGAACTATGAAATCATACTATATTTATTTTGGTTACAGGTATAAGAGAAACACTTTTCTAAATTTGTACAAGTGCTGGATATTGAAAGTGCTGACCTTCTAGGAATGAAAAATGGTGGACAAGGTGGCATTTTGTCTTAATGAAAGAATGAATGAACTTAATAGATTATCAAGATACTTTAGTCTGTAGCTGGATTTAGTCTTTGTTAGTTTCTGCCTTTGGTAGAGTCGTTCTTTTGGAATCAAGAGCTTTCGAATTTCAGTGTATTTTTGCAACACTTCATACATAGGGAAGTAATCAATTTTTTACTACTGCTTTTTTGAGTCTTACCAATTTTCTCCTCATCATCAAGACAGATGAAAAGGAGCCACAATGCAAAACTGATTTACCTCTATATTGTGGGAAACCAATTTAATAGAAAAGATCCCGACAAATATGTGTTGTCTGACTCTTTTTTTGTTTGTGCATGTACATAAAAGTCCATGGTAAAATGACTATAAGACACCAGAGTAGAAAATAACAACCACGGGCTTTAAATGATTCATTATTCCTGATAACCTCTTTTTTTCCTTATATTGAAAAAAGAAGCAACATATTTACTCATTATTTACCTAGCCAATACTGTTTTTTAAAAAATAATTTTTACTATATTTTAGTAATTATTCTGTCCTCACTATTATTTCTTTTGAAGCCAAAGTCACATGATAGTATAAGATGATACAGTAGAACTCCTGCAAGTAAGGCGTCATGACAGTATGTGCTGGAATAATGCAAATGTTCCTCCTCTCAGGAAGGTAAAGAGAACTTCGGGAAATGGGGAGGTGGATGGAGTCCTGTATATTTTCCAAGGCTAATCTGCTGCCTGTGTATCCCAGGATTGAGCTGATTTTACATTACTACATTAAGGAGAGATTCCTGGAATTATTGCCATGTTCTAAAAATTATAATCATGAAGAACACACAAAATCATCCTCATTGACACTTAAGTTAGAGTCAGTTATTATCATTGGCAGATATTAAATTGTAGTTGTCACAAGAGAGTTTTTGAATGTACCCGTTTCATTAACTTGTTTATAAGTTGAGCTGCATTTTGTTACAGTTTTTGGATACCCCTTATTTGCATTAAGGTGAGGTTTCTCAACTGCAAAAGAAATAAAAAGATGAAGAAAAATGTATCAGCATTACAAATCAATGTAGAGTCTACAAAGATTTGCTCTACAAACTTTTATCCGATGCATTTTCTTACTTAAAAATTTACAGTTACTTTCCATTTTCAATAAATTGTATACCAGGCCTTTCATGATCTTGCCCCATCTTATCTTTAGTAAATTTTCCATTGCAACATTTCCCCAGTAGTTATTACCCTTTCCCTGAAATTCTGAGTCCTAAGCAGAGTAAACAACTTGATGTTTTCCTTAGACAGTATTTCCTTCCTCTTCTCACTTTTTGAAAATTCCTGCCTAGAATCTTTCATCTCTGCCCAATTTCCTTTTGGTTTTGATCCACCAATCTTGGATTCATTGTTTGTCTTATATGGTCCTCTAATGCTGTGTATGTATTCATATTCAGATATATATTTCCTATATAATTTTCCTTTTACCACATTTTTTCAGCACTGAAATGTAAACTTCTTGGGGATAAAAAAACTTTGGCTAAAGCATAACCAAAATAACTATAGTCTAGTACATAATAGACAGTAGTCTATGAATAAGTAATTTTTGAATTAAAAATACTGAGATATCTATTTTTTACTCTAAACATTTATTGTCAATTTTGCTGGAGAAATAATTTTTAAAATTTGTTGAAACTGCACATTTTTAATGTCTGAATATGTTTGCCCACAGCTGTGGTATAGTTACAGAACACTGGGCTTGGAGGTATGCAAATCTCCTTTAAGTATTGGCTTTCCCACTAACTTGCAATGCAGTTTTGGAAAAATGGCAATCTTTTGATATCGATTTCTTTATATAGAAACTCTTGGTTCTGTTGTCTCCACTGGCATAATTATTTTTGTGAGATACTCTGTGTCCTCCCTAGCTCCATAACAAAGAAGCTATTTACTAGAAATCTTGAGATACATCTCAGGTGCTCACATCCAGATTGGTGCAAGACCTGTGATGGCTGTTTGCCTAGTTCAGTGAGCATCTCCCAGCTGCACTGACTCTGGTACTCGCGCTCTTTTCATTGCTCTAATGAAAGATACACCATTCTGCTCAGGCTGCTATCAACTGGTGCATCCCTAACGGTAAAGCCTTTGAACTGCAGTATTCGTGTATTCTGTGCAGAAAGAGGGTAAATGACCTTATTCCTAACCATAGACAGTTTTTAAAACCTAGATAAATAATATTTTAATATACCGTTTTAAAAAGTCAAAGTTCATACAAAACATCCACTGTAAACAAAATATCAAACTTACTTTTCTTTATAGAAAATGGATTGTCATGAGAACACAATATGAGATCTATCCTGTTAAGAAAGTATAAGTAAGGGTAAAATACATTGTTACCTAAGGGTAGTGTTGTGTGGTTGATCCCCATAGCTGTTTCTCCAGCTTAGTTGAAGTTTTATGCCATTGATTACTGACTCCCATTTTTTCCTCCCCCCCAAACCCTGGTAACCACCATTCCAGTCTTTGATTTTATTAAGTTGACTGTTTTAGTTATTTCAAATAAGTGGAATCACGTACTATTTGTCTTTGTGTCTTCTTTATTTCACTCAGTGCAGTGTCCTTGAAATCCATCCATGTTGTTGTATTTATTGTAGAATCTTTACTCTGTGTGTGTGTGTGTGTATGCATTTAGTCATGTCCCTCTTTGCAACCCCATGGACTGTAGCCCCCCAGGCTCCTATGTCCATGGAATTCTCCAGGCAAGAATACTGGAGAGGGTTGCCATTTCCTTCTCCAGAGACCTTCCTGACCCAGGGATCGAATTCGTGTCTCTTGTGTCTCTTGCATTGGCAGGCAGGTTCTTTACCAGCTGAGCTGTTGGTGAAGCCCTCTACTTTTTAGAGAGACTGAATAATAATATATTCTATTTGTATACCGTAACTTTTTCATCCATTCATCTGTCAGTGGATGTTTTGGTAGTTTCCACATCTTTAGTTCAGCTCAGTCACTCAGTCGTGTCTGACTCTTTGTGACCCCATGGACTGCAGCACTCCAGGCTTCCTTGTCTATCACTAACTCCTGGAGCTNGGGGGGGGGGGGGGGGGGGGGAAGGAAGCTAAAGGCAAAGGAGAAAAGGAAAGATAAATGGAGAGTTCCAAAGAATAGCAAGGAGAGATAGGAATGCCTTTCTCAGTGATCAATGCAAAGAAATAGAGGAAAACTATAGAGTAAGAAAGACTGGAGATCTATTCAAGAAAATTAGAGGTACCAAGGGAACATTTCATGCAAAGATGGGCACAATAAAGGACAGACATGGTATGGACCTAACAGAGCAGATATTAAGAAGAGGTGGTAAGAATACACGGAGAAACTATACAAAAAAGATCTTCATGACCAGATAACCACAGCGGTGTGATCACTCACCTAATGCCAGACATCCTGGAGTGCAAGCAAAGTCAAGTGGCCCTTAGGAAGCATCACTACAAACAAGGTTCTAAATTTCCATATCTTAGCTATTTTAAATAAGGGTACAATGAAAATGAAAATGTTATTATTTCTTCTAGATCTTGATTTTAATTCTTTTGGACACATAGCTGCAAATGGGATTGCTGGATTAAATGATAGTTCTGTTTTTTGTTTTTAATTTTTTTTTTAGAAACTCTACTGTTTTGTGTAATGATTGCACCATTTTGGATTCTCACCAGTAGTTTGCAAGGGTTCCAATTTCTCTACATCCTCACCAATGCTTGTTGGTCATCTAATGCATTAAAGACTTTACGGTAAAAATCTAAAACTGTAAGACACTTAAACATAGCAGAAAACTTTCATATTATTCTTGGCAGTGATTTGATGGAATGACACCAAAAGCATAGGCAACAAAACCCAAAATAGACAAATGAGACTATATAAAACTAAAAAGCTTCTGCACAGCAAAGGGAACAATCAACACAGTGAAAAGCAGCCTAAGAATGGGAGAAAATATTTGCAAACCATATATCTGATAAGAGGGTTATCTCCAAAATATATAAGAAGCCCATACAACCCATTAACAGAAATAACAACCTGAGGCCTTTCTCATCATCAGACTGTGGAGCTAGTTCTCATATTCCCGTTTATTGAAAGTTCAATCACTCAGTCATGTCTGTCTCTTTGCAATCCCATGGACTGTAGCCTGCCAGGCTCCTCTGTCCATGGAGTTCTCCAGGCCAAAATTCTAAAGTAAGTAACTGTTCCCTTCTCCAGGGAATCTTCCCAACTCAGGAAGCAAATCCAGGTCTCCCTCATTGCAGGCAAATTCTTTATTGTCTGAGCCACCAGGAAAGCCTATTTATTTAATTCTTCTCTCAAATAGGGCAGAAACACCTTTCCATAGGAGTTTTTGAGGAGACTTAACCTTATCCTCATCTTATAAATATCCCTGTAAACTCTTCTTTATGTTTTTCTCCTTTTGTAGAAAACAATCCTCCTCCAGCAAATGAATGCATGAAAATAGATTTCTGATAATTTTTCAGCTTTCTTCCTGTATTATTATAGTTCTTGTTCATTCTGAATGTCCTCTATTTTTAAATACATTCATATTTCCAAAAAGCTCTTTGAAATTAAATGAGATAATTTATGGGACTATGCTTAACACTTTGGAAGGTCTCAAAAATGGTAATTTTAATAGAGGAGGCACTATTTTCTTCAAGCCTTATTCTTTTTAAGAAGTTCTCATTGCTTCTTAATGATTAAGTGTGGCTGGGTATATCTGCTTAAGAAGGAAAATATGTATTGCCCGTAATAGGCAGTAGATGATTGCTTATTAAATTGACTTAAATCCATTTTACTTACATTCCATTTATGAAAAATCAGTGCATTTGGAAGTGACAGGTACTCAGCATGAGACTAAGAAATTTTTTTTTGTTCTTATTGATATCTGTCTTTATGATTGTATGAAGTTCTAGTTTATTCACTGCCTAAAATAGCCCTGGTAGATCTTAGTAGAATTTTAAAAAAAAGTTGTATCTAAAGATATTCCTAGGAGGTACAGAGATTAATACATATTTCTATTTACTGTATGATCCTTTATGATCGACCCTAGGGTAATAACTCTATTCTCAGAGATAATTTTTATATAGAGAATAGCATTAGATGTAGGAGAAAGAAGTGGCAACCCACTCCAGTATTCTTGCTTGGAGAATCCCAGGGATGGGGGAGCCTGGTGGGCTGCCGTCTGTGGGGTCACACAGAGTCAGACAGGACTGAAGCGACTGAGCAGCAGCAGCATTAGATGTTGGAATAGTTTCACTTTAATGGCATTATAGATATGTTAATGTTTGCACATATTGCCATGGGAAAGAGAATGCTTCAGGAATTGAAGAACTGGAGTGGAGAGCTTTTGTTCTTGAAGGACTGGCACTACAGTGATGAAATTTGGAGCATTTTTATAAAGAAGCAAGGTGATAAGATGCAAGCAATTAATATACAGTCATGGGGTTTAGTCACTAGTAGGATACATTTTGACTTTGGGAGTCACCTAGAAAATGACCATGAGAACTGTGTTTCAGTGGAGGGATTATATGTGTTCAGAATACATGAAAACTGTTGAAACGTGGGTCTGGATAATGTTGAGAGTATGAATGTTGCAATGAGAAGTCTATCAAGTAAGTCTCTTAAGTAGACAGGAGGCATTTTAAAAAGGTCTTTGAATTAAACTTAGAAATTTAACAGAAAAGACAACGAAACCTAGAGAATATTGATCCACATGATTGAAAAAATATTAACTGGACTTTATTGCTGGATTTGATTGCATATAGGAAAATACTATGAAAATTTAGAGAAATTATTATTTTTCCATTCATGCAAATCAGCTTTCTTCTTTAAAGTTTATGCTTGTGTCGTCTTTTAACCTTACAAGCCAGTTTGTCAATGGATTTTATTCCTCACGCTGTTCAAAGTTGTCAACATTTTTGTTTGTTTGTTTTACTTTCTCATCAGCATAACAAACTGGTTCCCTTTTATCATTAAAAAAAGTCACCTCTTTTAGTTTTGCCACATATCTTTTGTCATAGTCTTCAAGTCTCAAAAAAAAAAGAAAAAAAAATAGACCGGCTCCTTTTCATTTTTGTCTTCATCCAGTGGCCAGCCAACTCCAGTCTAACAACAAAATTCATCCATAATGAAAATGTTCTCAGGGGTCACATTTACCTCAGCTCATCAAATCTAATGAACTTTTTAGTTTATCTCTGTACTTGGTGCTTTCCTATCATTTTAGTGTACCACTTCCTATTTATTCTTTCATCAAGCATATGTTTCTTCTGTTAGTTTGCAGGAAACTCCATTTTTCTGGTTTTCCTATTTTCTCACCATTTATTCCTTCTTAATCTCCTTTTTTAGTAGTACTTTCTGTACTGTAGCTCTAATTTTAGGGAACACTTAAACTTAGGGAACAGTCTTAGAACTGTTCTAAGTTTAAGGAACAGTCTTAACCTGCTTGTTTTTAATGCCCATATTTTCTCCCAGGACATTGCATCCATTTTGTTGAAATTATATAGAATTCTATCCAAATCTCTTTTCTGAGCTCTAGGCTCATTTATGCAACTGATCATTTACTGACTCCATTTAAATGCCTCACTTGCATGGCACTAACATGCTCAGAAGAGCTGTTGTTTCCATCTTACTCCCCCCCACCGAACCGACCACCACCACCCAGTATCCTGATCATCTGTTAATTTCTCCACCTCAGATGAGATCAAGTTCTCATCTAGCCAAAATTAAGTCATAATCCTTTATTTCAGGACTTCCCAGGTGGTGCCTGTCAATGCAGGAGACACAAGAGAAACATATTCAGTCGCTGGATCAGAAAGATCCCTTAGGGTAGGAAATGGCAACCCACTCCATTATTTATGTCTGGAAATTTCCATGGGCTAAGGAGTCTGGCGGGCTGCAGTCCATGGGGTTGCAAAGAGTGGGACACGACCGAGCAACTGAGCACACGCATACGCACACAGTCCTTTGTTTCTCCTTCTGCCACAACTGCTCACATACTGTAATTCGTGTGTAAATTCTGTTCCGAATCCATGTGTATCATGCAGCCATTCTTTTCTTCTTTACAAACACCATGTTTATTTGAATTATTGGGATCCCACAGGCAGAATAATCTTGAAATAATTAATCAAATTATGAATCAAAAGTCTGCTCTACTGTCCTGGGGGAATCCACAGGTTTGTTTTACAGAATTTTAGTGGCCTAGCATATACATAATTAAATAAGATTTTAGACTGTCAGTTCAATAGAAGAGAATGAGATTTTTTTTTTAAGAATTAACACAATTTTATAAGATGGTGGGAAATGAAGCTTTATATATCCTTCTGATACAAACATTTTAGACACCAAAGAAGATGAACAAGATGTACAAATTTTAAACTAATAAGTCAGGCAAATATCAAAACAGAGTAGTTTAAATAACACAAAGCTGAATGTAGAAAGTAATAACTGCTGCTTTTCTCAAACTACCTGTGAAAAATGTGTATGTAGCAGTAACAACAGTAAAATCCAGGCAGCACAAGTAACAAAAAGAGGGAAAAAAAGCCAAACGTTACTTCTAGCCAAACTTAATGATACAAAATATGAAGTTTTGTATGATTTTGGTTGTAAAATAGCAATTTCTAAGTGCCTACTTCTGCTTTGTTAGAAGACATTATGGTCTGAGAGAGAAGGTAATCAAGAGAGCTTGTAATTGCTGGATGTTGTAAGAATCAGCTCTCATGGGAATTGTAGTATTGCGTGCCATGGGATATATTATATGTTAATTAAATTATTAGATTCAAAAATTATAGAAGTAGAAAAAACTACCTTGTTATAATGTTTCACCAGTGTGTATACAGCTCTCCTAGGGATCCTATAAGAATCAGGTGGAATCCTTTTTTTGTTTTCCAAAGTCTTTTATTGCGTTCTTGCTGTAAGGTTCTCCGTGACATCCTGTGAGATAAAGTCAAGACATTGAGAAGGCTTCGGCAGTGAGCCGGTGTAAATAACTAGAATGTGATTTCTCTCTCATGGGCCTTAAAACTGAAGAAAGCTTGACAGATACTAACTGGAAGTCTTACTAATTATGAAAATAAATATAATTAGTCTAAATGCAGTTCTAAAGGTTGGAAATAAGGGATTAAATGGTAAATAGACCTGAGGTCTATGGAGAAGGAAATGGCAACCCACTCCAGTGTTCTTGCCTGGAGAATCCCAAAGACCGGGGAGCCGGGTGGGCTGTCTTCTTGGGGTCGCACAGAGTCGGACACGACTGAAGCGACTTAGCAGCAGCAGCAGCAGACCTGAGGTAGAAAAGAAAATTATAATCAGCAAGTAGAGCTCAGAACGTCTGAGTAGTACTGCTGCTCAGTTACTCAGTCATGGACAACTCTTGTGACCCAATGGGTTGCAACCCACCAGGCTCCTCTGTCCATGGAATTTTCCAGACAAGCATACTAGAGCAGGTTGCCATTCCCTACTCCTCGAAACCATGTCTCTTGCATCCCCTGCAAGACAGGCGGATTCTTTACCACTGCGCCATCTGGGAAGTCTGGGAAGTTGGGTTTAGTTAATAACAAAATACCAATAACAGTAATAATCAGGGCTATGCAATCACTTTTCCCCTAAAGTTATAATACCTTGTTTTTGTAAAAGTTTTAGTATCATTATTTAAAAATTAAAATAATTACAAAAGAAAACTTAAAATCTTGCCTAAACTCCATAGCAAGGTTTATTCCTTGTTTACATTGTCTCATCATGTTCAGATTATCTGTTTATACTTTTTTCATGTATTTTTTCATGATATACATACAAAATTCGTTGATATAGTCAATATAACAGTGTACAGACTTATAATCAGAGAGTATGCTCTATTTGAATAGATTAGCATGTTCGTGTGTTCTCTCACTTTCTTCATACATCCCCCAATCTTCTTAAACTATTACTTTTAAGACTCATTGTACTTCTATAACCACAGTGTTTAATACTGCTTCTATAATTTGATGGATTAAATGCTATCAGTATAACTTTTATGATAATTCTCCCTTTACTGCCCTTATTTTCTTCTCTTTAAATTCATAATTTGATTGAATGCATTTTGTTGTGAAGTAGTTGGATCAAGACGAGCTGTGAGATTCCTTAATTCCTGAGTTCTTGTGTGATTGAGAATATCTGAGCATTTCATTTTGGGCTTGAAAACCTTGGCTAAGTATGCATTTTTTCCCACTTAAAATTTTGGGACATTGCTTTACAGTCTTCTGTCAGTTTTCATGGCCATCAAGAACTCTTAAGGGGCTTCCCTGGTGACTCTGACAGTAAAGAATCTGCCTGCAGTGTGGGAGACCAGGATTCAATCCCTTGGTTGGGAAGATCCCATGGAGAAGGAAATGGCAACCCACTCCAATATTCTTGCCTGAAGAATTTTATGGACAGCCAAGCTGCAGTGTCTGACAATGAGTCAGACACAACTGAGCAAGTAAATCACACACACACACACACACACACACACACACACCCTACCTACCTACCTAAAGCTATTCTGACTTTAGCCCCTGGTTTCCATCCTTAACTGATTTGATTCTTTTCACTGATTCTCTAATGATATGTTCTTTGTTTTTGAGGTTGAACAAGGAATGATACATCTGATTGTTGATTGTTCGATGTCTTCTTATTAAAATTGTAATGTCATTTCAGAGATGTTTATGTTTACTTTCAGCATAGTTTTGAATATTTCTGTGTGTAATTTTTCATGGTTTTTCAAGAGTATTATTTAAAGTTGGATCTCTATTTCTGTTTTCCATAACTGTATATTCCCTATTACAGTTTTTAAAAAATACATTTTTATTCAGTTACATTTCATTTGATATGATTTTCTGAAGCCTGTCTAGAATGATGGTCTTTTCACCTGCATCTGTGCTTTTGTTGTTTTCTTGTGTCTTTTTTCACTAAAGATATCTCCCACTTTTCTCTGTGTTCTGGCAGCTTCTTTGCTGACTTATATTGGTTTATAAACTAATATTTTGAACTCCTCTATCTTTTATTTTCTTTTATTTTTCCCCCTTGCCTTCTCCCTCCACCCTTTAATTTAAAGAATTGATCTACAGTTTCTCTGACCCTCTGAAGAGTCATGGATCTTAATTCTTTCTTTTATTTTAGAATTTCATGTTAAGTTAGTTTTCCTATCTTCCCTCCCTTTTCCAAAATGGCTATGTGCAGGTTCCGGAATCTTCGCATTAAATAATGATTTGATAGAAGTTGATGAAAGTTTTTTAAAAAAAGAGAGAACCAAATATAGTTTAGAGATAGCTTAGGCCTTCTCCTCATAGGACTTTTCCACTAAGATGAACAGTCTTAGCTGTGTTCCTTTGTACATTTTCAGCCAGTTGTTAACATTAAGAAGTCTGTAAGACATGGTAAAAACAATTAAGTCATGGCTTTTCTTGAAGCAATATGATGATTGTCATTTCTCTTTCTTACCAGGACTTATTTTCTTTTATGCTTTTCAGTGAGAACTTGGTATTATTAATCACATTTTCAAAGTCAAAATAGGGAATGTCTGACTTATGTTTTCTTGCAAATATTAATATGCATATGTAATTATCCACTTGATACCAGCTGGATATCATAAATTCCACTTTTAAATACATTATTAGAAAATATGAAGAAAAGAAAATATAATGTAAACCATTATGAAGATAGAGAAATCAGAAATACTCAATAGAAACCCTACAGTTACCGTTTATACATTAGAATGATTGATTCTCAGCTTATAATGTGCTTCTTGTTTCATTCAATAGGTTATTTTGTTGCATAACATTCAGTCTAAAATTATTTTTTGAGCCACAAAACAATTCAAAACCTATGATATTAGAAGTGGCAAACCATAATAAATGCTGACCAGGGTCCCAGAAATATTTAGTTTGGTTGTTTCCCATTATGTGATTTTTAGCTAACTAATCCCAGGGACGGGGAGCCTTGTGGGCTGCCGTCTACGGGGTCGCACATGGTCGGACACGACTGAAGCGATTTAGCAGCAGCAGCAGCAATGCCGTCTGTGGGATTGCACAGAGTCGGACATGACTGAAATCACTTAACAGTAACAGTAATGTCTAAACCACAATTTTTTTTAACAATAAAAAGGGAATAATATTAGAAATGTTAGCACAGAAGTTTGATACTTAATGAAAATTATGCATGGAAGCCTTCACTCAGGTCTTTGAGAAGTAGATTTAAGCATTTGAGATAACTGAAATTTGCTTAGCAATCCAATTTAGTTTTCTTTAAAAACATGACTTATATTCTTCCCACTTGGTTTCAAGTGGACAGCATCCTGCTATCATGAAACACCCTTCACATACACATAATTAGTCCATTTAATTGAGATCAATTATGCTTGCAAATGTGTTGTTTCTCTTTAAACATGGTGGTAAAGATTAAAAAACAAACAAACATGAGATAGTAAATAAGGCAAACAGTACAGAATCAACATATCCAAGTTGATAAATGTTTCTTTGTTCTGAGGGGTTTTGGTTGTGAAATAAAGAACATGCAGTATACTCAGAAGAGAATAGATTACAGAATTTAAGTTGCAATAAATCTAAAAAATATGTTTGACTGCTAAATTCTTTTTCATCATATTTGTGCTGAGTGAAAATGACCACATCGTATATTCAAGCTGACTTAAGTCCATTTCTTTGACTAGAAGGGAAATGAAACTATGTGACAGAGAATATCAATGTTTCTTTTATTTTAGTATCATAGATGTTAATCTTAAGGCTTCCCAGAAGTGTCTAACTTCTACAGGTTTTTCTCTGAAATTCTGATTCAGAAAGTCATTCATTTGATGACCTAGATTTTAATCTCTGGTTTCTTCTATATTACAGGCTTTTAGTTTTAAATTTTGGTTCATAATGAGCTACCAGCTTAGAGTAGCAAGGACAAGTGGTGGGAAACATGAATAATTTTAATCTTTAAATGAGTTATACACCATTTTCATCAAACTATTTTCTCATCTGAATGGCCACAGAATAAGCACCAAGAGTTGTGGAACTATAGAGTGCTGGATTGTCTGGCATCTGAAGCTTTGTCTGGCTTACTTGCTCTTGTTTCCTTTCTCAGTGAAATGTCAAGGGTATTTCATTGATGATTATGAATTGTCTTGAGTCATGCCATGTGACTCAGAAAAATACAGCAATGACAAAAAAGGCCAAGGTCTCGCTACAAAAGCACTGCTTGGCCATGTTGAAAGCTTTGTGAATTCAGAATGAAGATGGGCTATACTATAATTCAGAGCTCTGCTTGAGTACCAAGGAATCATATCTTTCAATAGCTTTCAAGTTCTTCAGGAGATGTAAAATTCAAGGTTACTGCTGAGCAAATTAAATTCATCAAATACTTAGACTTCAAAGGTATAAACATCTATTGTGTGGTTTGAGAGAAAGTCTGTTGAATCATGTTGGTACTAGTCAATTTTCTAATACAGAAACTATACAATATAAGAAACTTTCACAACTGATTATAAAGTACAAGCATATTTTCATCAAAAAGTGAAATTTCCTTAGCTTTCCTTCCTCTCCCCCTCTCCATCCAATTACAAAAGGAGAAAGAAAAAATATTCTAAGTGATTAGCGGTGAGGACTAAACTTAAAGTGTGTGCTCAGTCGTGTTTGACTCTCTGTGAGCCCATGGCCTGCCAGGCTCCCCTGTCCGTGAAGTTTTCCAGGCAAGAATACTGGAGTAGGTTGCCATTTCCTCACCCAGGTAGTTTTCCTGACCCAGAAGATCAAACCCATGTCTCCTGCATCTTCTGGACTGGCAGGCAAATTCTTTACTGCTACACTACCTGGGAAGCCCTTTAGTGATGAATAATTTGGTTATTATCTGTTACTTGAGATTATATACATGAATGTTTTTTTTTCTTTTTCCAGCCACATGTGGAGTGCCAAAGTGATGGAGACTGTCACCTCACAGGGCTCAGACTGCAAAAAGGGTTGTACTGATCTTTGGATCAGACTTGCACTCATTAATTCCATGCAATACCCAGTATGATAACTACTGTTGTTCTCCCTGATTTATAGAGGATAAAAATACCAGATGGTGCTGTGAGAAACATTAACAGGGATACCTAACTTTGATTTGAATTAGAAAAGCTGGGTAAGTTGTCTGCAACAAAGAAAACTTCCTGGCTATAATTTAGGTGTGGAAAGAATTTATTCCAGAATCTCAGTTAGGAATGGTGACACATTCTGGTCTGCTCCAGAATTTCTCCCCAAGGACCCCGACCAGTTTTTGTGAAAACCTTATATACCCTAAGTGTACGTGCCCAAACCCACCTCCCCAAATTCCCTGAAACTAGTCTGAACAAAGGAAAAGAAAGATACAATCAGAGTTAACCCGTGATTCATATGCTTTAAGCCTAGGTTGTTAGCAGTGGACAATTACCAATATGCCTGTGGTCATACCCCAATAAGCATAATAGAATTTATGATTCTATTCAGTCACACAGATAATTAAGGTATTCTTTTAGGTGTCAGAGAGTCTAGGTTCGAGTCGTGGGGCTCTTCCATCCGGGGGGTCTGCTTTTCCAGTTGGTATGTCATTTCCATAGATATTGGGCATACAGCTCAAAGTCCACAGTCCAGCACAAGATAGAATCCTGCTTTCAAGATGGAGCCTGTTCTATTTCCTCCTTCAGTACTACCTTTGGAAAAATTAACACATATTTACTGCTAGGACATCATATGCTTTTAAGATCAAGTGCTGTGAACTTTGGTCATGAGTCAAGAAAACCTGTGAGTTGTGTAAATCAGTAGGGAGAAGTATAGAAACTGGAATATTTCGGTGGATTAAATTTTAATGTTTTAGTTGATGATATCCCAAGCTTCAATTGAATCATAGATTAAAGGAAACTAAAGCTAGGTCATCAGCATTTTAGATGTGTTTGTTCAGTTCTGGTCTGAAATTTTCCTGGGATATTTGGTAGATGAAAATAACATATTTATCTTATTATATTCTACCTTGACTTTTATCCTGTAGTTTAAATAATGTATTTATTGGTGTCCTTTGGAACACTAAAAACGATTACAAGCAGATTCTTATTAAAATTTACTAGATGAAGAAATAAGTTGCTGCACTTAATGTTTAATAGGAATTGATTTCCTCAGAAGTTCAAAAACATGAAACTCTGCAATCACAGTCCACCTGGGATTCCACCTTGATTTCTTATAAGAGTTAAAGTGGTCTCTATTTTAACTCATTTGAGGCTTTTTAGAAGTTATATACTTTTTCTCTACTCTGATGCAGTGTATGTGCCTATGTTTATGCAAGCATTTATGAGTATGTACATTTTGTTGTTATTTTTACTCCAGAATTTCTAATAGTTCTTTATAAGCTTGTGATAGTCATTTATCCATTATCTGTCTGTTCAGTGGCAGTTCATACCTTTCAGACAGTAGCATTGAATATATACATAATATTATCTCAAATCAAAACAACTTAACTTTCTTGCTTTAAAAAACTGCATTTTTAATGTAGATGAAATGAACATTTACATAGAAAAAGAAGAAAAAGAAATGCAAAAAAGCAACATTGCTGTCTGAGGAGGCCTTACAACTGTCTCTTATACACATCTTGCAGTTAATATAAATGTGAAATGTATATTATATATATTCATTACATATATATATAATTTTTCTTAAAAATGTAATATATGTATGTATGTTACATATATATCCATTATATATATATATATATATATGTATATATATATCATATTTTCTTAAGAAAAAATAGGGTGGCTATGTATTTATTTGGGACTATAAAGGGCAAGTTGATTACCCAGAAAAATTGGGCAAACTGTTGCCTGAGTTGCTTGTAGATTGATTTCCAAGCTTCTCCCTTGTTTAAAACTGAGGTATGGCAGGAGCTTAACAGCTCTGAAGCTTCCCTGCAGCTTTATTTGTACCAGTTTGGTGACAAGCAGATTCCTGCTGGGACACCTGATCCCAAAAGTAAATAGAAACCAAAAGTAAAGAGATGACAAAATAGGTCACTAAATATAGGCTTTATTGGCATTGATTGTCACTAAATTTAAAAGCAAGTTTTATTGAATTAAAGCAAATGTGTGGACAATTAACTTGTCTGCATAGGGTGTCAACACATTTTGAGTAAAATTATTTATTATCATCTTTCCAATAGGTATTTTGTAATGATATCTTGGCCTACATTTAAAATTTAAATCTTACATATTAGCACCAAGTCTTTAATGATGCAAAATTCATTTGTTTCTAAACTTGACTTTTTTTTTAAGTGAATTGAAATGTTTTAAGAATTAGATGAGGGAGCAAATAAAATATTACAATACATGATACTGATAGGATATAAGCAAATATGCCATGCTGGATATGTTTCTATCCAAATATAATTATATCTTCTGTATTTCTGTTTCTCCTTAACTTTTAGCTGTCTGTTTATGCTGCCCTCTAGTGAAATGAACAATAATGAAAACAGTAATGAAGACAGTCTTTGAGCTGGTGAAACCTTATTTTCTGTACCCTTTCCCCCTTTGTCATTTTCCTCTTTATGTCATCTGCATTATATCAATAATTTGGCTTGTTAGCAATAATCAGTGAGGGAGAGTTGAAGAAGCACCAAGACCAATTTAAAGAAAAGTCTAGCTTTGTGAAGCTGATTTCCTTTTGCTAATGGGAAAAATGCCATTTCAGAAGCTCACTGGAAGGGAACATTGTTATTCAGAAATTGAGAGATTTAGCCTTTGATATTTCCATATTAAAGATGCTTGTTTGGTTTATTACATTTTTTAAATATTCACAGGTTTAAAATATATAGCATATGATGTGAAATTAGTAAGTTAAAGAAGAATGTTCTTTTGCTCCAGAGGAAAATATGGAATCTTTAACATATATCTGGATTCCAGTTCTGTGTTGCCTCTTACTAAGTAACTTTGAGAAATTGGCTTACCTTCCCAAACCTCCATTTTCTCATCTGCAAATTATAATAATATACATATTTTAATATTTGAGATGAGCACAGCATGAGATAGTGTGTTTACATACTGAATTATCAGTAAAATGACATAATGTTATCATTATTATTGTTCCTAACCTGTTTTACAAAAGACAGCTCTATAAAGATTAACTGGGATTTATTCTTTGAATCATATTTTATACCTCCTTAAATTCAGTGCAAGTCTTTTCAGCATTTAGATGAGCATGCATATATGTTTTATGTATTATGTTGTTCTCCTGGAATTAGAAATGAGTCCTGAGAATCTCAGATTCTCGGGGTTTCCTTCGTATACATACAAAACTCACACATTTCTTAAGAAAACATTTCACTTAATGTTTTGTGCTGACAAATGTAAAAACAGTCTTGAAAAAATGATATTAGATCATTGTCTATTGTCTTTCTATGCAAATATGTTAATACTTACTATGGATGGAGGTTATGGGAACAGAGAGAGAGGAAGATAGAGAGTGGCTATTTAAATAATTTTTTTGTGTTTTATCAGAAAACACCTTTGAAGATCTCTGCCCACTGTAATTTTTAGTGTCTGTCATGCTTTGGTGATAGGGAGAACCAAAAGGATTGGTGGGAGCAGAATGGACAGTACTTAGGCATCACTTAAAATAGTTTGCAGGTTCTACCAAGATGTCAGAATTTTGTACTTTGATAACAGGAATGTCCTCTGTCTGGGAAAGTTATACCATTTGACCTAGTGTGGGAGGATCAAATAAACTATAGCTGCAATGTAAGTGTGTATGTACCTGACTTGTCATGTCAGGGATATCAGTTTAGGTGATTTGTGCAATCATAGATATGACACTCTTCAAAATTTAACATACTGCTACTAAGTTACCAATATAAACATTTTGATGATTTCTTAGTATATTTCAAAATGAGAATTAAATGAACAATATCAGGTACATATATGTGTAAAATTGACAATACCATTGAAGCATGCAGTACATTTGATTAAGCATTTATTGCAACTTTGCAAAGCAAATATCCCTTGGCCTTTATGGGTAGTTAAGTTTTCTAAAGACTGGAGCAGTTGGTAATTTTTATATCACTCCTTCGAGATCGTTGTTCCAAATTTCATATCAAACCTAATGTTTAATGATACAGCATCCTTCTCCCCTCCAAAAATTCCTGCAACAACATTTAATTTTTAAAGTGTTGGTAATAATATAAAATATACTTAAATTATATAATACTATATTGTAAATTAGGGTTGCCAGGTTTAGCACATTAAAAAAAAAACCAGCATTCCCAGTTATATTTGAATTTCAGATAAATAACATATATCTCTTATTATAAGTGTGGAACATATTTTTACTAAAAAATATAGTCTGAAATTAAAATTTAATTGATTGTCCTCTGGTTTATCTTGAAAATTGTATTTTAAATACTTGTATTAAGCTCTTAAATGAAAATTCTTAGCTCAAGCTTTCATCAACTTTCTATGCTTATGTCTGTTTTTGCACAGTCTCTGAATGACTTCTAAATAATACTATTTCAATCATATAACTAACTTTTATATCATTTATTTGGTGACTGGGAAGGACATTATCTATGTTAGCTTGGTTAATCATTTTTAGCTTTGTCATGTATTCTGTTGATATATAGTTGACAAATTTACC
>SJYT01021842.1:139733-156694 GCA_006410635.1 Cephalophus harveyi | reverse complement strand
ATATAGTTGACAAATTTACCTTTAAAATATGAAATATAGAGGATAATTTCATTTGATCTGCTTTCAGTTTACTTACTTCTCTTGGATGTTTCTAGAAGAGCTATTTTTAACAAATAATCAGTGAAAGATGCCAAAATATGCAACAGATTGGAGGAAAAAAACACAGCCTTCTAATTTTTTTAGGGAGGAAATTGTGTCTGTAAAGGTTAATTGGCTGCTAATGTATTCTATTCCTACTTCTCACCTAGATATTAACTTTGAAATTTCTTTCTTCTTTAAATGTAAAATATTTTTCATACTGAGTTTCTTATGTGCTAGGAGAGAAGTGATTCTGATCAAAAGATGAGTATGTCTGTGTGTTCCTTTGTTCAGTAACACATCTGGAAGCATAGTTTAAAGTGTAGACAACTCTGTAATTGGCTTGCTTTTTTACAAGATTTCTGCTCTCCACTAAAGTGACACCAGCCTCTTGTGATTAAAATAACTTCAATTAGTCAAGTACGTAAGCTGATCAATCTCTCTTTTTGCTCAGTTTCTTGTTTAAAAACTGTCTAAGGATTATTATTGAAAAGAAAAGCTATGATAAACCTAGACAGTATATTAAAAAGCAAAGACATTACTTTGTCAACAAAGGTCCATTTAGTCAAAGCTGTGGTTTTTCCAGTAGTCATGTATGGATGTGAGAGCTGGACCATAAAGAAGGCTGAGTGCTGAATAATTGATGCTTTTGAACTGTGGTGCTGGAGAAGACTCTTGGGAGTCCCTTGGACAGCAAGGAGATCAAACCAGTGATCAATCTCAAAGAAAACTAACCCTGAACATTCATTGGAATTTCTGAAGCTCCAACACTTCGTCTACCTTATGCGAACAGCCGGCTCATTGGAAAAGACCCTGATGCTGGGAAAGATTGAAGGCAAAAGAAGAGGGCAGCAGAAGATGAGATGTTTGGATAGCATCACTGATTCAATGGACAAGAACTTGGGAAAACTCTGGGAGAAGTGAGGGACAGGGAGGCCTGATATGCTGCAGTTCCACGGGTCTCAAAAAGTTAGACACGACTTAGTGACTGAACAGCAGCAGCAACAAAAATCATTATTTATGTTTAGGAAATATTTATTTCCATTTCAACCTTCTCTTAGTCTGTCCTGTTTATATAATCACATCTCTAAAACACATATTTTTTGGTTACTTAAGTAATGGAATTGATTATAATTGTATAAAATAGTCCTAAAATAATTTGAATACTAGAAAGTAGTAGTATATATAATCTATGTACATCTTAAAATTTCCAAGTTCTTTCAAATAAGTCAGAACTTAAATTTATTATTGCAACCCTTTGAAGTTGGAGTTCTTTGCCTAGCTAGTAAATGAGACGATAAAACAACTTTGGCTGTATCAATTTACTTGTTTGCTGCCACAGACTAAGAATTGAACAAGGAATAGAATTCTAAAAGTGCTTTTTAGATGCTTTCAATTTGTGGTGCTGGAGAAGACTCTTGGGAGTCCCTTGGACAGCAAGGAGATCAAACTAGTCAATCTAAAGAACATTATATTTAAGGAACCGAGCATGGTCCACAGAATTCCTTTTCCCTGTCCGCCCTTTAAAGATTTTGAACAACAGATGAAATGCATTATACTCCTTAGGACTATGTTGAGTCTTTTGGATTACTTGAGAATCTTTTGGATTGTGACTTTCATAAATTAACATTTTAACAATCATACATGTTTTAATTAGAGATAAGTTATATCTGAATCAGTGAACAGTTTGAATTTAAAAAGCTCTTTGAATTATAACTTAATTAAATGCAATTGCTAAAACTAGGCTAATGAAGTATATGCTACTAGGAAGTTGATGTTTCCAAAGCAGTTATGTATTATTCAGATGGAATGGATTGCTTCAAAATGTCAGAAATTATTTCACTCATTTCTTCTGCAGTAACCCTTCTTTTTTGTACTGTGAGCAAAATTATTTTCACAGAGAGGTAGCTCAAATTATTTAAGCTGTAATTTATCCCCTAGGAAAACAGTGATTTCTACTCCAGTTAAATAAAACTGAATGGTGTTCCGTTTTATTAATGAAAGGTAGCAGCAGTTGGTCTAGAGCAGTTCCCTTCTACCATAATGAAGAGAGCGCCAGAACAGGTGTGCTAGGAGGCAAGGGGTGATTTAAGCTTGTTTGTGGATACTTCTATCTCAAAACATCCATCCTCAGAAACAGTTACTGATTTTCAGAGATGAATGAATATACTTTGACTTGACGTTTCAAGACATAAAGAAAAATAACAGCATAGAATCTTCTTACGCTTTTACATGTTTCTACAGAAATATGTCAGAGACATTTCCAGTGTGGCGGGGACCGGGGCAGAGGGGAGGGGGAGTGGGGGAGAAATAGCTTTGTCTTTGTTTTAAAGAATTGAAAGACAATTGAGTTTTGTTGGATGTTCAGATGAGAGGAGAAGCAAACCTGTCAAAGCCTCATTGAGCAAAATAGACGGCAGACAGCTACTGGGTCTTGTGTAATCTAAAGAAAACTAGTTACTTAATGGACACATCAAAATATATAGATGGAAGAATTCTAGAGACCATGGCTGTCCAGTGACTCATTTAAAATTGAAGAATGGGAGCCTCAGGAAGTCACAATGCCAGCTAGTCAGTATTTAAAATTGGTTGATTTAGCCACGTGCTCAGTAAATATTTCTGATATACTCACTATGTGCAGTGGTAGATGTTGGTTTCCTGCCCACAGCTCTTCAGAGCACACACACAGTTGTCTAGCTTCCTACCCTAAGCATTCATAGATCTTTGCTTGAGGGCTTTATATGGAGTCAGGAATTCACAGAATTCAGCACTTTCAACCAGTGATGACTGGTGTGGGTGAATACTAGCAATCTTCTCACTCTTCAGATGTAACAATGTTGAGCCATGTTTGAGAGCATCCTAGCATTCTTGGAGGAACTTGGTTGGCTGTGTGCTCTCTTAAAGTGAAAGTGAAGTCACTCAGTCGTGCCCGATTCTTTGCGACCCCATGGATAGTAGCCTGCACCAAGCTCCTCCGTCCATGGGATTTCCAAGGCAAGGGTACTGGAGTGGGTTGCCATTTCCTTCTCCAGGGAATCTTCCCAACCCAAGGATCGAACCCAGGTCTCTCACATTGTACACAGATGCTTTACCGTCTGAGCCACCAGTGAAGTCCTGGTGTCTGCTCTCTAGCATACGTTGTTTTGAATTGCTTTATCACCATGTCTTACTTCTCCAGCACCATGTCTTACTTCCCCACTTTCCTAGCAGTATTTTCTGGGATCACCTCCCTAATTAAACCTAGTCTCAGTGTCTGCTCACACAGTGCTAGAAACCTCTTGTTAAAGACCTCGTCTGTAGAGGGTAAAGATATTGAGCAGAGGAGGACAGGCTTGTTCAAGGGTCATAGGCACCTGTGATGGACCTCCAGCCACATGTGGAGTGCCAAAGTGATGGAGACTGTCACCTCACAGGGCTCAGACTGCAAAAAGGGTTGTACTGATCTTTGGATCAGACTTGCACTCATTAATTCCATGCAGTACCCAGTATGATAACTACTGTTGTTCTCCCTGATTTATAGAGGATAAAAATACCAGATGGTGCTGTGAGAAACATTAACAGGGATACCTAACTTTGATTTGAATTAGAAAAGCTGGGTAAGTTGTCTGCAACAAAGAAAACTTCCTGGCTATAATTTAGGTGTGGAAAGAATTTATTCCAGAATCTCAGTTAGGAATGGTGACACATTCTGGTCTGCTCCAGAATTTCTCCCCAAGGACCCCGACCAGTTTTTGTGAAAACCTTATATACCCTAAGTGTACGTGCCCAAACCCACCTCCCCAAATTCCCTGAAACTAGTCTGAACAAAGGAAAAGAAAGATACAATCAGAGTTAACCCGTGATTCATATGCTTTAAGCCTAGGTTGTTAGCAGTGGACAATTACCAATATGCCTGTGGTCATACCCCAATAAGCATAATAGAATTTATGATTCTATTCAGTCACACAGATAATTAAGGTATTCTTTTAGGTGTCAGAGAGTCTAGGTTCGAGTCGTGGGGCTCTTCCATCCGGGGGGTCTGCTTTTCCAGTTGGTATGTCATTTCCATAGATATTGGGCATACAGCTCAAAGTCCACAGTCCAGCACAAGATAGAATCCTGCTTTCAAGATGGAGCCTGTTCTATTTCCTCCTTCAGTACTACCTTTGGAAAAATTAACACATATTTACTGCTAGGACATCATATGCTTTTAAGATCAAGTGCTGTGAACTTTGGTCATGAGTCAAGAAAACCTGTGAGTTGTGTAAATCAGTAGGGAGAAGTATAGAAACTGGAATATTTCGGTGGATTAAATTTTAATGTTTTAGTTGATGATATCCCAAGCTTCAATTGAATCATAGATTAAAGGAAACTAAAGCTAGGTCATCAGCATTTTAGATGTGTTTGTTCAGTTCTGGTCTGAAATTTTCCTGGGATATTTGGTAGATGAAAATAACATATTTATCTTATTATATTCTACCTTGGCTTTTATCCTGTAGTTTAAATAATGTATTTATTGGTGTCCTTTGGAACACTAAAAACGATTACAAGCAGATTCTTATTAAAATTTACTAGATGAAGAAATAAGTTGCTGCACTTAATGTTTAATAGGAATTGATTTCCTCAGAAGTTCAAAAACATGAAACTCTGCAATCACAGTCCACCTGGGATTCCACCTTGATTTCTTATAAGAGTTAAAGTGGTCTCTATTTTAACTCATTTGAGGCTTTTTAGAAGTTATATACTTTTTCTCTACTCTGATGCAGTGTATGTGCCTATGTTTATGCAAGCATTTATGAGTATGTACATTTTGTTGTTATTTTTACTCCAGAATTTCTAATAGTTCTTTATAAGCTTGTGATAGTCATTTATCCATTATCTGTCTGTTCAGTGGCAGTTCATACCTTTCAGACAGTAGCATTGAATATATACATAATATTATCTCAAATCAAAACAACTTAACTTTCTTGCTTTAAAAAACTGCATTTTTAATGTAGATGAAATGAACATTTACATAGAAAAAGAAGAAAAAGAAATGCAAAAAAGCAACATTGCTGTCTGAGGAGGCCTTACAAATAGCTGTGAAAAGAAGAGAAGCAAAAAGCAATGGAGAACAGGAAAGATAGACCCATTTGAATGCAAAATTCCAAAGAATAGGAAGGAGAGATAAGAAAGCCTTCCTCAGTGATCAGAGCAAAGTAATAGAGGAAAGCAATAGAATGGGAAAGACTGGAGATCTCTTCAAGAAAATTGGAGATACCAAGGGAACATTTCATGCAAAGATGGTCAGCAAATTTGGACAACTCAGCAGTGGCCACAGGACTGGAAAAGGTCAGTTTTCATTCCAATCCCAAAGAAAGGCAATGCCAAAGAATGCTCAAACTACCACACAATTGCACTCATCTTACATGCTAGCACAGAGAAGGCAATGGCACCCCACTCCAGTACTCTTGCCTGAAAAATCCCGTGGACGGAGGAACCTGGAAGGCTGCGGTCCATGGGGTCGCTGAGGGTCGGACACTACTGCGCAACTTCACTTTCACTTTCATGCACTGGAGAAGGAAAAGGCAACCCATTCCAGTGTTCTTGCCTGGAGAATCCCAGGGATGGCGGAGCCTGGTGGGCTACCGACTATGGGGTTGCACAGAGTCAGACACGACTGAAGTGACTTAGCAGCAGCAGCAGCACATGCTAGCAAAGGAATGCTCAAAATTCTCAAAGATAGTCTTGAACAGCACTTGAACCCTGAACTTCCAGATGTTCAAGCTGGCTTTAGAAAAGGCAGAGGAACCAGAGATCAAATTGCTGGCATCCTCTGGATAATTGAAAAAGCAAGAGAGTTCCAGAAAAACATCTATTTCTGCTTTATTGACTATGCCAAAACCTTTGACTGTGTGGATCACAATAAACTGTGGAAAATTCTTCAAGAGATGGGAATACCAGAACACCTGACCTGCCTCTTGAGAAACCTAATGCAGACCAGGAAGCAACAGTTAGAACTGGACATGGAACAACAGACTGGGTTCCAAATAGGAAAAGGAGTACGTCAAGGCTGTATATTGTCACCCTGCTTATTTAACTTCTATGCAGAATACAGCATGAGAAACACTGGGCTGGATGAAGCACAAGCTGGAATCAAGATTGCTGAGAGAAATATCAATAACCTCAAATATGCAGATGACACCACCTTTATGGCAGAAAGTGAAGAAGAACTAAAGAGCTTCCTGATGAAAGTGAAAGAGGAGAGTGGAAAAAGTTGGCTTAAGGCTCCACATTCAGAAAACTAAGATTATGACATCTGGTCCCATTACTTCATGGCAAAGAGATGGAGAAACAATGGAAACAATAACAGATTTTATTTTGGGGGGCTCCAAAATCACTGCAGATGGTGACTGCAGCCATGGAATTAAAAGACGCTTACTCCTTGGAAGAAAAGTTATGACCTGCCTAAATACCATGTTATAAAGCAGACACATTACTTTGCCAACAAAGGTCCATCTAGTTAAGGCTGTGGTTTTTCCAGTAGTCACGTATGGATGTGAGAGTTGTATTATAAAGAAAGCTGAGCACCGAAGAATTGATGGTTTTGAACTGTGATGTTGGAGCAGATTCTTGAGAGTCTCTTGAACTACAAGGAGATCCAACCAGTCCATCCTGAAGATCAGTCCTGAATGTTCATTAGAGGGACTGATGCTGAGGCTGAAACTCCAATACTTCGGCCTCCTGATTTGAAGAACTGACTCATTTGAAAAGACCCTGTTGCTGGGAAAGATTCAAGGCGGAGGAGAAGGGGACGATAGAGGATGAGAAGTTTGGATGGCATCAATGACTCAGTGGATGTGAGTTTGGGTAAACTCTGGGCATTGGTGAAGGACAGGGAGGCCTGGCATGCTGCAGTCCATGGGGTCACAAAGAGTTGGACACAACTGAGTGACTGAACTGAACTGAGCTGAATGAACATTTCCTTTGGTGAACATTGTGTGTTTTTCATCTAGGATGGAGTTCCAATTGTGTCATGAGCCTCATAATAAATGTTGCTTGGGGTGTGAGTACTGGAACATACTTGTAATTAGGTCATTAAACATAGTAAGACACCTGAAGTTATTCTCTTTTTCTTATGTGGCTCTTAGATGACTATGCTTGTTGATTTGTTCATGTAGTAGGCCAGGTCTTATGTAATACTTCAAGTTACAGGCATCATAGTGACAAGTTAAAACTATACTGCAAATGTGCAATCTAATGGCATTTACCTGACAAATAAATGTAAAATTGTGCTTAGTAAAAGAAACAGAAGCAAACTTTCTTTTAAAAAAGGCCAAAATTAGTTTCTAGTTTTTTTTGAGTAAGCTAAAGAAATTAATATTAAATTCTGTTCACATTTTAAAGCAAATGATGAAGCAAAGTTGAACAAATGACAGCTAAATGTGCTTTAATGATTATTAAATAGTCTATTAATATGTGGATGTTGCATATATAAAGGACTCACTGTCCCTAAGAAGTAGATCATTCTGCATTCCCATATAGCAGGACATGAGAGGAGTAAGTACTCTATTAGGGATAAAAAGACCTCTGTTATACTGGGTTTGAGTACTCTTAGTTTTGGTTTTCGAATTTACAAAATTGAGATTGATGGTATCTTCAGTTCAGTTTAGTTCAGTTCAGTCGCTCAGTCATGTCCGATTCTTTGCGACCCCATGAATCGCAGCACGCCAGGCCTCCCTCTTCATCACCATCTCCCGGAGTTCACTCAGACTCACGTCTATCGAGTCAGTGATGCCATCCAGCCATCTCATCCTCTGTCGTCCCCTTCTCCTCCTGCCCCCAATCCCTCCCACCATCGGAGTCTTTTCCAATGAGTCAACTCTTCACATCAGGTGGCCAAATACTGGAGTTTCAGCTTTAACATCAGTCCTTCCAATGAACACCCAGGACCAATTTCCCTTAGGATGGACTGGTTGGGTCTCCTTGCAGTCCAAGGGACTCTCAAGAGTCTTCTCCAACACCACAGTTCAAAAGCATCAATTCTTCGGCACTCAGCCTTTTTCACACTCCAACTCTCACATCCAGACTCATTATTTAATCTTAACAATTACGTTCTCTAAAAAGCACATGTTCTTAGGCTTCTAGCATAGAACTTGGAATGTGTACAAAGCTCAATATATATTATTCTTCCAAATGAATATTGAGAGTTCAGAGAAGGACTAGATAATTTGTTTCTTCATTACAGTCATTGAACAGCATCTTAGCAATAGTACACTACTTTTGTCTCTTTGATAGAAACTGTGGTATTCAAGCATATAATCAAAATTTATATAGTCATTTCATATTGTATCATGCAACTAGTTTCTAAAGGCTAGTGAGTTGATGTAAAGAAATTGGTAACTTTTTTTGAAAGATAATTATTTGCTGATCTACTTCTTACAAAATATTAACTTGACACTAAGAGATTTTTTACCTTTGTTCATTAGAGAAATGTTTGAAAAATATTAATGGTTTTTCTTTATGTATGAGCTAAGAAAATTTTCATCTCTTGGCTGGTTCATTTTTTCGCTTTAATCTTCTGCTAGAATTTTAAATTCTAGACCAAAGAAAAGTTTTATGCCATAAGACTTCTGGATTTTTATCTCGTAAATATTTGCAAACTACTGAATGTAATTAAAGAGAAGATGGACACACAGAAAAGACAAGGGATGAAGGAATGGTATCTTTCTGGATGCAGGAGGGGCTCACATCCAGGACATGGAGAGGGGAGTTCGTTCTAGAAGAGTTATAGTCTCATAAGGCCACCAACAGAAATTAAAATTCCAGCAAATACTATTGCCTGTTAGTAACAGGAAATTTGAACGAAAAAGCACATTGTATTTGTATTGGTACTATCAGTTGTAGGAGTTAGAAAACACATTCTAAAAAGCTTAAGGAAATAAGTATTGACTATAATTAAGAAGCCAACAGAAAGATGTAGCCTCTGGCACATAAAGGCTGAGGCTTTAAGCATTACAGCATTTGCAGCCATAACTACTCTTAGGGAATTTTATTTTTACAAAAAAAGAATAGGGAGATGAGATTCTATTTTTAGATAGATTTAGGCACCTGTTGTTTTCTGTGGTCAGAGAAATAAGGTGGTATGATTTGCTAGCTATCAGAATCATGTGACTGAAAGAAACAAACAAAAATTATAGACCTAAGCAAACCCACACATCTACTATAGTTTTTCAAACAAAGAACCACCAACTTTCTTGATGTGAGGACAGCATGTATAATTTTTGCTGGCAAGATTCCACAGTTTAGGTGTTAGGATGAACAAACAAATGTTGAGTTTAATACAAAGTTGGAGTTTTTCTAGAGAAGAGTAGATGAGGATGGATGTTTAAAGGAGATATGGGATTAGAAAGAGTATGCTTAGAATCACAGAGAAGGTTGGATCATAGGAACACAATAAATAGACAGATTGCATATTGTTATTGTTCAGTTGCTAAGTTGTCTGACTCTTTGCAACCCCGTGAACTGCAGCCGGCCAGGCTTTCCTGTCCTTCACTATCTCCTGGAGTTTGCTCAGACTCATGTACGTTGAGTTGATGATGCCATCCACCCATCTCATCCTCTGTTGTCCTCTTCTCCTTTTGCCTTCAGTCTTTCTCAGCATCAAGGTCTTACTCTTTGCATCAGGTGGTCAAATTATTAGAGCTTCAGCATCAGTCCTTCCAATGGATATTCAGGATTGTGGGAACTAACAATTGCTCTTTGTAGTAGACTTGTTATTATTCAGTAGCTCAGTTGTGTCCAAAACTTTTGACCCCATGGACGGCACACTTTCTTATAAATCCCCTCAGTAATCAGATTAAAGGGGGCTTCCCTGGTGGCTCAGATGATAAAGTGTCTCTGCCTGTAATGCGGGAGACCTGGGTCTGATTGCTGTGTTGGGAAGATTCCCTAGAGAAGGAAGTAGCAATCCACTCCAGCACTCTTGCCTGGAAAATCCCATGGATGGAGGAGCCTGGTAGGCTGCAGTCCATGGGGTCGCTGAGTCAGACACGACTGAGCGACTTCACTTTCACTTTTCACTTTCATGCATTGGAGAAGGAAATGGCAACCCACTCCAGTGTTCTTGCCTGGAGAATCCCAGGGATGGCGGAGCCCAGTGGGTTGCCATCTGTGGGGTCGCACAGAGTCGGACACGACTGAAGCGACTTAGCAGCAGCAGCAGCAGCATTTATCAGATTAAAAATAAAAATAACATCTAGTAATACCATTCTGCTATATGGAATCTTTGAAGAAGGGACTTTACATGAGTTAAATAGACTCATAGCACAGTATGTGATCTAAGAACATAAAGTTGTAAACATTTACTTTAATTCTTATGTAATTACCAGATAAAGCTAATAGATAAATTCTATGGATATTCCTGATTTTTATGTTTCAATTTGTAAAGCAATAGCTGATAATTTGTAGGGGATCCATACAAGCACTCTGCTTAGCACTTGTTGTCAATTCTTTATTGTCTCTTATACATAATGTGAATCAATGTAGGTTAATCACATGCTTTCAATCTAGTGAACGGGAACAGATCTCTATATGGACCTGTGCCCATGTTTTTCTTTTTTTCTCTTCATAAACAACATTTTCATCATTCCAAACCCCAAACAGATATAATGGCATTTAAAATAAAAACTTTTTTTAAGAATCACTGTCTTTAGTGCTTCAAGCTACTTTTAGCTATCTTTGGAAACTTCACTTACATTCCCACCACCTCCCAAACACACATGAAGATACACAAAATTATACACATTCTGCGTCCCCCCTCACCAAAACGTCTTCCTAAGTTGTTTTATTCACACAGTGCCATAATCAGTGCTGCAGGTTATCCCATCTCATGCAGCATGAGATGGGATAACAGTCCATAGTAGTGGTGTGTCTGGTTGTATGCATGCATGCGAAGTAACTTCAGTCATGATGGACTCTTTGTGACCCTATCGACTGTAGCCCACCAGGCTTCTCTGTCCCTGGGATTCTCCAGGCAAGAATATTGGAGTGGGTTGCTAAGCCCTCCTCCAGGGTTTCTTCCTGACCCAGGGATCAAATCCATGTCTCTTATGTCTGCTTCACTGGCAGGCTGGTTCTGGTTACCAGGTCAAATTGTTACTATGATATGTTAATCAAAAAATTTGAAATTTAAATGATTTGAACTAAACAGTGTTGTTCTTATTTGGGAGGAATCATTAACACAACTGGTTTGTAACATAGAGTATCCTTTATGTTGAGCTTTCCTGATAGCTCAGTGGTAAAGAATCTGCCTGCAATGCAGGAGATGCAGGAGGAGTGGGTTCTGTCCCTGGATCTGGAAGATCCCCTGGAGGTGGAAATGGCAAACCGTTCTAATAATCTTGCCTGAAGAATCCCGTGGACAGAGGAGCCTGGTGGACTACAGTCCATAGGGTCACAAAGAGACATTACTGAGCACAGCGTGTGCACACATATACACACACACATCCTTAATGTTCATCCTATAGACTTCTTATTTGGAAATAAAGAAAGATAAAATGAAAATGAGTTTTTTTTTAAGTGATTTAGCAGGCAATAGAGTTGCCCCAGAGTTTTCATGCTGTGGATCATATGTAGAGTCAAGTATATAACCTAGAAAATAAAATTAGTAACTCGGACAGGAAGTTAATAGCTATTTGAGTTTTAAATGTGTCATATATTTCAGATATTGGCTATAAAATCCTAATATTTGGTTCAAACACTTAAATCTTTTCCTTGGAAACATCTTATTCCCAGATCGAAGCTTTGTGCTTATGGTTCAGGTTTTTAACATGAACTATTCATCAGAGGCTGCATTTTATAAGCAAGTAGCATGCAAGGTACTGTCATTCACAGTATGTTTTTATGATGGAATGGTCTATCTTGTCCAGATTGAATTTTTGACTCCCAGTAGACACTGGGAAACTAAAGTCATTTATCTGTCTGCTTGCTAGGGGATGTTTTAAATTTCAGTAAACAGCAGTATTGTATTAGCATGAACCATTTGGGTAAATTTGTTTCAAGGAGATAATAAATAACTAAACTACTTGGTTAAAAATCAGAAATAATTTGTTCCTGTCATCTGGTGGTGCTTAAATTAGGAAAAATAGCTCTCTAAAGGTGTAACTAATCTATGAATCTAGTTTGAGGCTTTATCCTATCAGATTTCACATAATGCACTGAAATCCACGGATATCCCCTGTGGTGTAGAATATCTTCTAAGATGATGTTATTTAATAATTTGCGTGAAAATGTTCAACTAGAAGGATAGCAGGGAAAGAAGATGATTCAATTCTATAATCTGTGCCAGCGGTAATTAGTTTATATACTATAGTTTTGCAGTCTTAAATGATACTGATATAACTGTGTACCTTCTGGAAAAGAGACTGAAAGAATTTTGAATGATATGATAGGTAAACGATTTAGGAAGAACCATACACACACATGTGCAGACATGCATGCTTGAGTTGATCAACAGAGGAGGAATGTCTCAAATATCTGAAATTCTTAACTCTCACCTGTTTTAATATCTAGGAAGGTTTTATGTTATATGGTCATACCATCCATGTATGATAAGACATATTCTTCAGTTATAGCAGATTGAAGCAACTGGTCCAACTGCCTCTACATCTTGTCACATGTGAATCAGGAGAGCCAGAACTTGACTCTTAGGTCAGGGTTAATAGTCTTCATCTTTGTTTCCCCACCATTTAGCACAGAGTGACATCAGAAGAGTACTGTTGAATGAGTGGGGTGTGTGGCTTCATCTCTTGGTCATGAGACCTCAATATCTTTCTGTACAAAGTCTAGGTGAGATGGAGGCAGAAGCAGGGTAAAGGGAGAAGGAACTCAGCTGATTGATACTCTTGCCTCTCCTCCAATTTCCCACACACAGACCATTAAATATTAGCTGTTTGTAAACAATATCTTTCCCTAATTTTCTTTTAGCATAGAGTTCATTTTAACCAAAATTTATCCCTATGTAAACATCAGGACATAGAAGTAGGCCTGATTCACTGTGAATTGTCCTTTATTCCTGGAAATTGTCCTTTAACCCAATCGTCTAAAGATTGTTTCTGGATATATTCTGGTGATTCAGTGGTTTATGTGATTTGATTTCAAACTGATTTAGTTTAATGTAGCGGCACACATCTGAAGAAATATATATATGTATATTTATATACACACACACATATATATAATAGCAGAGCTAATATGTACCTATGAGGCAGAAGACATGGTTCTAAGTGAATATGATAAGAAAGAGAAGATTATCATTATTATTAAAATTATGATTTTTCTCTATATTCAAAATTATTTGTGAATCACAATTACATAATTCTGAAATTATGTAAACAAAAGCCACAGTAAAGCAAACCACTGCAATTTTCCACAAGAAATTATGATGAATTATGATCTAAAATGTTTTTATATAGTTACACAATTTAAAGGTCGCATGGATATTTGCCATTTATTTTAGCATCATGCTGCCATGTAGGTGGACTAGGTTGACAGATTAAATACAGAGTTACAGTTGTCCCAAATCCTGATGCCCTGTGGTGATTTATCTTTACTAATGTTGATCAATTTAGCTTTTCTGTTAGATAAAATAAGGGAATAATGCAGTGTTAATGCTATCAATGCAGAGTCTGAGGTTTGAGAAAGGAAACCTTTTAAAGGTTAAAGAAAAACTTCTGAGCCAAAAGCAATGTCACGTTTATTGAAGAGAAGAAATTTTGTTTTAATACAGTGGACATAATCAGTTGCACATTCCACTCAGGTCTGTGTTCTCTTATTGAAATGTAATAGCCTGTCTAAGCATATGTATTTGATTAAGAACTTCCGAGATACATTGTTGTCATATAAAAAAGACACACTTGTTTTTCTTTGCATTTATATTTTGACCAGCAATCTTGATTCCAGCTTGTGCTTCATCCAGTCCAGCATTTCTCATGGTATATTCTGCATATAAGTTAAATAAGCAGGGTGACAATATACAGCCTTGATGTACTCCTTTTCCTATTTTGAAAAGACCCTGATGCTGGGAAAGATTGAAGGTGGGAGGAGAAGGGGACAACAGAGGATGAGATGGTTGGATGGCATCACCGACTCAATGGACATGGGTTTGAGTAAACTCTGGGCGTTGGTGATAGACAGGGAGGCCTGGCGTGCTGTAGTCCATGGGGTTGCAAAGAGTTGGACACGACTGGGTTACTAAACTGAACTGAACTGATATTTTGACCATGTTAGACTTGGGCTTTGTATAAAGAAAGAGCTCCTTAAATGTAGAAATATAAAATACCTAGTCACAAGAAGTATTGATGTTTAGCATGCAGTATTACTTTATGCCTAAATTATTTTGTTTTCAGTTTGCTTAAATTTTATTTTGAAAAAGCCAGGTTTGGCATTATATGTCTTCAGATTTCCAAAAAACTTTCTGTAAATCCATACCTAAAAGTTACATACAGTTAGCAATACACATTTTTAATAACAATTTTAGCAGCAATATAGAGCTTCTAAAAGAAAGGGCAAGTGGTGAGGTTTTACATAAAATATAATACAGTAACAAAGGAAAAATACTGAAATTCACAAAAAGATTTTTCTCTATTTTAATTTTTATTTCACCTTCAGTCACAGTTTATCTTAATAGAGTCAAATACTTAGCTTGAGTTAAAACTAGTGTTTCTTTATCACACCTTACCCTCTTCTAACACTGTGTGTGATACTCTTCACCTTATATATAATAAGTAAATTCTCTTTGTTGCTGTGACCACTTGTCACGCATAAGAAAAGATTTTAAGTAATCATTGTAATCCATTAGCTCTGGTTCCGTGGACTAACTGTAGTCCTGGATAAATGAATTATTTTATATAGTTATCTGAACATTTTGTTTTACCTAAGAATAGAGGTGGGTATCTTTAACTTACTTTGTGTCTTTCTTGGCACAGATGTATTTACAAATAGGTGTTGAATGAGTGTTGAAAGGGTGCTTGCCGGGGTCAGCCCCGGTGGATCCAGGGTGATTCGAAGGTAGGGACGGAGTCGGCGTCCTTGGAAAAAAATTAATTACAGATAGAGAGGGATTAGAAAATTAGCAGAGAAAAAGAGGCTGAATAACTTGGTTTACATGGAATACCAATCACCACCTACGTGGGCCGCAGGCGTCTTCCCATTCTCCCGAAGGAGAGGAGGGACTGAGGCCCCCCGGTCCAATCTTAGAAGCCCAGGCAAAATTAGCAGGCTTGGTGGGTACCCATGCACCAGATGGGAATTCGGCCAGAAAACAGTACGAGAGAAAAAGAGGCTGAATAACTTGGTTTACGTGGGATACCAGTAAAATTCCAAGACAAGGAATTTGCACCATCTACGTTGGGCCTTCGACGCCACTTGAATATTGGAAGGTGCCCCTCCTTGGGCTCCTTCTCGTGTGGGCTTGAAAGCCGGGACAAGTAAGTAGACCTGGAGGGCACCCGCACTCCAGATGGGAATTCAGCCAGAAAAACTGTGAGCAAGAAAGAACGACATGAGGGAATCAGTCTTTCCGGAAACTGATCCGATTTCTTTATTTTGGGGTTTGCTTCTATACCTTTTGTTACACATAGGGATGAATACAGAGTCACGCGGGGGTCAGTAGTCCTGACCTTTATCAAAATCAGGTGCTTTACATATAAAAAAGGTCTTAGGGGTTTTACATCATCTTTTGGCTATGAGACCTGCTGACATTTTATGATCCTTTCTTTCTGATAACCAAAAATCTTATTTCTTCCAAGGGTGTTTTTTCTTAAACCAGGCACCACCCTCCATTTAAAGTTGCATTCCTATAGGGTGAGGGTGTAGTGAGTTACAATCAAGAAAGGAATTTATTTAACCCAAGGTTAACATGATTAATCTTAAAGATTAGTACTTATTTCTCCTATATGCTAGTTACATTCATTATAAGGGCAGGGAATATGGAGATTTAGCAGCAAACATCAGCCCAACAAATGAAAATCCTTTCACCAATGTTCCCCTTAAGATCTATTTAGTCTTAAGATAGTGATAAAGTTACATTTTTACATAGCAAGGACACAGTGATTTATAACAAAGCACAGTGATCTATAACAAAAGAGAAAATTCGTTAACTCAAAAAGCCTAATATTGCTATCATCAAAAACTACTATATTTCCTTTTCTATATTCCAAATACATTGATTAATATATTCCCAGGTACCTAAGGATGTGGAGGTGTGGCGACAATCATTGACTCAACAAGAAGAAAAGCCCTATGCTAATTAAGAGTCTCAAAATACTCCAAAACTCTCTGTGCTGTTTATGGTTGAGAGGTATTAAACAATCATGTGCATAGGGTCAGGAGTATGGATAATCCTATCACACAAGCTAGTTTGCCAGCAGAGAGGTTTGACCTGAGACACCCTTGTCCCACCCAGGGCAGGGAATTAGGAGCAATTATTGGCACAACAAATGAAAAACCCTTCACCAATATAATTCCTAACTAACCCACTATACTAATAATTTCTAACTTCCCAAAAGAATTTGCCTTTAGTAAGTCTAAAACATCTCGTGCCTCTCATGGTTGGGAGGCTGTAAACAATCACATGTGGCCGGACGAACCTATACAGGCAGGCTAGATAACCTTCAGAGGAGTTCATAAGTTGAAACACTCTTGTCACGCCCAGGAATTTTTATTGACTTGGAGCTGCAAGTTAACTCCTTCTCCGAGAGAAATGGTGATGGGGGAGAGCCCCCCGTAAAGTCAGAGGTGTAGGTGAGAGCATAAAACAGACTCTGGTTTTGGGGTTAGATGCTCGGGAACAGGGGGTTTCCTGAGGCTTGATCATGCCTTTGCGTATGCCAAGCCTCCTTCCTCATGACCTTTGCCATGGGCGG
>SJYT01021842.1:125892-139115 GCA_006410635.1 Cephalophus harveyi | reverse complement strand
GAAATCATGACCATAGAAATCATGACCATAGTTTTGCCTATAAAAAATCTATTATATCTTTAAGAACTAGTAATTTTCTTTAGAACATACTTTAAGAAGCACTAATTTAGTCTATTTTCCCCAAGTAATTAAACAAAATTCTATCAGTTGTGTTTCTGTTAATAAACTTTTGGATTGTCCTTGTTTGTAAATGTTTAAGAGACAGAGAAAAGTCCACTTTTACATGATACTCAAAATACAAAAGACATACAGAAGATGAAGAATACGCATCTTCAATCAGTTCAGGAAAAGAAATAAAAAAGAAATCAGTATATATGTATTATTTTTAAATTGCATAGAACTACCCACTCCAGTGTTCTTGCATGGAGAATCCCAGGGATGGCAGAGCCCAATGGGCTGCCGTCTGTGGGGTCACACAGAGTCGGACACGGCTGAAGCAACTTAGCAGCAGCAGGAGCAGCCTTGTAGATAGGAAAAACAAGAATGTAAAATTCCTTGATAGTTGTTTTATCCACTTTCCTTTCCATTTTTCCTCTGTAACACAATTTATGTCCATAATTTATACTTATGACATATTCAGCAACATTGATAGCTAGTAAAAATGTCTACACACATTCATTCTTGAAAAGTTAACACTCATTTGCTACTTTAGTAGAATATGAGACCATTAGAGTGTTGGATTATCTGATATTTTTGCTGTCTAAATTCAGACAATCTTGATTCCTTATCTGAGTCCCTGAAGAAATTCCTGCCAATATCATGCAGTTACACTTTTCTTCAAAGAATAATTTCAACACTTGATATATATTTTTTAAACGTCATGGTTTTAGCCCAATTTTAACAAGCCAGTTATTCACTTGTCTAGAATTATCCTATCTATCATTTCATGATTTAGGTGAAAGAGACAGAGAAAGAGAGAGAGAGAGTGTGTGTATATGTATAAATTATTGTGTTAAGGATTTTTCCATTTTTTCTTGACAAATTGACCTCAGATTTGCACTGAGATATTTTGCCCCATTGCGAGACGTGGTTTTCTAATGTCACTGATATAGTGTTTTAATATGTTCTTGTAGAAAATATTGGCTAGTATTAATGCATCTTTGTGGAATATATCGTAAAAGGAATATTATGTGAGGCTTTTTATTTCATATGTGAATAAAATATACTTAATGTTTGATCTAATATGTTTTTATGTTTTTAATCAAATCAATAAAGCATTCCTTTTTTCTTTCTTCATAGAGCAATGAAGTTGTCTACTACAATGCAAAGGATGATCTTGATGTGAGTATTAAAAGTTTTACATTACATTACAGGCTAAACTTAACTAGACTAGGGTGAATGGCTTTCTAAACAAGCTGACCATGTAGTACATTTAGTTGGATTCATGTTCCCATCCAGCCTTAAAATTGTAGTTGCTTATAGGCATTAATACCTATTTACATTCAAACTGTTTTTCTCTCATCTTAGACATGCTACAGTTACTTCTGTTATCCAAAAATTTCATTTTAGTTCTGCATATTCTTGAAATCCTGCTAACTTCATCAGGTTTGCTGGAGTTGGGCCATTTCATGTAAAATTTTTAAGAATTTGTAAAGAATTCTAAGATAATATATTTTACAATTCATTATAACTTTTTTGGGGTAGTTTTAAGTGCTCTAGCTATGTTAATAGTATTGCTCTTGTAAACCCTTAGATGGTGAATGAAAAATGAACTGTGTTTTATGATTAGTATATTGGTTTAGCTATTACAGAGAGACTGAAGTATGCTAAACTGAAAATGCTAAAGCAAAACAAAAGATTATTCCTCTCTAATGGCATTTTCTGTGTGCAAGGCCTAATAGAGCGACTCTCTATAATCCAGGCCCTGCAAATCTTTCTCTCATGATTTTTTCCTTTCCTCAAAATTGCTTTTCCATTTTATGGTCCAAAGTGGATGTTACAATATGCACAATGATATTTGCATTCTGTACATCAGAAAGGAGTCAGATGGCACTGAAGGTAATATTCTGGATATTACAGAAGACACATCTGTCTGCACCTGTTGTCTACTACTTAATTACTAGTCTTATTTAGTTGCCAGAAGATTTTCAGTGTAATTCCCCATCCTCCTCCCACCTCCCCATAAGCATGTAGAAAAATAAAATATAAGGTTCCATTACCAAAAAAAGAATAGAGAGAATACTAGTTGGGAGTTAATTAGTAGTTTCTATACTTAACTTCAATTTGCTCTTCCTGGCATATTGAAGTTAGTGCCCACATCTACCCCTTCAATTGAGTGACTTCTATCAGTCCAGTTCAGTTCAGTTCAGTCGCTCAGTCGTGTCCGACTCTTTGTGACCCCATGAATCGCAGCACACCAGGCCTCCCTGTCCAACACCAGCTCCCAGAGTTTACCCAAACTCATGTCCATTGAATCGGTGATGCCATCCAGCCATCTCATCCTCTGTCGTCTCCTTCTCCTCCTGCCCCCAATCTATCCTAGCATCAGGGTCTTTTCCAATGAGTCAACTCTTCGCATGAGGTGGCCAAAGTATTGGAGTCTCAGCTTCAGCATCAATCCTTCCAATGAACACCCAAGACTGATCTCCTTTAGGATGGACTGGTTGGATCTCCTTGCAGTCCAAGGGACTCTCAAGAGTGTTCTCCAACACCACAGTAAACTTATATTAGTATAGTCAAATTCTTCAACTTGGAATGGAGCAAAAAATTCTCAGTTATAGTAAAATGATTATAATGTTTTGTGCTGTGTGCATATGTTTTGATCACTGTGACCAAAATGTTTTCTGCAATAGAAATATATAGTCTTTATTTTTTAATTAATTAATTTTTTATTGAAGGATAATTGCTTTACAGAATTTTGCTGTTTCTGTCAAACCTCAACATGAATCAGCCATAGGTAAACATATATACCCTCCCTTTTGAACCTCCCTCCCATCTCCCTCCCCATCCCACCACTCTAGGTTGATACAGAGCCCCTGTTTGAGTTTCCTGAGCCATATACTAAATTCCCGTAGGTTATCTATTTTATACATGGCAATGTAAGTTTCCGTGTTACTCTTTCCATACATCTCACCCTCTCCTCCCCTCTCCCCATGTCCATAAGTCTATTCTCTATGGCTGTTTCTCCATTGTTGCCTTGTAAATAAATTCTTCAGTACCATTTTTCTAGATTCTGTATATATGCATTAGAATATGGTATTTATCTTTCTCTTTCTGACTCACTTCACTCTGTATAATAGGTTCTAAGTTCATCCACCTCTGTGTTCCTCTTTAAGGCTGAGTAATATTCCATTGTGTATATGTACCACAACCTCTTTATCCATTCATCTGTCAATGGACAATCTAGGTTGCTTCCATGTTCTAGCTATTGTAAATAGTTCTACAGTGAACAATGGGATACATGTTTCTCTTTCAATTTTGCTTTCCTCAGGGTATATGTCTAGGAGTGGGATTGCTGGGTCATATGATGATTTTATTCCTAGTTTTTTAAGAAAATGAAAGGCAGTTAGGAAGTGTAAGTAAATACTGAACTTTGATATTCACTTGAGGACTTTTAATGGTTATAGCTTTTTTTTTTCTTAAGAGTATTGCTTATCAGATGAAGTTGGACCTGTATAGATGATGAAATTAATTCACCCTCACCAAACATTTTGCAATATATGGTTGGATTTAGTTGGTTCTTATACTCCACCTTTATATATGTAATGATATTTTTATTTATCAAATGTTTGTACATTTGTACATAAGTACATTATGTTTCTACATTTGTACATTATGTGTGTACATAATACCATTTCATTTTAATTTAAATTGGCTTACTCTCACTGTTATGTATTTCACTTTTCTGTATACCAATTCAGGGCTTCCCTGGTAGCTCAGTTGCTTGCAGTGCAGGAGACCCAGGTTCAATCTTTGGGTTGGGAAGATCCCCTGGAGAAGGAAATGGCAACCCACTCTAGGTTCTTGCCTGGAAAATCCCACGGACAGAGGAGCCTGGCAGGCTGCAGTCCATGGGGTCACACAGAGTCGGGCATGGCTGAGAGACTAACATATACCAATTTAGTTGTATATTTTTATTGCTCAAATTCCCCAAAGCCATATTCATTATGAAAAATTGGCAACTGGAGATTATATGATGTAAGCTTATAATCTCATACATCAATCAGTTCAGTTCAGTTCAGTCGCTCAGTCGTGCCCGACTCTTTGCGACCCCATGAATGGCAGCACGCCAGGCCTCCCTGTTCATCACCATCTCCCGGAGTTCACTCAGACTCACGTCCATCGAGTCCATGATGCCATCCAGCCATCTATTCCTCGGTCGTCCCCTTCTCCTCCTGCCCCCAACCCCTCCTAATATCTAACAGCTAATAAACACAGGAACTAATTGGAATGCTAAATATTGAAATAGTGTTATCAATTAATAAATTTGTCCTCATATGTTTGAATAGGATATAAATATCTGAGTTCTAAATGAATTTTCTATTCTCTAGAATAGTTATGTATTTAACCTATGAGTAGACTTTGAAACCAAGGGGCTGAAATCTTGCCAGTAATGTGAAGCTGTAGAAAATAGGTAGGCCAGATTTAACTGTAGGCATATTTTGATATGCTGACACAAAAGCCAAGGAGTTTGATTGCCTTTGGATGTCATACATTTTCCAGCTTGCCCCAATTCCACTCTCTTTGTTGTCTTATTCTCTGTCTATATCACGCATCTACACACATAAAAAATAATGTAGAATTGCCTTAACATAATACAGGGATAGAATCCTCAGCACACCAACATTTAAGGAACGGTCTAGAAGGCAGGGTAGGGTGTGTAGAATAAGAGTAGATGGAAATGAGGAAAAAGTAGCTTTCCTAATAGAAGTAAATCATATGTAAAAGCCCATAACTTTAGTTGATGTTGAGTTAAAGACTAGTTGTTCCTATTTTTCTTCCATGTTTGTTTATTTGTCCATCACCAAGTTAAGATTTGAATATAAAGAATGATATATTCAAATGTAATCTATTGATTTTGTTCATTATAATGATGCTACATGGCCTCACTTAAAGGTAAAGCATGCATTTAAAGGTGATCAGTTATCTTTTTGGAATGTAACTTTCTGTTAGCTACATCTGAATTTGTTTGTGGAGAGCTGTCACGTTGTAAGCTTTTCAAGGACTTTGATATAAGACAGTTCCTCAGGGGCATTTTATAATCTCCATGCTACTCTAGATCAATGCTATTTATATTCACCTTCTAGGTATAAAAATAAAAGTGACAGCCAGATTTAGCTAAAGTGGTAACTGAAATAAGGGCAAAAGTAATGTCCCTTAGGATTGTTTAATATTACATAAAAACTATGACTATAGTCATTCACACAGATTTTTGCTTTGGAACTTCAAAATGTATTACTGGGCTAAAGTATGTGGTTATTTGGTTAGCCACAATTCTCCTGGTAGATATAAGGTACATAAGGTACATAGCTATGCTGTATCTAGTATTTGCTTAAATATTTTAAGATAAAATAGAAATGATATTTCACTCCTAAATTCTTCCATATGAAACTATTTTCCCCAATTAATGACAATACATACATGTATAATTACTATGTATCAGTACATTGTTATATGGAGGAAATAGAGTATGATACTGAAGAGGTTATATTCCAGAGTTCCACTGCAAGCATTTGAATCCCAGATGTGCCATTTTCTAGCCTGGTGATTTGGCAGTCACCTAACCTCTGTTTTTTCCCTCTTGGCCTAAAAAATAAAGGTAGCAGTGATATCTACCTCATACAGTTACTGTGAAAATTAAGTTAGTTAATGCATATAAAGCATTTAGAACATTCCCTGTCTTACAGTAGGCAATCTAAAAATATTAGTTAGTGTGATTTTTTAATGAATAATTATTAATACAATGCATTTAATATTGATTTGAAGTGATGTTAGTTCCACATGGGGACACATTTATGCTTGTGGGTGTGTTAACAATAATTAAAGAATACTAATTTGAGTTATTTTATTGTTAAGAATATCCTTATATTTGTGTGAAAAACTTAAGAAAATGCTTAACAAAATAAAAATTGAAATAGAATCTTCTAAAACACATTTAGAAACACATGTGACTGCAATGCAGAAATTTGTTGTAAAATCCTTGTGAGTGGTATATATCCAGGTTAGAGAAGATAATTAAATGTATAAATAAAGTGGAAAATAGCTAACAATGCAACAATTAGTTATGAAATTCCACATTCAGGTTCTCCTTAGTTTTGATGGGTGGAGATACCACTATACCAATAAGGAACTTCCCTCTCCTTAGTTTTGAAATTTATTTAGGTTCTTGTTTAGGTTTTTAGAGACATCTGTCCCAATAAATCCTTAACTTTCCTAAAGGTTTAGTGAAGTAGATTCTGCAGAAGGTTTGAGTTGTGCTAGCATGCAGCACTATTTTCTTAATTCCCAGAGCAAGCAAAGAGAAAGCAGATCATTGCAAACCCTTATTAACCTAATTCTAAGATCTATGTTTTGGACTGAAATCCAAATGAAATAAATTCAACCCAGAATTCCCGTGTCAATAAATTAGGTTGATTTATTTGCTACATTTTATTTTATTGATTACATTAAAAATGTGACCTGTCTGGGACATTTGGCTAGTCTGCTGAATTCCCTTGCATATTTATGTTGCTATTTATTTTCTTACTGGCCTTGTCTACATTAAAATTAATCCCAACATAATGTCCTTTCTAAATGTCTTTTTAAAAGGCCAATCATTCATTTTATTTTATAGAAATATCAGTCTGCTTCTAGAATGAACCAAAAGCGGTGTGTATCAAACAGTGATGAAATATGTTCTAATTATTAAAGAAGGAATCAAAGTCTAGGTTTCTCTCTTTTTTTAAAAAAAATTATCTGATAGTATGTGGCCTTTATTTGAGGCTCTGCTAATGATTATTGTTGAATCCTCATAGGAGATAGTATAGAGATAGAATATTCATTGCTTCAGTAAAATAAATGATATAATCAGAGTTGCCTTTTTTGTGTGTGAATCTAAAATAAATGGTTTGAATATTTTCAATGCTCTTTGTTTGAATTAGATTATAATAATAGTTATAATTGTATTATATAATATATATTATAATAGTCACTCAAACTTATGTTAACTTAATGGACTTCCCAAGTGGTGCTAGTGGTAAAGAATCCGCCTGCCAGTGCAAGAAGCATAAGAAACTGAGTTTCATCCCTGGGTTGGGAAGATCCCCTAGGGGAAGGCATGGCACCTCTCTCTAGTATTCTTGCCTGGAGAATCCCATGGACAGAATAGCCTGGTGGTCTACAGTCCATAGGGTTGCAAAGAGTGGGCAAGACTGAAGTGACTTAACATGCATGCACATACTTACTCTAAACTAGGAAATAAATGCTTTGTAGGTAATGTTATCATTCACACTCATCTTTTGTGGCACATACTACTATTTAAATAATTTTCAGAAAAGTCAAGTAAAATTTAGTGAGCTTAAGTGACTTGTCCTCTGTCACATATGTGTATTTGGAAGAACAGGGAATTGAATAAAGTGCAGTGAGAGTGATCCACAGCAGGAGCCATGTGTCACGGTGCTGTGCTGCCCTGCATATGCCATGGGCATCCGTGCTGCACAGGAAGGACCCTGTGATGGAGCTGTTATAAATCAAGATTTTTCAATTAAAATTTTTGAAGATGGTTTTGATTTAAATTTTTAATTTATTATACCTATCCATCATTCTTTCCATATTTAATTTTGATGTATATGGCTTGTATTTTTCCAGCCAGCTTCATCCTTGACTGTTGTTAACAGTGACTTGCAAGTAGGTAAAATAAAATCTCTGTGATTAAAAAAGATGGTTAGACTTTAAATTGGAAATCTTCACTAATCTGATCCATCATTCCCGGTGATATTTACCATGAACCCCTTAAAATTAATGCATGCACCTTTGTGTGAAATATAGCCTTATTAGAATTCATGGGAGGGGGAACTGTTAAAACTGATAATAAGTAAGATTATTTCAGATTCTATTTCCTGTAGGAATAGTGCCATGTGTTTTTGGTGCCTTCTTCCAAAAATTGAGTCTGATTTAATATTTTTGTAATGCTTTGTACTCTTCTGCATGTGCTGCTTTTGCAAAGATAGTTAAAACATTGGTCCTAAGCTGCTTTGGAGTGGTGGCATGCATAATTCTCTTTTAGATTCCACATGTATTTCTTCCTTTACAGAGGGTAGTGTATGGTGTATTTATTTAGAACTCACTGAATTAAGTTTGGAAAATTTGGTGGTATTATATGGGCATTATCTACTCACCCTATGTACAACATTGGGTAAACAAATATGGGGACTGGATTGCTTTAAATGATATCTTCAGCCTTTTCTTGCATATACATATCAGTTTAAAAAGATCACTATTTACTTATAAATTATATGTAAACACACACACACCCACACACACACCTGAAATGATATGCTGAGAAACCTCCCAAGAGATTTCCAAATTTTTAAGATAAGTGAAGTTTTATGAAGTGTTGGTTTAAGTAGCATTTCACAATAAGAATTGCCAGAAAAAAGCAGAAAGTTTTATCTAGATACTTACTTGGTAAATGCCTTTGATTATGATGACTTTGTATTACCACTGTAAATAACCTCAGCAGGCCATATGAACACAGGGATTTGTTACCAATATAGTACTAAGAAATCTAAACCCATATTTATAATAATCTTCTTGATAATGTTAGCTTTTTTGACTAGTTTACTGGTTGAACTAATCGAATCACTTTTCTATCTGGTAAGCATCATCTCTGTCTTTCCCTTTTTGTTCAGTGCAACTTCCATTACTAGAATTTCAACTTCAATCATTATTAATTACAGACATCTTTTAAAGCTGATAGCACATATGGAGTAGGTTGTAGCTAAGAAAATAGTAAGTAAATTTGCACATCAGTTCAATTCAGTCACTCAGTTATGTCCGACTCTGCTACCCCACGGACTGCAGGATGCCAGGCCTCCCTGTCCATGACCAACTCCCAGAGCTTACTCAAACTCATGTCCATTGATTCGATGATGCTATCCAACCATCTCATCCTCTGTCGTCCCCTTCTCCTCCTGCCTTCAGTCTTTCCCAGCATCAGGGGCTTTTCAAATGAGTCATTTCAATGCATCAGGTGGCCAAAGTATTGGAGTTTCAGCTTCAACACAGTGCTTCCAATGAATATTCAGGATCAATTTCCTTTAGTATGGACTGTTTGGATCTCCTTGCAGTCCAAGCAACTCTCAAGAGTCTTCTCCAGTGCCACAGTTCAAAAGCATCAATTCTTCGGTGCTCAGCTTTCTTGATAGTCCAACTCTCACATCCATAAATGACTACTGGGAAAACCTTGACTGCTGCTGCTGCTGCTGCTAAGTTGCTTCAGTCGTGTCCGACTCTCTGTGACCCCACAGACAGCAGCCCACCAGGCTCCCCCATCCCTGGGATTCTCCAAGCAACAATACTGGAGTGGGTTGCCATTTCCTTCTCCAATGCATGAAAATGAAAAGTGAAAGTGAAGTCGCTCAGTCCAGTCCAACTCTTCGCGACCCCATGGACTGTAGCCCACCAGGCTCCTCCGACCAGGCGATTTTCCAGGCAAGAGTACTGGAGTGGGGTGCCATTGCCTTCTCCTATAGCCTTGACTAGATGGACCTTTGTTAGCAAAGTAATGTCTCTGCTTTTAAATATGCTATCTATCTAGGTTGGTCATAACTTTTCTTCCAAGGAGTAAAAGCATCTTTTAATTTCATGGCTACAGTCACCATCTGCAGTGATTTTGAAGCCCCCCAAAATAAAGTCTGTCACTTTTTCCACTGTTTCGCCATCTATTTGCTATGAAGTGATGGGACCAGATGCCATGATCTTAGTTTTCTGATTGTTGAGCTGTAAGCCAACTTTTTCACTGTCCTGTTTCACTTTCATCAAGAGGCTCTTTAGTTCTTCGCTTTCTGCCATAAAGGTGATATCATCTGCATATCTGAGGTTATTGATATTTCTCCGAGCATCTTGATTCCCGCTTGTGCTTCATCCTGCCCAGCGTTTCTCATGATTTTCTCTGCATATAAGTTAAACAAGCAGGGTGACAATATACAGCTTTGACACACTCCGTTCTTTGTTTGTAACCAGTCTGTTGCTCCATGTCCAGTTCTAACTGTTGCTTCCTGACCTTCATACAGATTTCTCAAGAGGCAGATCATGTGGCCTGGTGTTCTCATCTCTTTAAGAATTTTCCACGGTTTGTTGTGATGTGATTCACACATAAAGTGTGCAGTGAAAGTAACTTTGTAAGAAGTAAGCTGTCCTTTCTCCTGTGGTACCTGGGGGATGACTGATGACTTGAGACCAACTCACATACATTTAGTAAGGCCAGAGTAGATGAAGTGCTAATGTCAGTCCATTTAGTAAATAGTAGTAAAATTTAATTTTTCTTATCTCATTTACTAGAAATGGGTGTAAGTTCAAATGTTTTTTTTTTTTTTTTTTCTTTTTTCCACCCTTGCTATGAATTCTTTTGGGGACCATGGACACATGGTGTGTCAAGTTTTATTTAAGTTCTTCACAGAGAGAAAGTCTTGGTTGTCACTTGAGAGAAGTAATTGAAGTAATTCTACTTGTAAAATTGAAGTGAAAAGCCCAGCTAATGTTGTAAGCTATGTTCACATACACAATGTCTCTTTGACTGATTGATATCTATATTTTGAATGCATTATCATAAATTAAAATGTAAATTCTCAGGGCCAAGGGGTTTGTAAACCAAGAGACTCCTTTGGTACATGCTTCTTTATACCCACCTTCCATCATTTACATGTTTTTATAGTTACATGACATTTAGAAAATAAAAGGTTGGAAACAATTCGCTTTAAGTTAAAATTCATAGATTTCAGAATTATAATTTTCAGAGCCAGAAGGAGCCTTACAAATCTTATTTGCCTCTGTTTCTTTAAAAACAAACAAACAACAAAAAACCAACACTGACAAAAAAACCCTGAGGAGCTATAGCAAGAACACAAAGAATTGGAATGAGAATGAGAAGGTGAATTCCTGACTTATGTGCTGTCAATTTACTGGGCTACTTCCAGTGTTTGTTCTTTCTTCAGATTGAAGTAGAAAAAGCATAAATTTGGGGAGTAGGAAATATAGATTCAAGTTGATTTATTCACTCACCAAATAGTATAAATAGGGCAAGCAAATGCAGTTCTCAACAATTTGCTAGGTGCTAGGGCCACAACTGAACAATGTCAATGAGTTCTCTTGCCCTCATGGTGCTTATATTTTAGTGTAGTGAGACAACAACCATGGGACAGATAAAATGACTGGCAACATCCTTAAAAGACACTTGCTCCTTGGAAGAAAATCTGTGACCAACCTAGACAGCATATTAAAAAGCAGAAACATTACTTGGCCAATAAAAGTCCATCCAGTCAAAGCTATGGTTTTTCCAGCAGTCATGTATGGGTGTGAGAATTGGACTATAAAGAAAGCTAAGCGCCAAAGAACTGATGCTTTTGAACTCTGGTATTGGAAAAGACTTGTGAGAGTTCCTTGGACTGCAAGGAGATCCAAACAATCCATTCTAAAGGAAATCGATCCTGAATATTCTTTGGAAGCACTGATGCTGAAGCTGAAACTCTAATACTTTGGCCACCTGATGTGAGGAAATGACTCATTGGAAAAGACCCTGATGCTGGAAGAGAAGGTTATGACAGAGGATGAGATGGTTGGATGAGATCACTGAATCAATGGACACGAGTTTGAGTAAGCTCTGGGAGTTGATGATGGACAGGGAAGCCTGGCGTGCTGCAGTCCATGGGGTTGCAAAGAGTTGGACATGACTGAGCGACTGAATTTGAACTGAACATTATTACACATCCATAAGTCCTTAAACACCATTTCGAATATCAATGTATTGATGACAGATTTCTGATTTTAATTCAGAGAATTCTGAGCATTGAATGAGCTTTGTTGCACTTAAACAAATTTGATTTTTAAAAGATACTTGAAAATAAACTGTGGTAAAATTATTGCTTCTAAACTCAAATTTGGTACAATCTATGTAAGACAGAATGGAAATAAGAGGCAACTGCCCCAAAGCAGTTATGTAAACAATCTTTATCCTTTTTTTGACATTTTATACACAGCTATTATTGTATATTCTTTATCTTGAAAGGGTGTTCTGCCATCTATCCATCTTTCTAAATTCTGTCCATGTTAAGATATAACCTGAGGTTATATCTTAGGATATGACTTAAATTTTGTGTGTTAATGAATGTTTGACAGACCTTAATGTGAAATTCTGTAGAGTCAGTCACATCTACATTGCTCTGAAGGTGATAAATATGATGTAATGTTTCCATGATTCTGTGGGCAGTAATTTAGATGGGAAAATCTTGGGAGAGTATTTTTCAGCTGAGATCTGAAGAATAATCTGATACGATTAAAAAAGACCAGGAAACAGCATACCAGGCAATGGGAATGGGACCTTAAACCAGAAGAGCAGGATGTGTGTAAGGAGCAGAAAAACAGGCCTGTGCAGCAAGACCATGACCAACAAGGAGGACAGGGCAGGAGGCGTGCAGGAAGAGTCAGGCCAGAAGTAGTTCGTTCGGAGTCTTGTGAGCCATTGAGAGGTTTTCATTTCTTTATAAATATGGTAGGGTTTTGGTTTCCTGGAGTCTGGGCTCTTTGTACTTTAGTTGTAAGGTGTTAGTCTTTGCCTCAGGTGTCAAGGAAAAAAATTGATCTTTCTACTCTACCATTTTTTTTAAACTTCTTTTGCCCTGACAGTATTTTTTTTTATGTCTGTCTGTCATAATCTTCACAATATAAAAATTTGCTTTTGATTTTTTTAGAAAGAGATTGGCCTCATTTAAATCTTTCATAATGCAATGTGTATATAGCACTACGTGCTTTCCAGTGGGAGTGCTATTTGACCTTTTCAGTTCAGTTCAGTCTCTCAGTTGTGTCCCACTCTTTGCGACCCCATGAATCGCAGCACGCCAGGCTTCCCTGTTCATCACCATCTCTCGGAGTTCACTCAGACTCATGTCCATCGAGTCCATGATGCCATCCAGCCATCTCATCCTCAGTCGTCCCCTTCTCCTCCTGCCCCCAATCCCTCCCAGCATCAGAGTCTTTTCCAATGAGTCAACTCTTCGCATGAGGTGGCCAAAGTACTGGAGTTTCAGCTT
>SJYT01021842.1:101667-111729 GCA_006410635.1 Cephalophus harveyi | reverse complement strand
CAAGGGGGGCTTTCTTTTCAACCCGTAGAAAGCAGGGTTCATTCAACCATTAGATGTGTATAAGAGACAGGTATACATATATTTTAAAATCCTACAGAAGAGTTTTGACTTTTTGTCAATGTTTCTAATTTAGAATAAACTGTTAGTGGATATTTACAAAGGATGATTTTAATAGTGTCAGAGGCTAAAAAGTAAAAAAGTATTTGATTACTTTGATTACTTTGAAAATCAGGAAGATAGAATATTGAAATAGATGTTTTCAGAAATTGTAAGAAATTTTGGTATATGGCATAATTTAAAAAAAAAGAAAAGCTCTGTCTTTGGATTGTGTATTTAGTCCTATTTATCTTGAAGAAATATTGGCTTCTCCTTTTTTGCTGAAATCTCATCAGTAAGACTCTGACCTTGCCTGGCCTGCACTGCTTTAACATTCATATCCGGTGTTATGAGCCATGTGAGTAAATGACATAGGAGTAAAATCAGAAATGTCAACAAGATCTTGAAAATTTAATAATTACTGGCATTTTTCATGCAGTTCATCAAAACGTATCAGATGTACAGAATCATTCTAGATTCTGAATTTAATAAATGGGAAAGCATACTTTAATTGAAGGCTTAACTGAAGGGAACAGCCTCTTCTTTCATTCAAAGACAGTTTGTGTCCCTGAATTCTTATAAGATATCTTGTGTTCTAATTTTCCAAAGGTGACTACTTTTGAAATTCCCTTGAATTCAATATGGTTGCTTTTGCTCCATGATATATTTAAACTTTTCAAATAGTGTATGTAATTAAAATATTGTCTGAAAGCTTTTAATTTTGAGGATTTTACTGGTTCATACTTTTATTTTAGAGGGCACTCAAACTACACTAAATTTTTTAANAGGCAAGAATTGAGGAGGAATGGTGGGACCTTGGACCAAGATTGCAGCTCAAAAAAGTATACCTATTAAAATTTGTGGAGTTTTATTTACAGGGCAGCAAAGGAGAAAGGGACATAAAGAATAGACTTACAGACGGGGAGAGGGGGAGAGAGGATGAGATGTATGGAAAGAGTAATATGGAAACTTACATTACCATATGTAAAATAAATAGCCAACAGGAATTTGCTGTATGGCTCAGGAAACTCAAACAGGGGTTGTGTATCAACCTAGAGGGGTAGGATTGGGAGGCTGTCTCTTATACACATCTAGATGTGTATAAGAGACAGTTATTAATGTGTTAATTATTTTTGATTCAAGTATAGGGAATGCTTTTATAGAATATTTTGGTCATTTGTCATTAGAAATTTATGTTAATATTTATTTGTAGAATTATTATAGTTGTAAAAAATATACATTACTAAGAGAAAACAGTAGGGAACTCCAACTTACATAACTTTCAGGTACTAGATACTTTTGTCCTTATACTACCTTTTGAGCTTAACTAGGCAATTCGTAATTTCTATTTTAGAAATTTAAAAATGAACATACTTCTGTCACAGAAGTACATTGATTTTCAGTGAGGAAGACAGGAGAATTTTCTGGAGTTGTATTAATATCCTTGGAGGTCTCATATACTTTAACAAAAATACTTTTTATAAATTAAATGATCTATAATCACTAATACTGTGTTCTGATTTATCTTTTCTTACATTGAAATATGGTTTGTGTACAGCATTACATAAATTTCACATGTACAGCATAGTGGTTCACAATTTTTTAAAGGTTATATTCCGTTTATAGTTACTATAAAATATTGCCTATATTCCCTATGCTGTGCAATATATCCTTGTAGCTTATTTATTTTATAAATATTAGTTTGTATGTCTTAATCCCCTACTCCTATCTTGCCTCTCTTAATGTTCATTTGTTTTGTCATAGAAAATGTAACTACTGTATGTAAAATGATGTTAGTGTAAAAATTACAGAAGAGAAAGCTGCTAGGCTTTTGCTGATTGTGTGATAGTCTTTCATAAGCAACTAATCTATTTCAGGACATGCACTATTTAATTAGAGAGTGCTAATAGTTTACTTTTGCAGTTTTAAAAATCTGTTTATAATGGAAATATAGCAGTGAACAAATAGATTAAAAAACCCCTGTACTCAGGGAGCTTACATTGTGATGGAGGTTGGGCATAAAATAAACAAACAGTTAAATGATGGGATATATTGTAACATAATAAAAGCTTGAGATAAAATAAAGGAGGGTTATACACAGTTCCTGGGCTTCCCTATTCCCTGGTAGCTCAGCTGATTAAGAATCTGCCTGTAATATAGGAGATCCCATTTCGATTCCTGAGTCAGGAAGTTCCCCCAGAGAAGGGATAGGCTACCCACTCCAGTATTCTTTGGCTTCCCTGGTGACCCAGTTAAGAATCTGCCTGCAGTGTGGGAGACCTGGATTTGATCCCTGGGTTAGGGAGATCCCCTGGAGGAGGGCTGGCAACCCACTCCAGTATTCTTGCCTGGAGAATCCCCATGGACAGAGAAGCCTGGCGCGCTACAGTCCATGGTGGTGAAAAGACCTGGCATGACTGAGCGACTAAGCACAGCACAGCATAGGCAGTTCCTGGGTTAGGAGTTGGGGAGCTGATATTTAAAACATGGAGATAGGGAAGGCTTTGTGGATAAGATAACATGGTCTGTAGTTGGTAAGTATGAAAGTTGAAATTCTCTAGATACTGTTGCAGGCAGAGGGAAGAGAAAGCATCAAGATCTTGAGCCCGGTAGGTTCATAAAGAAACTAAAGACCAGAGTGGGCATAGCTGAGGTAGCAGGTGGGAAGGAGCAGGTGTAGCAGCAGAGCCTCATTGTATACAGCCTTGTGGATAATTGCAAAATACTTTGCTTTTCATTTTGAGATTGTTTTAGTCTGTTTGGACTGCTCTAACAAAATGCTGTAGACAGAATGGCTTATATAATAGAGATTTATTTTTATAGTTTTGGGCACTGAAAGTCCAAGATTAAGTTGCTGACAGGTGTGATTTCTGGTGAGGTGCAGAGAGCTTCCTGTTTTATAGATGGCCACCATCTTGCCATGTGCTCACATGACCACTTCTTTGTGCACATGCAGAGAGAGTGAGATCTGATATTTTTTCCTCTTTTTATGACAGCAATCTGATTATGAAGGTGAGACACTAATTCCACTACAAATGCTCTACCCTCATAACCTCATCTATGCCTAATTACCTCCCAGAGGCCCCACTTACTAATACTGTTGCATTGCGGATTAGGTGTTCAACATACAGGTTTTGAGAAAACATAGAGATTAAGTCCATACAGAGAGGGAACTCTGAGGTGTTTTTTGGATGAGGAATTACACTTTCATAAAAAGGTAGATGCTGGATAGTTGGTTGAGAACAGACATAAAAGGCAAGAATTGAGGAGGAATGGTGGGACCTTGGACCAAGATTGCAGCTCAAAAAAGTATACCTATTAAAATTTGTGGAGTTTTATTTACAGGGCAGCAAAGGAGAAAGGGACATAAAGAATAGACTTACAGACGGGGAGAGGGGGAGAGAGGATGAGATGTATGGAAAGAGTAATATGGAAACTTACATTACCATATGTAAAATAAATAGCCAACAGGAATTTGCTGTATGGCTCAGGAAACTCAAACAGGGGTTGTGTATCAACCTAGAGGGGTAGGATTGGGAGGCTGTCTCTTATACACATCTAGATGTGTATAAGAGACAGTTATTAATGTGTTAATTATTTTTGATTCAAGTATAGGGAATGCTTTTATAGAATATTTTGGTCATTTGTCATTAGAAATTTATGTTAATATTTATTTGTAGAATTATTATAGTTGTAAAAAATATACATTACTAAGAGAAAACAGTAGGGAACTCCAACTTACATAACTTTCAGGTACTAGATACTTTTGTCCTTATACTACCTTTTGAGCTTAACTAGGCAATTCGTAATTTCTATTTTAGAAATTTAAAAATGAACATACTTCTGTCACAGAAGTACATTGATTTTCAGTGAGGAAGACAGGAGAATTTTCTGGAGTTGTATTAATATCCTTGGAGGTCTCATATACTTTAACAAAAATACTTTTTATAAATTAAATGATCTATAATCACTAATACTGTGTTCTGATTTATCTTTTCTTACATTGAAATATGGTTTGTGTACAGCATTACATAAATTTCACATGTACAGCATAGTGGTTCACAATTTTTTAAAGGTTATATTCCGTTTATAGTTACTATAAAATATTGCCTATATTCCCTATGCTGTGCAATATATCCTTGTAGCTTATTTATTTTATAAATATTAGTTTGTATGTCTTAATCCCCTACTCCTATCTTGCCTCTCTTAATGTTCATTTGTTTTGTCATAGAAAATGTAACTACTGTATGTAAAATGATGTTAGTGTAAAAATTACAGAAGAGAAAGCTGCTAGGCTTTTGCTGATTGTGTGATAGTCTTTCATAAGCAACTAATCTATTTCAGGACATGCACTATTTAATTAGAGAGTGCTAATAGTTTACTTTTGCAGTTTTAAAAATCTGTTTATAATGGAAATATAGCAGTGAACAAATAGATTAAAAAACCCCTGTACTCAGGGAGCTTACATTGTGATGGAGGTTGGGCATAAAATAAACAAACAGTTAAATGATGGGATATATTGTAACATAATAAAAGCTTGAGATAAAATAAAGGAGGGTTATACACAGTTCCTGGGCTTCCCTATTCCCTGGTAGCTCAGCTGATTAAGAATCTGCCTGTAATATAGGAGATCCCATTTCGATTCCTGAGTCAGGAAGTTCCCCCAGAGAAGGGATAGGCTACCCACTCCAGTATTCTTTGGCTTCCCTGGTGACCCAGTTAAGAATCTGCCTGCAGTGTGGGAGACCTGGATTTGATCCCTGGGTTAGGGAGATCCCCTGGAGGAGGGCTGGCAACCCACTCCAGTATTCTTGCCTGGAGAATCCCCATGGACAGAGAAGCCTGGCGCGCTACAGTCCATGGTGGTGAAAAGACCTGGCATGACTGAGCGACTAAGCACAGCACAGCATAGGCAGTTCCTGGGTTAGGAGTTGGGGAGCTGATATTTAAAACATGGAGATAGGGAAGGCTTTGTGGATAAGATAACATGGTCTGTAGTTGGTAAGTATGAAAGTTGAAATTCTCTAGATACTGTTGCAGGCAGAGGGAAGAGAAAGCATCAAGATCTTGAGCCCGGTAGGTTCATAAAGAAACTAAAGACCAGAGTGGGCATAGCTGAGGTAGCAGGTGGGAAGGAGCAGGTGTAGCAGCAGAGCCTCATTGTATACAGCCTTGTGGATAATTGCAAAATACTTTGATTTTCATTTTGAGATTGTTTTAGTCTGTTTGGACTGCTCTAACAAAATGCTGTAGACAGAATGGCTTATATAATAGAGATTTATTTTTATAGTTTTGGGCACTGAAAGTCCAAGATTAAGTTGCTGACAGGTGTGATTTCTGGTGAGGTGCAGAGAGCTTCCTGTTTTATAGATGGCCACCATCTTGCCATGTGCTCACATGACCACTTCTTTGTGCACATGCAGAGAGAGTGAGATCTGATATTTTTTCCTCTTTTTATGACAGCAATCTGATTATGAAGGTGAGACACTAATTCCACTACAAATGCTCTACCCTCATAACCTCATCTATGCCTAATTACCTCCCAGAGGCCCCACTTACTAATACTGTTGCATTGCGGATTAGGTGTTCAACATACAGGTTTTGAGAAAACATAGAGATTAAGTCCATACAGAGAGGGAACTCTGAGGTGTTTTTTGGATGAGGAATTACACTTTCATAAAAAGGTAGATGCTGGATAGTTGGTTGAGAACAGACATAAAAGGCAAGAATTGAGGAGGAATGGTGGGACCTTGGACCAAGATTGCAGCTCAAAAAAGTATACCTATTAAAATTTGTGGAGTTTTATTTACAGGGCAGCAAAGGAGAAAGGGACATAAAGAATAGACTTACAGACGGGGAGAGGGGGAGAGAGGATGAGATGTATGGAAAGAGTAATATGGAAACTTACATTACCATATGTAAAATAAATAGCCAACAGGAATTTGCTGTATGGCTCAGGAAACTCAAACAGGGGTTGTGTATCAACCTAGAGGGGTAGGATTGGGAGGCTGTCTCTTATACACATCTAGATGTGTATAAGAGACAGTTATTAATGTGTTAATTATTTTTGATTCAAGTATAGGGAATGCTTTTATAGAATATTTTGGTCATTTGTCATTAGAAATTTATGTTAATATTTATTTGTAGAATTATTATAGTTGTAAAAAATATACATTACTAAGAGAAAACAGTAGGGAACTCCAACTTACATAACTTTCAGGTACTAGATACTTTTGTCCTTATACTACCTTTTGAGCTTAACTAGGCAATTCGTAATTTCTATTTTAGAAATTTAAAAATGAACATACTTCTGTCACAGAAGTACATTGATTTTCAGTGAGGAAGACAGGAGAATTTTCTGGAGTTGTATTAATATCCTTGGAGGTCTCATATACTTTAACAAAAATACTTTTTATAAATTAAATGATCTATAATCACTAATACTGTGTTCTGATTTATCTTTTCTTACATTGAAATATGGTTTGTGTACAGCATTACATAAATTTCACATGTACAGCATAGTGGTTCACAATTTTTTAAAGGTTATATTCCGTTTATAGTTACTATAAAATATTGCCTATATTCCCTATGCTGTGCAATATATCCTTGTAGCTTATTTATTTTATAAATATTAGTTTGTATGTCTTAATCCCCTACTCCTATCTTGCCTCTCTTAATGTTCATTTGTTTTGTCATAGAAAATGTAACTACTGTATGTAAAATGATGTTAGTGTAAAAATTACAGAAGAGAAAGCTGCTAGGCTTTTGCTGATTGTGTGATAGTCTTTCATAAGCAACTAATCATATTTCAGGACATGCACTATTTAATTAGAGAGTGCTAATAGTTTACTTTTGCAGTTTTAAAAATCTGTTTATAATGGAAATATAGCAGTGAACAAATAGATTAAAAAACCCCTGTACTCAGGGAGCTTACATTGTGATGGAGGTTGGGCATAAAATAAACAAACAGTTAAATGATGGGATATATTGTAACATAATAAAAGCTTGAGATAAAATAATTGTATGTAAAATGATGTTAGTGTAAAAATTACAGAAGAGAAAGCTGCTAGGCTTTTGCTGATTGTGTGATAGTCTTTCATAAGCAACTAATCTATTTCAGGACATGCACTATTTAATTAGAGAGTGCTAATAGTTTACTTTTGCAGTTTTAAAAATCTGTTTATAATGGAAATATAGCAGTGAACAAATAGATTAAAAAACCCCTGTACTCAGGGAGCTTACATTGTGATGGAGGTTGGGCATAAAATAAACAAACAGTTAAATGATGGGATATATTGTAACATAATAAAAGCTTGAGATAAAATAAAGGAGGGTTATACACAGTTCCTGGGCTTCCCTATTCCCTGGTAGCTCAGCTGATTAAGAATCTGCCTGTAATATAGGAGATCCCATTTCGATTCCTGAGTCAGGAAGTTCCCCCAGAGAAGGGATAGGCTACCCACTCCAGTATTCTTTGGCTTCCCTGGTGACCCAGTTAAGAATCTGCCTGCAGTGTGGGAGACCTGGATTTGATCCCTGGGTTAGGGAGATCCCCTGGAGGAGGGCTGGCAACCCACTCCAGTATTCTTGCCTGGAGAATCCCCATGGACAGAGAAGCCTGGCGCGCTACAGTCCATGGTGGTGAAAAGACCTGGCATGACTGAGCGACTAAGCACAGCACAGCATAGGCAGTTCCTGGGTTAGGAGTTGGGGAGCTGATATTTAAAACATGGAGATAGGGAAGGCTTTGTGGATAAGATAACATGGTCTGTAGTTGGTAAGTATGAAAGTTGAAATTCTCTAGATACTGTTGCAGGCAGAGGGAAGAGAAAGCATCAAGATCTTGAGCCCGGTAGGTTCATAAAGAAACTAAAGACCAGAGTGGGCATAGCTGAGGTAGCAGGTGGGAAGGAGCAGGTGTAGCAGCAGAGCCTCATTGTATACAGCCTTGTGGATAATTGCAAAATACTTTGATTTTCATTTTGAGATTGTTTTAGTCTGTTTGGACTGCTCTAACAAAATGCTGTAGACAGAATGGCTTATATAATAGAGATTTATTTTTATAGTTTTGGGCACTGAAAGTCCAAGATTAAGTTGCTGACAGGTGTGATTTCTGGTGAGGTGCAGAGAGCTTCCTGTTTTATAGATGGCCACCATCTTGCCATGTGCTCACATGACCACTTCTTTGTGCACATGCAGAGAGAGTGAGATCTGATATTTTTTCCTCTTTTTATGACAGCAATCTGATTATGAAGGTGAGACACTAATTCCACTACAAATGCTCTACCCTCATAACCTCATCTATGCCTAATTACCTCCCAGAGGCCCCACTTACTAATACTGTTGCATTGCGGATTAGGTGTTCAACATACAGGTTTTGAGAAAACATAGAGATTAAGTCCATACAGAGAGGGAACTCTGAGGTGTTTTTTGGATGAGGAATTACACTTTCATAAAAAGGTAGATGCTGGATAGTTGGTTGAGAACAGACATAAAAGGCAAGAATTGAGGAGGAATGGTGGGACCTTGGACCAAGATTGCAGCTCAAAAAAGTATACCTATTAAAATTTGTGGAGTTTTATTTACAGGGCAGCAAAGGAGAAAGGGACATAAAGAATAGACTTACAGACGGGGAGAGGGGGAGAGAGGATGAGATGTATGGAAAGAGTAATATGGAAACTTACATTACCATATGTAAAATAAATAGCCAACAGGAATTTGCTGTATGGCTCAGGAAACTCAAACAGGGGTTGTGTATCAACCTAGAGGGGTAGGATTGGGAGGGAGGTTCAAAAGGGAGGGGATATATGTATACCTATGGCTGATTCATGTTGAGGTTTGACAGAAAAGAGCAACATTCTGTAAAGCAATTATTGTTCAATTAAAAAATAAATTAATTTTAAAAAATTGTGTAAATCTAATATATTTTTGAGATATACATTTTCCTTCTTATTTTATATGATGGAGACATTCTATTCATTTAACTTAATTATCTCAAAATAGTGTGGCAAACAAATTTTATCCTCATAAATAAACATTATAAAAGCACTTGTAGTTGAGAACTAATAAACTAAGATAAATTTCCTGAGATCTTTAAAGAGTATTGAATTAATTCAAGTTCAGTAGAATATCAAAAGGCCTTTTTTTCTGTGTCTTTCTTCACAACTTTTAAATTTTCTTTTGAAGATAAATAAATTCCATGCAAGTTAGTTTCCTCCTCATCATTCAGTGTTATAAGTTAGAAACGGGATAGTAATCCTACAGAAAAACAGAGGGAAAATATATAGACATATTTCATTTCACCTGTTTACATAGATCCTTACATATCCTTACACTGGTGCAAACCGCTGAGCTTTTTTCAGGCTTGCCTGGTGTATTTCCTGTGATAGGCTTCTGGTTTTGGATTCACATCTCAGTACTGGCAAGTTTTGAACTTCGTAACTGTTGATGTATAGGTATGTGCATGGTAGTGTTTTAGCTGTTGTTTTCTCTACAAAACAAATAATCTTGAATTAATGCATGATCTATTTCTTTGAAGTAAAATGTTAATAGGGTTGTTCCACTTCCAGAATCTTGATTGGAATAACATATGTGTTCCTGTTAAACATCTTATGATTTTTACATTTGCTTTTGAGGCAAATATAACATTAAAATGCTTATTTTTCTCACTATAAAATAAATATACGATGATTTTATGGAATACAAACTAGGTGTAAAGGAAAATATGTAAAATTACACTGATACAGATATGTATGTCTGTGTATGTTTTCATTAAATATACTAGTAGCAAATATATACTTACTAAGCAAATATACTGAAACACTACAAAATTTATACCCTGTCTCTTATACACATCTAGATGTGTATAAGAGACAGCTTATATGCAGAGTACATCATGAGAAACGCTGGACTGGAAGAAACACAAGCTGGAATCAAGATTGCCGGGAGAAATATCAATAACCTCAG